>NC_051167.1:190620550-190941058 GCF_013339725.1 Rhipicephalus microplus
CATATTGCACTGTGAAGCATGCATAAAGGACGCCGGCGTTTTTAAAGAATGCAAGGTAATTTGACTGCATTTTCAAGCAGGATCGGTTATTTCCACTGCATTTTGAATCAGATGCGTGGCTTTGAGCTAGAAAACATGCTTGCGCGCAAACGACCCCGGTTCAATCCTCATTCAGACCCTGAATTTTTTATACTTATTTTCTTTGTATCTTTTTTTTACTTTTAAGTCATGCACAAGATGATGTTTTTTTTTCGTCACAACCAACTAAGCCGATACCGACACCGGAATTTCTGCGAAACAGGCTCTTTAACGCTATCGCGGTAAAACCAAACACTAAAAAAACTGCACGAAAAACAGTAAAAAGCCGTAAACTATTCAATACCGAGATGTCCGACCTGCTTGACTTTAATATCTCATAAACTTACGACGTTGGAAACACAGTGATAGTAAAATAGCTTGCGTTATGATTATTTGCCATGCTTGAAACGACATTCCATGGTGTAACAAAGACGAAAATGTCGGCCTAAGGTTTTCTTATGAAAGCGTTTGAAATGCTCTTTTCGCCGGCCGGACTTACATTGAATGGCGTTGAATCCGATTTGTTTTGCGACTTCATTGTTGTACCTGAGGGTAACTCTGCACGTATGAAATCCTCCAGGAGTGAGATGTTTTAAGTTCACGACCATTTCGCTGCTGTATGATTTACGTGCCTCGCACTCCTCACCCCAACAATTTTTCTGCAACAAATAAATGAGAAATGTTCGCCACGTATAGACTTCTTTATGCATCATCAAGGTACTGTAGTTAGAGTGCTCTAAAGTACCTGCATGAGGTAATTCACATTGACTACGAAAAGTTGTTGAAATATAGTAACTACAATAAGAAACTTGCCTTGCAGCTTTGTAAATAGTACAGTGAATGGCAATAGAAACAGCCACCTCGAACGATGACTGAAATATTACAATAATTTTTTTCTCGATCTTATAGATTAATATAACACCCTCGGGGCCGAAAGGGTGTTACAGAATTCTAGAAAGTGTGGGTACAATGTGAGCACAGGAAAACAACAATAATAACAGTGAAGCAAACACAATAACATGTAATCACTTGCAAGTCTATTACGCAGTTACGCTTCAGGGTGTTTCGAAACTGTGCACTTAGTTCTTAGTTGGTGGAAAGGAAGGTAGATATGACTATTTTTTCCGCTCGAAGAAAGCCATCAAAACTGGACAAGAATATCTGAGGGGGAGGAAAGCAGGCAGTGAGGTCATAGAAGAGGAGTTTGCCTCCAGTTAATATAAATAACTTCAGAAAGCACGATTTTACGTCACACCATATAAGGTGTCTTCTGAATAAACATTGATTGGAGGAAACATCACAAATATTGCTGCAAATACATTGAGGTTGAATCGGGCTAGTTGGTTGTTCATAATCGTAAAAATAACAGCACCAAAAACGACGGCCGAAGAAACAAAGGTAAACGACCACTGACTTCCAACTGTTTGTCTCATAGTGTTCATCCCTCTTTTTCTTGCATTCCTATTTTTACGATAGTAGTCACGAAATGCGGATAAAAATGGAAAGCGAAACAATCGTGCCGCAAAAAGTGAAGAATGGCCGACGTGCTCATTGGGTGATGTGTGAACGCGTCGATGCTTTCAAGCTAAGGTCGAGCACAACACCTTTCTTGTATCATAGGTAATGCAGCGCACTATACAGCTACCTGGACGATACGTATTCACACATTGAATCTTCTTATCGAACTGCGTGGGGAAGAAGCGTTCTGAAGTTCAAAAAAAATTCATTTGTATTTACGTGCGCGCTGAGATGCTAGATGGTTAATTTTTTTTTTTTTTTTGCAGAATCACTTGTGAGAGTTGTTTTACTGAGGCGCTAGCATAGAGTTTTGTTGTGATATTTAGAAAGAACGTTGTGTTTAAACGACGTAAGAATTGCACATTTCATATTTTTTGCACATGTCAGTATCTAGAGTCTTCGTATGGCACACGCATGCTCTCCATACTGAAACGCCTGTTAGGCCCAATATTGCAGAGGTGGAACTGTTTTTTTTTTTGTTTTGCGCAATAGTTTTGATGTTTACCTTTTTATCTGCAAAATAATTTGAATTCTTTACCTTGAAGTTAACGTAAAGTGCTCTTCTGTTACATTTGCCTTGCGTCAAGGGTGCAACGCAGTCACGTGATTCTTGTGTATTCACACTTTATGAGCATACGTGTGTACCGCAGCGGTGAACACTTTCGCTTTGGCAGCGTTATGGCTCTTGTTCAGAACAAGGTACAAAATAGGATTAGCGTTTATCATCGACGTATTTCTTTATGGTTAGAAGCGTGTTAAGTGAGAGATTGACATAAGCGGAAGGACTGATTTCCGGTTCAGAGCAGCGTGTTTGGAATTGTCCAATTTTCTAAGGGGGAATTGAAGATTCCTAAATTCGTTTTACTGAAGATCGCTGTGCGGGTTTGAATGTAGCGCGAGTTTTGAAAGATGGTGACCCACCACGATCGCTCCACTCTTGTAGAAGCGACATATATACGCCCCGCAGTAACGCGGTGAGCAGGACGGCGGAAGATGCGGGTCTATGATGATTTCAGCCGTAGTCGTTGTCACCCTGTCAAGGTAGAGGTCAAAGTCCACAAAAGCTGTGAAGACATGCAGCAAAATGTTATAAATGAAATGTCCTCCGATATGAGCGTCCGCATTAGGAGATAGTGTTTATCTTAATTCACCATGACCATTTCGCACACTACTCTTTATAAAGTGGTACACTCTGTGAAGTTGAATGCCGTAAGATAGCTGTGGTTTGAACGCAGTCTCACTAGCCCTACAAGAAAGGAGAAAAAGAGTTACGACTATGATGATGCATGCGTTTGCATAAGCATAATCGTGAATTAGCGTATTCAGGAGCACATTTGCTGTGCCGTACTAAGCAAATTCTAAACTTTTCAAGGCACGAACCGAAAGGGAACCCTACCAAAATCGAAGAAATGCACCCTGGCATGATCACAGCAGTACGCTAAACAGGCAATTCAATTGTAATATTTTTCTAGAGGAAGGAAGCAATATCATAAGGATTGTGTATTCATACGCAGCCTGAGATTATCCTGTGCTCCAATATTCAAGAATTTTAAACACTAGTCAATTCTCCTATATCGCAAACCTTACGTTACAATTGTGTTTCTATTGAACACTTCAACAATAAAGACGGCAATGTTGTGTGAGAGCATGCCACAAGACACCTACCTCCTTCTTTAGAATACACAGACAATGCTTCACCACGTGAAACACGTCCATGTGGTCCATTTCGCTGAGTGCGTAGAATTACACTGGTGTTTACGCAGGCTGGCAGATTGGAACAGTAACATTGTGACGTCAGGCTCTAGAACGGTTGTCCCCGCACATGAACCAATACGCTGCGTTTTAAAGATCGAAGGTTCGTTAGGTTCATAGGCGACCTCGAGATTGTACTTGTCGAAGGCAGCCAGTTGGCCGGTTCCAGCGGAGTACAAATGTTCATTAGCCACTTTAATTGTCGGCAGCACCTCTGGGATATCTGCAAATAAAAATGGCGTTGACAGAGCAATTATATTTTATGTGCTTTCCTCTTGCTAATCTCTAACAAATAGCATTGGACGGTAGACGGCAGTGGGTAACAAGCGGCTCAAGCAAAGCATTTTAGCAAGGTTCTAGCAAAACGTTTTAGTGAAGTAATGTCTTAAGCGTTTAACGCAAGACACCAGTAACACGTAATTTATCAGCCTGCTTCACCGGCACTGCATAGCGAATTCCTATCCCAATGATCTTCAATTTTTCTTATTTGGCACAACAGCGTAAACAAGCTCGGTGGTTGCAACTTTCTGTTTCGGTGTCAGTTTCCTTGATTTTGAGTGAACGTTAAGTGTTGTCGATGATAATTAGAAACATGTGCAAACAAAGAAAAACCCGCACACTGCACGATTGAGGCGACTCTACGGTCCTCCTGTAGAGACTTCCTTTGAGTGGAGGGTACCAGCTCACAGACATTTCATTGATTGCACTTTTCTGAGCAAGATTTACAAGGGCGGCTGTGAGGGCACCTGAACCCGGCTATAGTTTTTTAAGACCTGCGTGACATTCGAGAACAACTTCAACAGTTTACGACCTACAAGCACCAGGACGACTTGCACTGACACGTCTGAAACCTGCTTTGCTGCGCCTTTTGCTATCCTCCCTCCAGATTTTACTGCCATGGAGGCGCCCCAAGTGGGCGCTGTATATTACGGCAATTAAAATGATAAATTAAAAGCACTTATACTCGTCAGTTTTCTTTTCTACATTGTCATTCTATTTGTGCGGATTTCTCTCAAGCACTTATGCGTGACCAATTAATTTAGAGGATTCGTCTCAATCTTCAGTAACTCTGAACAACGATGTTCTCCATCCTCACCGGTTCCCTATCTACTCTGCCCAAATGCAGTAATTTTGTCTAGAACGGTCATATTTTTGGGCTTTACATCCATCTTTGTTAGAATCGCCCTTCTTGTAGATTACTCCCGGGCCTAGGCAACAGCTGCTGACCTCTTCCAGAGACTTTTTATGCAAGTATTCTTCACCAATATTTGAAATGCCTGCAATGCTACTGATATCTATACTGGGACTACTGCTGAAACCTATGTCGGTGTGATAGTTTTGTTACAGTAAGGTAATGTATAAATAGAGATAATGTACCATAAGGCGTTTAGTAGCAGTAGTGATATTAGTGATGACACTTTACTTACAGTAAACACATGACAGAGCTCACTGCAGGGGCAAGTAATAAAGGCAAACAGTCTGACAACGGGCTCTGCCATTCCGCAGTTCATGCTAAGCTTCGACATGACCACAGCAAAAAAAATAAAGATAAATACATTTGTTTTGAGAGAAATGGACAACAAGCAGCTTTCATGTGTAGACTAAAATTTATACACTAGGAAAAGAAAATGCTCACAGAACACAATTCAAGAGTTCGAAGTCACTCTCGTAGACATACACAACCGAGAGTTTTAACTAAAAAATTGAAATAGTGAGTAACACAAAATGCACGTGGATGCACCGATAATACATTGTACACTACTACAATTTCAGGACAAGGGCCGAGGCGCCAGTGCTTTATTGAGGTTTAATACTGCAGTTGCATGATATTATGGTGAGGCAGTCGTAACGGCTGCTAGGAGGCGCATAATATGAATGAGCTTTCTACTCAGAAAGGGGGATGAGCATGCAGATCGACCATGCTGTAGAAAAGAGCATTAAATAAAAGTAGTAATACGCGTTTATACCTAAAAAAGTTACCGATCAAAATATTCTGAATTCAAAAATAGTTCAAAGAACAAATATGCACAAGTAGCACATACTTTTCTAGTGCCATAATTTGTGATATCTCAATTTTTTTTTGCATGATTCGTATGCGTATGCTAAGTGACAATACCACTATGCCACACATAAAATCCGAAGCTCTTGTGTTGGTTGTATAGGTATAGAGAAATATACTAGCTAAAACACACCGCATACCATTTTAGAAATAAAAAAGTACAAAAAATTAAGCCAGAAACTATGAAACTGAACCACTGCACAGCGTTCCTTCCACTTCTTTGGTCACTAGCTGGTTATTACTGCAATATAAAATTCAGCAACTCAGCATCGCAAGGAGACGGACGTAGGAGCGTATAGAAGTACCTTTTTTGTACATGACGATGTCGTGCAGGGAAACACCAGATGAAGTAAGCTCGTGTGGTCCTTTTCTCTGCGTCCGTACGGTGATTTTCACGCTGCAAGCTTCTATTTTCCTGCACGTGATGCTAGTGTGTTCAGCGTCAACACTGATTCCACCCGCACAGGAGCCCACACTGAGGCCTCCAACACCACTGCTTCCAGCGTTTTCTTCAGCGACTTCTACTATGTAGCCATCAAAGCAGCCCTCCGGTCGTTGCCAGGAAACAGTTATGGAATCCTTGTCCATCTCTGTCAATTTCAGCTGCCTCACCTCAGGAAGACCTGCGTAGTGTTAGGAGAAAATTTATTCAGTTGGTCACTGCCCCGCCGCGGTGGTATAGTGGCTAAGGTACTCGGCTGCTAAACCGCAGGGCGCGGGATCGAATCCCAGCTGCAGCGGCTGCATTTTTGATGGAAGGGGAAATGCTGTAGGCCCATGTGATCAGATTTGAATGCTCGGTAAAGAACCCTAGGTGGGCAAAATTTCCCGAGCCCTCCTCTACAAGCGTCTCTCACAATCATATGGGGGCTTTGGGACGTTAAACCCCACATATCAATCAATCAATCAATCGTGGGTGTCCCTCACTGCCCACTGCATGTCTTCGCACGTGAGACTGGTCGCCTAGTCGTTTTTTTTCACGCAGCTGTTGGCATCATCACATCTTCATATAATCACATGCCTAGAACCGGCCACAAAGCGTGCATTGTTGATGCAGGCGCATTTTATTAGTCGAAACGCGCGTTCCGTCTTGTGAGTTATATGTGACAAAAGCGCCGTAAAAGGGCACAGGTCTTCGGCTAAACAAGCACCCCATCCACCGTTGTCGCACGTGTAGAGCATGCCTACATGTCTGTAAGGTCGCGCATGCTCCTGTGCATGCGACGTCACAACACGCAACGGCCGCAAGGTGTCGCGCCGACGAGCAAAGCAGGCCGCTCGCGAGCATCATACACAGACGTGGCCGCGCCTGCACATGCCATGTGCTCCTGGTGCTTTGGTGGTCGTTTCACTATCTTCACATTTACCATATTTGGCATTACGTGACGTTATTGGATGGTGAAGGTATGTGACTGATGCAAATACGATAATAATCACATGCGTGTCATGTGAGAACATGACCACAAACCTTCCTCAGGATAAACTAGTGGTCGTTTCACCAGCTTCACATATACCGAATTGTCTAATAATGACGCGAATGAACGACGATGTATGTGACACGTCGAAACATGGTCATTATGACATGCGTGTCATGTAAACATGACTACACGCTACGCTTCTAGTGCTCTGGTGGTCGTCTCGCTAGATTCATATATACAAAATGTGGTGTTATGTGACATGAATTATTGACTAAGTGATATGCCTGGTGCTAACAAGATACTAATGTTGTCCCTGTCTTGTAAGAGCATGACAACATATCACGCACATTGTACGCTCGTGGTCATTGCACTGGCTTCACATTTACCAAGTTTGGTACTACGTGATGTGAATGGACTATAAGGGTAAGTGACACACCAAAACACGATAACCTTGATACGCGTGTCATGTAAAACATGATTACATGCTACGCTCACAGTGCGATCGCGGCTGTTTCACCAGCTTCACATATACAAAATTTGAGTGTTACGTGACATGCATGAAATAAAAACACAAATGCCAGGCGCCAATGTGATAATCATGACATGGAAGTCATGGACAGCACAATTCACATGCCTATCACTGCTTGTGCTGGTAGTGCAAGCGTTATTGGTGTGGTCGCTACGTGTCTATAAACCATACACTTGCATTTTATCCAAATAACTGAGTGCGCATAACATTTCTACTTGTCTTTACTGTGTTCTACATTCATGTGCCTCGTGACGTTGACCTAAATTTTAGGTGACATATCAATATTCCTCATTCGTGCTTCGCATATGATTGATTCCGACAGTACGTGGGATCTGCTATCTTTTTTCAATTTGGTCTTTCTATCTTCTTTTACCTTTATCTTCTAATAACCTAACGTCCCTAATCTATCGTTTCCTTCTGAGCTCTTCTTTCTTTAAATAACTACGGAGACTTTTCACCACCGTATCCTTACCATGAACTTGCCTGCAACACAAGGTCGTCTGTTTGTCGTTTTCATTGTTTTTCAAGGGAAATAATTTTTGGGGGTTTCTTTAAAATGTCTATTCAAGCCATTTTTTTTCTGCGTGGAGACTAGACATGTGAAATACAGTTTTTTGCAATTTTTCGTTCTGTTTTTTTTTTGTACCACTGATCGTTAGCCTCATTTGCGCTGCATTACAAGTCGAGTGGCTCAAGCCGATCGATTGACTTTTTTCGCTTGGTGTCCCACAAATTTAGTTTTAAGCAATCAATAAAGGAAAATGAAAACTAAATGAAGTTTTGGCCGCAGTGCCTGATGACTTCTTTGATTCCGTTAAGGATTGATCCCCTTTTCAAGAACTTTTAAACCAGTTCAGTAGTGAAGCTCTGAAGAAATTTATTACCAACGCATTTCTCCATTACTACGAAAGCTTCCATAGAGATGTAATACACAGAAAAAGGATTTTATTCTAAGTATACTCAATGTGCACACGTGATGATCCAGAATGGTTATCCACGAGCTTTTTTGTAAGACATGAATATTAGACAATTGAGCGCAATGTCTTACACTCGGAACAACCCACCTCGTTCTCTGAATAAGGCACACGTCCTAATTCACATTCGGCTTCTTATTATTATGACATGTTTAGCACTCTTACTTTTTCATGTAAGCGCGAATAACGCATTGTTATGGCCACTACCTTCGCCTTGACGCACTTGCTATCACAATAAAGCGTCCCTAATAGTTTGAGCTGCTTGAGCTTTAAACAATTACGTGAAACCATGAAGAATTATTATGCGATCTCGTGACAGCGCAAAAAACCAATGCCAGGCCTACGTGCTGGCAAAAAAAATAGCGATAGCAGAACAAGACGTGCCAGAGCAGCAAATTGCGCAGTTTGTCAGAACATTGCCTACTGAACTTTTTACACAACCAGCAACTGTCTCATTCCGATCCAATATTAGAATGAGGAAAGTATAGCCTACCTCTTCCTGGCATGAAGATACCTCTGAGCGTTGCCCCAGGGGATGTCAGACCTGAGGGACCCTTGCTTTGTGCGTGTACTGTGATGCTTGCGTTAACGCATGCCTTGAACTTGTCGCAGGTGATTTGGTTCTGATCTCGATGAATTATGTTCCCGTATGCACATGAACCAACTCGATGCGGTGTAGGGATGTCTGTCCTGTTGCTGTTGTCGTACACCTCGACCCAGTAGTAGTCGAAATAAGAGGACGGCCTTGCCCAGGATACCGTGAAAGAGTCGGGTCCGACATCTATCAAGCTGAAGTTCGTTACGTCGGGCAGCACTGCAGAAACAAGTATTCGTGTTACGCACGATCACTATGAAGTATGTCAATTTAGAATCTCTCTCTCTCTCACACACACGCACACACACACATACACTACACACACAGATATATATATATATAAATATATATATTATATATAGCTCACGAGTTCAAATTTAGAGGTTCGAATCTATTCGACTGAAAGTTTAACTTCTTTCTTGTATTATTTTGTTCAATGAAGTGAAATCTGAAACAATTCAGAAACCATAAATAATGTCACCCTAACCTGGCTACCCATGTGCATTTTTTGACTTTTTGACTATATATATATATATATATATATATATATATATATATATATATATATATATATATATATATATATATATATATATATATGGTATATGGCAATAAATATATTTATTCCCAACAGTTTCGGGAGGGGTCCCCCTTCATCAGGGGAAAAGTTATAACTAGTATATATAGTATAACTAATAACCATATAATGAGTATAACTCATCCACTGATGAAGGGAGGACCCCTCCCGAAACTGTTGGGAATAAATATATCTATCCTTGTTGCTTGTTGACAACGCTCCGTTGTGCCATATCCATACCTTCACGAAGACTATTTGGCCCTTTGAATTATTACTCACACTATATATCTATATATAATTATATAATATATATATATATATATATATCTATATATATATGGATGGACGGACGGACGGACGGACGGACGGACAGACGGACAGACGGACAGACAGACAGACAGACAGACAGACAGACAGACAGACAGACAGACAGACAGACAGCAGATAGATAAGTAGATAGATAGATAGATAGATAGATAGATAGATAGATAGATAGATAGATAGATAGATAGATAGATAGATAGATAGATAGATAGATAGATAGTAGATAGATAGATAGATAGATAGATAGATAGATAGATAGATAGATAGATAGATAGATAGATAGATAGATAGATAGATAGATAGATAGATAGATAGATAGATAGATAGATAGATAGATAGATGAAAGTTAAACACCTAGATTTCGTCTGGAGACCAGCCTTGATTAGAGATGTGGTTTATACATCCCATTGGAGCTTTGTAAGGTAATATGCTCGACAAATATATACGCACTGTGCGTTCTCATCCGGCCACCTTTACTTTTTTTTTCTTTTCACCCCGAAACATATGGGTGTCTTTTTATAGCTCGTTTATCACGGTCTTATCTTTGCCCCATTTTTATTTTTTTTTCGTTTTTCCGCATCGTGAAATTCAGCCTGTTCAATCTTTATTTTGTATTTGGTGCTCACGTCGTATTTGTTTCTCTATTATGGCCCCAATTTTTCATTAAGCTCTAACGAATTGCGACTCTGTGTGAGTCCGTATGTATGTCTCTGTACGGCAGTGTACGTAGGCCTTTTGCGTTTGTTCAGTTCTGATGAATCACCTTGGTGTATTTGTGTTTAGCATGAGAATATGTACCCACACCCAAACTCTGTGTCAACCGCATATTTTATAGATGCTGGTACCCAGTCAATAGTCCAGTATAAATGTTATTTCTTGCGCTAAGACTTTCTTTCACATATTTAAACCATGTTCGCCAGAACTTTTCCTTTTAAACGGTATACATGTTCAATACAACGTTTAAAAAAAGTTCATGATTGTCAAACTCTTGTCCTTTTCCACCGCATGTTCTGTTTCGACAAGAAAATAATTTGCCTCAACTAAACAGACATCGCGAGAGTAATTACGAATTCTTTTTAATATCTCGATATTGAATATAGGGCAGTCTCCTATAAAGGAATGTTGGTGGTTGTTTTTTATATAGTTTTAATAGTTTTTTTACTTTATTAATGTTTGTGTTTTACGGCCCAAAACTACGTATGTGCAATTCGCTGGCTTTCGTACATAGACATGATCCAACGCATACATTTAGCATGCACTCACAGCCTCAAGTTATTGTACAATCAAAGATTTTTTTACACTATATACATCTCATCCATATAAAACGGTGGTGACTTCGTTGTAATATTACAACGTTCTTCATAATATTCTATAAAGACGGCCTGTGGTATTGCGTTACCATTATATTCAATGTTGGCTTTTCGTTTTCGTCAGCCACCTTCAATGAGCTTTGTAGGTATTATGAATAAATAAGTTAATAAACATCAGCTAACATAGTTGAAGTAAATAAATTTATCCCTCAGAGCGTGGCTGTCCAGGAGACACCATTATTGAGAGTAACATATCTCCAGGGGCGTCTAAACACTGCCTTCAGTATTATGAGCAACACAACTTCAAGTGGGAGACATTTCAGTAACCAATCCAAGTGAATGTTTCGCATCTATCACAGTCACTTTAAACACAGTTACAAAACTTAAGGTGAATACAGACTTGTGTACCCAGTTTGGACATGGCGATTCCTTGAAGTGTCACGCCTTGCGAAATAAGACCGTCCGACTTCAACCTGCGTGTCTGCACCATGATGCTCACACTTGACGCCCTGATGCCGTCACACGTGACACTGGTCTCGTTTGCGGAAACAATGGTTCCGTTACCACATGTACCAGCGCTGGTCTCTTGGCTAGAGAGTTCCGTGTTTTCTGCACTGGTTGTAACCAAGTAGTCATTGAAGCAACCCTTCGGTCGTTCCCAGGACAGAGTGACAGAATTCTTGGCGATGGCTGTCTGCTTGAGCTTCACGACTTCAGGAATGCCTGCGTTACGCCAGAGAGGAAGCACGTCACCTATTGTCTATTAACAGAAAGTGCTTAACAATGACTTTTCATGTGTAGTTTCTTTTTAACCACAAACTTAGCAACGAAAAAATCACGTCTTTGAAATTCCTTAGGGATTTATGGATACAAAAGTACTTAATACGTTTCTTCCAAAGTAAAAGTTTTCACTTGAAATTACCGTCTCTGTAGACACAACTTTACTAGAATTGGTGTATTGTGATTTTTAAATGTGAGGCAATTTCGAGCATCCTTCAGGCACAATGAAAGCTTCTATATGCGTATCTATCCATCAGATTACGTCATGGCGTTTACGTAATTGCCTCCTCAATTTGGTGTAGACTATAATTCTTAGGGCAGGGTAAAAGGGTGTGACCAATAGGTATGGCTAGTTACTACATCAATAATGTGAAATTCGCATCACGTACGTCGTCAAACGCCTTGCTCCAGACACGTGTGCCACATGCCCCTCAACCACGTGCCGTAGTATGCGGGAAGAGGCTACAGCTGACTGAGAGTTTCTATACATACAAAAACGGTGGGGTGTGTGAATGTGGCGAAGTGGGCGGTTAGTGTTCTCTGAACGCTTTCGCATTGAAATGACCTTCGTCATTTTAATGCGAGAGTGTTAGAAAAAGCACACATTAAAAGCTTTGTCCGAACGAATCGGTAAAAAATATCAGGGTCTCAACACATAATCGAAGTCGATCATTCTGCGTGGAAATCCAGCCGCGCCAGCTCTCAAAACTGCTTTAGAAAATAAGCCTACATAAGTTTAATGTTGTTGAAAAGCCACTTGTGGTTGCAGTGCTTCCTATTTATTTTACATACAATCTTCTTTTCGACTAATGGGAGCAGCCACTTTGGACTGATAAGCCTTTGTTTTCTTGATTTTGTCACAGCATGAAATGATCGTGGTCATGAAACGTTGAATGTGCCAGCAAAGCGATTTCGTGCGTGTGAGGTCACCGTAGCACTGATTGTTTACTTGATACGAATGCTAAACCACAAAATTATCCGTCCAAGATTGCAGTGCTGAGCGCGTTTCAAAAATGGTGTATAGGCATTACATATGTGTTCATTTGATGCAAGCGTTAAGCCAGGATAACGTCACTTGACTAATTGTGCACATTTCATGGATGCTTTATACTTGACACTTACTAGCGCTACCTTCCTCGCAAGCACAAGCGCTATATGTGAGCTTACCGCTTCTTGTATATGCAATATCTACGTTGCTGTTGGCAATGTTACGCAACTGAAACTGAATACTTAACAACACTCGACCTTTGAACATTTGTTTGGGCGGTCAACGCTTGTGCATGTAGTTAGTGTAATTTGGCATTGTTTCGCCATGTAAAACATTTATACCGCATTGATCTTCCAGCCGCGTGTTTCCCGTAGCATCGATTTCTGTGATAAGTGGGGGTGTGTGGAAGATTTTCCCTAGTCGAGTCTCTCGGCAAGTTCCACTTCAGAAAGCTTTCAGGATGGCACGTACGGAATCAATGTTTTAACAGAATTCATGCACTACGTGACTCGAAAATAACTCACAGGCTTCGAACATAAAGTGAGTGCGTGAAACAACTACATTTTGTTCAGAATAGGTACGAGTTAACCGACGTCACAGAAAATGTTCTTGTTGTGAATAATTGCGAATTGTCCCACTTGAGGTAGCCCCACAATTTATGTTACGAAATGGGGGAAGTTGTGTGAACAATTAGTGAAGCGTGCTAAGGTTCTGGAAAATTATAGCTCTGGTGCTGCACGTCTCCGCTCTGTTGACTTTGCTGCTTCGTACGAAACCTAAGAGGGCGTCTGAGGTTCGGTTTTGAATGTAGAGGACGATAGCGTAATCGCGCTCTGTGGGCATGATTTGCAACCACTGTGCAAGGTAGGCAATATTTGTGCATGTTCTAATATTTTGATGTCACGAGGTTTAGCCTTACCACCAATACTACAAACATTTATACCGTGAAAAACAGGTTAATATATTTTTTCTAACAAGAATGACGGCTAGGTGGGTGTTAGAAAAAAAATGCACTGTACCTTTTCCAGGCATGAATATTCCTTGGAGCGTAGCTCCAGTAGACACGAATTCAGAGGTGCCCTTTGCTTGCGTGTGCAGTGTGATCGTCACATTGCTGCACGGCTTGAACATGTCGCAGGTGATTTGAGTTTGCTCACGGTGAACGATAGTTCCATTAGCGCACGATCCGACGCGTTGAGGTGTAATAGTATCACTTCCGTCGTCTCTTTTGTAAACTTCCAACCAGTAATAGTCAAACTGGGCCACGGGATGCATCCAGGACACGGTGAAGTGGTCAGGCCCAATATCAACCAGGGTAAGATTATCCAAATCGGGGAGCACTGGAACGAAGTACAATTATTCCACCCCAATTAAAGTGTGTTTTTTAGTGTGGTACATACTTGGGTAGTTTGTAGTCAATTATATTGAATACCTTCCTGTGTTCTTTTGTACTACTCTGAAGGGTTATTACAGCGTAGGCAAATTTGCATATAAATGCAGTATATATTTCATATATATGAACAAAATGTATATTATTGCAATAGCAATACATGGACACTCTCGGCTTAATTTTGCCGCCGGCGTCACTCACCGTATATGTGTACGTATGTATATTTATGAAAACGTAAGAAATAAAAAGATCCAGTAAAAAAACTCCGGCAAGCGGAATTGAACTCGGAACCTCTGCGTCGTGAGAGCGAGGCGTTAACGACTGAGCTAACGAAAAGCACGTCCTTGAATGTGCAAACGGAATCTATTCATATACACCACTTACCGTTGGTGATGCGCATCTCGCAGGCGAACAATCGTGCTTTCAGCATTAACAGCAAGGTGGCGCGATGAGCGCGCAGCGGCGCGCGCCCTCATCTCCCACGCGTATTTCGCGTCGCGGAGAGGACTAGGTGGTCGTAAAGCCTTTAGCACACATTCTCATGCCCTTATCTCACAGTTGTGAGCATCCTATGTCTTGGCTGTCCTTAAGCGTTCACCGGAACGATTCTGTTGTAGTTACCGGCCGCACAAAGGTCACTGCAATCGTTGCACAATCTCCGTTCGCGAAAAAAGCGTGCTTTTCAGACAGAGCGAAGTAACAACTGAGACACTTGTTCGCGTTCATCTGTACCTGTGAGCACGTTTCATGCGTCCTTTGTGCAGTGAAAACGCGGGGTACGTTTTGATTTGCTTGCCATTTGGCACGTGGCCTTCTAATTCATTGCTATCGCGTTCATTGCTTAGCCTTTGCGTCAAAGCTGTGACTTTTTGAAAGAAATAGTTCTGTGAAAATGTGCCGAACCACACTGAACAAACGGAATGTGAGAGCCAAGTTCAGCAACCTGAAAGCACATTTCTGTGTAGCTAAACATATTTGGTTATTGCACGTGAGAGTGTCTTCTATTTTAGCAACGAAAAAAAAACAGTATATTTATATTACCTAGAGAGGGGAAATTTTGGGAGTTTTTCGAATTTTTTATTTATATAACGAAATAAAAACACCTCTTCACTTGCGTGCGTAGAAATACCGTGAATTATTCCGGCGCTTTATTCGAACATTGCAGGTTTGGTCTTTGTTGGCTGTAAGCTCCTTTTTTTATTTCGTTTGTTCCTATTTATATCAAAATTACTGCAGAATGCTTAAATCATTGCAACGAATGTCCCAAATTTATTTATTTCCTTCATCGTCGGTTGGGTTTCATCAAGTATATATGATCTATCCATGTTGCAGCACTCATTCCTGCACTACCTAACGTATTACGCAACGCGAGATGTCTGTGGTTGCAACGACCCCTCCTGTTCATATACCTGTTGTTACATATTGCAATTACTTCTACATATTAGAAGTACAAGGCTACAGTGACAATTTTCGACAATTGAGAATGAGATTAAATAGTACTCTGAAATTTTAAATGGTAAACACTTCACAAGTCACCGTTGTCTAAGCGTTGTTTTGCTGGAAACCCATGGTCGTGCATCAGAAAAGCCTGTGAGGGTGGCCCAGACAACTGGTACCACATTCGCATGTGCAGGTTTTAGAGAAGATATATGAGGTTATGGGAGGCTACTTGTGTGGCATGAAACATAGAGCAAGTGGAGTGATTGCTCAACATGGCCTAGCTCGAAAGAAATGGTGAGGTAAGTGCTATTCTAGAATATGCAATATAAAACCCTCGAGTTCTTAGGGGCATCCACCTTAAACAGACGGGTGATGATAATCACCTTATCATAAATGTGAAGTGTACGTCTTAGTATGTGCGTGTTCTCCCCGTTCTTCCTCTCACTTGCTTTATCTTGAAACTTACCCGTCCCTTTCCCTAGCATAGCGAACCAGTTCCTCTAGACTGGTTAAGATGTCTGTCTTTCTGCCTTCCTTTTACGATACAACTGTCATTTTGTTTTCCAAGGGTGGCCGCCGCCTCGTCTATAATAAACTGAGTGTTATAATAGCCTCCCTCTGCCCGGGTAAGTAACTACCTGCAAGACGCAGTAGTGATATGCTTTTCTTTTGGCAGGTGTGGTTCAACTGCCGATCTTCATTAGTCAATACCTGCCCCAATTATAGCACTCCAAATAATTCTTATTCTTCAGTTACTTACACTTGGTTGTTCAGATAACCTATCACTACCTGCCTTAAGCTGTCATATTTCTGTAAAGGCTCGATATATGCTATGTTGCAATTTATAGAACGTAAACTTACCAGTGGTTTGAGGTCCATATTCTGAGATCTGAAAATAAAGGAAAGTTTCAATGGCATAATGCAAACTACACTTCATTCTTTACTATAAATATCATTATCAGTGAAGTATCATTTATGCGCTTTACAACCTTTTGTTTCCCGTGCGTTTTCTGATTGCTGATTCGTGAGATGTTTGATAAACATTTCGTAGGCTGTAAGTGTTCCCACAAGCCTATCATCTTTACCTCGAACACAGTTATAGTAGTTGAGGTGGAAAAAGCATCATCATAACGAAAATTTATAAAATTTTTGTTAATCTCACACAGGAGTGTTTCTTAAATAACGTATAGGTAAACGCACCGTCTACTGAAATCGAGGCATTGGATAGATATAAAGTGAAGAAGCTGGAATGTACGACTGAAAACGTAAAATGCTGCTCTATGATGGCTTGGACCGCTTGTTGTTTCCAGAGCAGGCAATAACGGCAGTCCTAACAAACGCGTTTACTGAGAATACCACGCGGCCGTCTACCGAAATAGTGTGCCTTTTGCACATAAGCTTAAATAAAGACGAACTGCCCATCTTGTCATGGGGCCTCACCTTATGTCTTGCAAATGACGGATACAATGATTTTGAATTGGCTAGGAACTTAGAAAAAAATTCACGTAACATGAGTCTAATAGAAGGTTTCCGTAACCATCCGTTCTTTAGCGACAAGCAGCCAGTTATGTTCAGCAACGACCGATAGGCCACTGCAGCCCAACGTGACAATTATCTAGACAATTCTGTTGAAGCTGTCCGACATGACGTCCTCAAAACCTATGAAAAGCAGAAATAGTTTAAATCTATTTCATTTGAGGAAAGGAAAGCTACTCCGTCATTGGCTGAACGCAGTGATACCGGTATAAAGCGAGCCGACAAAAAGGTGCCATTGTAATTATGAGCCAAACAGATTATATGAGTGAAGCCCATGGGTTGCTCAACAATTCAATTTTTATAAGCGCCTAGACTATGGTCCCACTGTAGGGTTCAAAGTAGCTTTACAAGGTACTATCAATGATCTCGTAAGAGCAAGTGAATTAGGCCATAAGGCCGTACGTTTCCTTGTCCCGCTGATTTGGGTCACTGGCAGGTTTTATTTTCTGCCTAAATTACATGAAGAAAACTCTTCCATGACGCCCCATTGTTTTTTCGGCATAGGCTCTGTCACGAAGCAAAGTTCGCGCTACGTTGATGTAATAATCAGTAGTCATTGATGGGAATTCTCGTCCCATCTCAAACACTAACTATTTTTGTCGAACATTGATGACCACGTGTTACCAAATAATTCGCTGCTCATGACCTTATAGACATGGCTTCACTTTATAACAGTATACCTCATACCGCTAGCATCCAGGCTGTCGTCCACGCGTACGAGCAATAGTCTGCTGAAAAGTCCGATTTAAAGTAACATAATAGCTACCCTATTGAAATTATTCTGACAGCCTAACAATTTTCAGTCTGAAGGTTCTCATTATCTTCATATAAGGGGAAAATCAATGGGCAATCGCATTGGACCTAAATACGCTAGTATTTTCATCATCGTTCTGGAAGATCACTGTATAAATATCGGGCGTTAAAGCCTCTTTATTATATGCAATTGATTGATGACATTTTTTTTATATCTTGTCCTATGGCGAAAGTGAATTTTTATCCTTTATAGCTGATTTCAACGCTCTCATCAAATCTATTTGGTTTTGTCACGAATACTGTCCTTTTACCATTAACTTTCTTGGCGTCACAGTTTTGATAGCTCACAACAAGCTTACTACTAAGCTTCACAGGAAGCCTACCGACATAAGCGGCCATCTTCACTTTGAAAGTTCGCACGTAAAACATTGAAAAACGAGTATTAGGATAATTTGCTCAGAGGAGTCAGACTTTTATGGAAACTGTTAACAACTTTGCTAAGCTTTAACTCAACATGTGAAGCCACCCCAAGTGACGCTTGCGTTGGTTGCGTGCCGTAAAACGCGTCACTGACAAAACTGCGTAAGATTTTTTTGGTAGAGCCCTTTCTCAGCCCGAACCTCAACAGCTTTGTGTGCCAGTACGAAAGTAATTTCAGAACTTCATCATTTGATAGTTTTTCTTTCACTAACCTGTATTTTTCTGTGAGATTTTTAACCTACTTTTTATTTTTGATGGTCTTGCTCATAGCCATCCAGTCACAGCGAAGTGTCAATCTCGTTTTACGCACCAGAGTCTCACTTCTGGTGCCTCGACTCTTCCAGTCACTCTGCCTGTGGTCAATTACTGTAAATTTAGGTCTCTTCATTCGACCACGGGGTGTGCCTCCATTGCGACGTAGTTTAAAGGTGCTCCGACAGCTCCGACGGTGCGAGAGTTAAACTAAGGGCAAAAAGCAGCGGTCGTCTGCTTTTTCCATAACTACATGCGGTCGATATGAATTTCAGAATTGATATTTCTGGTATTGTTTTAGTTTGAACAGTTTAAAATTTGCTTTTCATGAGCATCTAGATGTTTTGAAGTTTTTCAATTGAACTATGTTCGATTTTCTTGTTTATTGGGCTTTCAACAAGTTCAACCAGGGGGTGCAGACCACAGTGAAATCCCAATCTGTCAGGCAGATCGCGATGCGCGGATCGCGATAGTCTTGATTCCCATCACACCTGATCGCGATTTAAAGTCCCCATGTAATAGCACCTAATCCGGATAATAGTTAATTCGGATCGATACTGATCACAGATAAATGTGGCTATATGACACCGGTATTATTGAATGTTCACTTCAAGCCCAGTTGTTGATTTATTGATTGATATGTGGAGTGTAACGTCCCAAAACCGCCATATGATTATGAGAGACACCGTAATGGAGGGCTCCAGAAATTTCGACCACCTGGGGTTCTTTATTGTGCACCCAAATCTGAGCCCACGGGCCTACAACATTTCCGCCTCCATCGGAAATGCAGCCGCCGCAGCCGGCAATCGATCCCGCAGCCTACGGGTCAGCAGCCGAGTACCTTAACCACTAGACCACCGCGGCGGGGCTCAAGCCCAGTTGTTGAGTGCCGGCTATGCCATAACTGTTTATCTTGCGAAGCAGCAAATAACCATCTAACCGTGTTTAGGTGACGAGATAAACCATAGCAGCTGTTCTCTTTGTTGGTGGTTTCACTGTTGATGATAATTAAAAATATCGGAGCGCTTTGTAATAGGTGGGCCTTTCAAAAAACTCACTGATAGCTCAAATCAAATATTTTGGCGCCTGACGTGATTCAACGTTCATGCCACGCAATAAATGCTGGGTTAAAAAGACTCCTTTCTGAGCATGACATTAATATACAATTTTTAAATGTCAATAGAATAAGTACTGTAGCTTTGTGGCAGAACACTTTCTTGCAACGCAGAATCACTGTGATTGATCCTGATTTAGGCCCGACAATTTTCATTAATATTAATCTTCACCTTTCTCTATTTTTCGCTATTCTTCAAGAGGATCATTTTTCTTTCACTACTAATGATGCCGAAAGCGGAGTGTATACGAACTGAGCTCAATGACACAATCGCGTTAAACTTTCTACACGAACGATGATATCAAGGTCAACGTTATCTCTGAAGGACTCACTTGCACCTCCATTCCCGGTTATCACTAGTGGTTATTTAGAGCAGTGATCGAGGGACGTTTTTCCCTCAAAAAAGAACAACAGTATCAATAGATGACAAGTAAAGTGATTTAAAACACTCCTGAGTGAGACAGACGAATACCGTCTATTTTAGCTCTGACGATGCTTCCTCCGCTACAACCACTCCAACTGTGCCCGAGGTAACCTCAATAAGAAGAGATATGATTAATTTAGCAGTGTGGAAAATACCAAAAAATTCAACCAGAATCACGCTAATGTTGAGGTGCAGTGTGAATAGCTCCAAAGATACAAGTCCTGACCAGATATACCGCAAAAAAGACAAAACGAAAGTTTAGCATAAAGAAAACACACTCACCCTCTCTATGTGCCTAAAAACGAAGACAGTGATAACAGGAAGAGCGAAAAACATCAACGCTATGATCGGTAGAGATATCTTCAAGATTGTCATCGGGGTGCATCCGTTTTGCTGCTGCTGCAGCTGGTGTTCTTTTCGCGAATGCGAGCAATTTTGCCACTTTCCATCTAGACTGACGGCTTCATCTTTCGGCCAATAACGAACAGGAATCGGTTTTTCTTCTGTTGCCATATTGCCCTGAGAGGGAAAAAAATTCAACGTCCATACAAGTGGAGGTGACACGGAAATGGTTCTTTCTGTTCTCAGAATTGTATTCAAGAGTTGATCACAAGTGGGCACGTGATGAATCATGTTTGACAATTTTTGTCGAAAAGATAGTTGTGGTAAAGAAAAGGCAGTGTTCGAAAAATTGCATGCGGAAACACTACACTGAATGATCAAACGCTTCTTTTTACATACCGAAAACAGAACCGAAGCCGAAGCCCTTTCGGTTGAACCAGCAACTCGGCAAGTAAGCCCCTTCACGGATTCTGCCGGTCGTGTCGTCAGAATTGAGTTTATATAGTCCATCAAGGAAGTGCACTCACGTTTATCAATGACTAACTTTCTACTGTTATATCAGTGCTAGCCGAAATAACATTGGCATCACGATGATATGCGCTGCAAAATTTATTTGTTTCTGGAAACGGTGAGCGAAGGATGAATGAATCACTGGCTTATTATGAGTGATTACTCACCACTCACGGCAACTCTCTTATCTATTTATTTATCAGGAATGCAACGATGTGAGCTCACATCGTTAAGGCAGAATGGCATGTTGTATTTTCAACAAGATAAGTGGTATTTAGAAACGTTAGTGTGTGAAGCAAGCAAGAAATATTGTCATCACTAGAGAAAGATATTATGTTGCAGTTACACAAGTAGTCTCCAATAGTAGGATTCTTATTATGCGCAGTGACACTTCCTTTCACAATACCAAATAACAGAATACTCACTTTGCAGTACTTAAGAGTCAGAACCATCATAAATCACTTCTCTTTTTATATATCTTTTAATGCGACTCTTACTTCTTGATTCAGTGAAGACTTGCATGTTCATCCCAAATTTTTGAGTGTTTTATTTCAAGCAATCCCGAAGCGTTGGTGGTATAGATCTATAAAATACAAATACCTAAAGCACTACTGACCCGAAGCAGAAGGCCTAAAAACATTTACTACAAATATATCCCATTGATGCCACTTCTGAGCAATCCGCAGGACCACGCAGCTAGGGAGGCTTCGTTGGCATAGCTACTAATGGTGATCAAAACCTAGATTCAAGAATTGATGAGGACAAGTCACAGAACTCCATGATGCTGTGCTTTATCTGACCAGAAGCTAAGGACAATCGAAGGCTGTCCCATAAAAATAGACAGAATTTCAAGTGAATGGCACTTTATTTGATTAGCCTCACGTTCATTCAACGTCTCGTGTCACACGTTCACACAGGAATCACTGCTGGCTTGAAACAAGGCAAACAATGGCCAAGAACAATGTGATATAAATAAAGAAGGTTTTAAAAAATAGAAACAACTGAAATAGCCGAGAACTGTTTGCAATAGTTAACCTCTTCTATGAGATTTTGCTAATACCCACTCAACGCAAAAGAGGGCGTGACTACGTCGGCAAGCACGCGACTGGCAAGGGAAATGCTAGGTTGCCGGTGCTACATAACCTATCAGGTTTCATGGCAGTAGAGGGGAATATTGTCACGGGGTTGTGACGTGGCCGAAGACAGGAAACTTTGCGTTGGAATTTAACTGTTTATTTGGGCGAACCTGTGCCCGGTTAACGGAAGTCCTGATTACAGTAGCATTCTTGGACTGATAGCGCCGAACGGAGCGTTGGCCGTCGATCAACTACTCACAAGCGGCGAAGTGCGTCGGCCTTTGTACTCTTGCCATCGAATGTTCTAGCGTTATCGCTGGTGGTGGCGTTGGTTCCAGAATAATCTGTACAGTTGGCAGAGTGGGCGTGATCTTATCGAAATGATCTACTAAAGTTCGGAAGCTTCTCGAAAACTGCACGCGCGTTTTGCGCTGAGAATTGTGTAGTGGTTCGGGGCGATAACAAAACTTGAGAAATGGAACGTGGCAATATAGCGCGGGATTTAGAAATACTCGGGACGAGAACTATTTTTGTGCAAACCGGAACTGTTCTCTCTCTTTTTTAATTTCATCAAGCTCTACTAAAAGACATTCTAGAGTTGTTTCGTTCCACAGGCCCGAACCTGCGAAAAGGTTTGGCTAAAGTAAGGGTACCATTGCGAATAACATGAATATGTGTTTGCAAGTACAACCTTTGTAGAAATTGTCGTGGTGGAGCAGACTCAGGGCTGTCTCGATTATCATAGCATGAACCACTTTGAAGTTGCCAGTCAGGTTCAGTAGGTAAATGAAACCGGCATATAATGAGAATAAGAACTCCATGTGTGATGTCACGCATAGCCGCACTTGAAAGATTGTGCATGCCTCAGCAGCGACCACTTGAGGGAATTCTGTTTTTGGAGTTTAGTAGGATCACCACTGTGCTTGCTCAGAGCTCAAAATTTAGACTGCCATCTCGCGAGATAATACCGCGAATGAGAGCTTGTTTCGCAGAAGACGGCAAAGTCATTGGTTCTATTGAGTACGTTATGCTGAAAAAGATAACACAAATGATGTGTAAGAGCCATTCTCTCATGGAAGGGTTTCAAATTTCCCGTGGCTTTCATCAAACGTTGTTTGGTATCGCAAAATTTGGTCGTTCCTACGATGATATGAACACCATCTGCTTATTAATTGCTATATCTAATCAGCCCTTTTGCTTGAAATTTTACTTAAATTTGGCCGTCCAATGTTGCACTTTTGATTCAGTTTCTTATGACCTGGGGGTCTGCGTCGTTGAAAATTTGTGTGAACTTGGTTGATACGCTACCGTTGCCGTTCTGGCACAGCGTCAGCCCTTGCTTCTCGGATGGTGACTTCTTCGTAGGGAGTGCCATTTTTCTTTTCTAGACTCGAGGCTACGTATGGTTAGTCGCTAGCTGTGCACCAGCTTTTATAGCCTTCAAGTATAGCCTGACAGTGCTTTCACTGCGGTAACGCGCTCGCCATAGTCTGCGATTCTAAGTTAGGTGCCTGGCACTCTCGGTTACATCTTTCATGAAAGCACAGCACCTGCCTTTTTATGATGATGATAGTTCTCTGATATGCCTAGCGATTTTCTGTGGCACATATTCGCTCGTTTGAATAACTGCTGCCTTCTTTCTTTTCAGCAGACTGGTGGAAAGTGGTTGGGTTTACCCGCTTTCTGTAGTTTATACCCATTCATGATTAGAGTCTTAACGTGATAGCGTTAAAGAGCTCGTTTCGCAAAAATTTCGGCGTTGGCGCCGGGGTCGGCTGGTTTGTAATAAGCGGAAAATCATATGCGTCACCGAGAAATGCAGAACGAAGCGAACATAATAAATAATAAAAAGTGCTGAGTTCGAGTGGCCATGAAACCTTGGTCGTTTGCGTGGCAAGCGTATGTTCTACTTCACTTGGGTGCTTGCTCAAACAGCGAGGTGTGTGGATAGCTCTTAAGATGATCGACTCACGCACCTTTATGTATAAGAAGGACGTTTTACGATGGTGTTTATTGCGCATAAATTGACCAGTTGGTAGCAAACACTACTCACTTGCAGATGACACCCTTGCTATACGGGCTTCCTAAGCGCTAATAGAGATCTTGTTCCTTCACAAACTGACGCGTTATGCCCCTACATTCTGTACATAATCAATGTTTAACTGGCACAGCGTAATAATAATATCTTATGTTTTACGTCGCGAGATGACCAAATAATTATGAGACATCATAGTGCAGGGCTCCGAAAATATTGACCATCCGGTGTTCTTTAACGCGCACTAACATCACTCAATACACAGGCCTCTACCCATCGAATTGCGACCGCCGCGACTGGGATTGAATTCGCGTCCTTAGGGGCAGCATATAGCTGAGCACCATATCCGCAGTTCCACCAAGGTGGGCTCACATTATTGCAATGTCCGTTCAAAGGAAATGAGACACGAATCTTTTATCGGCTTATTTAGACACTTCAACGTCATTCTTACTCGTTATCAGTCGTAATCAAGCGCAGCCGTCTGCCTGCCTGAAGCTTGATTGTGACGTAAGGATGAGATAGGGGATGACCGCTTACGCCTTCTCACGCCAACGGTCTAGCACCCGCCGTACAGTCACGTGGTCGTATTACGTCACCGGGTGATTTCATCTCCCACTGTCAGCGCAAGAGTCCGTTGAATAAATTGTCCTTAAATTACTTGGCCACGTAGTATCTGTTTTGCCTCTCTCGGCCCTATCTAGTTAAGCGTCATATGCGTGCATGACAATACTACGAAGCTTTTTACGGGTACTTAGAAGGGTTCAGAAAGAGTAATGCGCCTTTGTCAAGCGGTCTTTCATTTTTCCCTAAAGTTTTGAGAGAAAACTCAAGAGAATGTTAGATGCCCATTCCGTGGGTCTTGTGGTTATGGCACTGCTGCTTGAAAATGGCGGGAATCGAAGCTCGGCCACGGAGGCTGCAATTTTGATGGAGACAAAAATGTCTGAGGCCAACGTAGTACTTAGATTAGGGTTCACAGTCAAATAACTCTAGGTGGTAGAAATTTCGAAGCCCTCCACTACGGTTCCCTTGATAATCATACCCTGCTTTCGGGACAGTAAACTCCAGATATTATATTAAAATGCTAGTTCATGCCAGCATGATGATGACAAATCAATATTACGCTCTTCCATTTCTTATGCACATGGCTTACGTTGGAACGTATGTATACGACTACATATAATGATCTGACAGGGGATTACGTATCTTCTCGCGACTTCAGGACAAGCGCAGAAGAGTCAGCTGAACAGCGTTTTGCCCGGACGTATTCTTGTCGTCAGTAACCTTGCTCCTTATCTAACGGGTGTTCCTCTGTTTCACGTTCACCTTATTCTTCCCGTAAGTAAAATCGAACTGTTTATAGATGTCAAGAATGATCTTCTCCAACGATAACAGCCCCTAATAGAGCACTCTTGTCAAAGAGTACTGAAATCGCGAGATCTCACTCAATTTACAGCAGGAAAGGAAGGAGGAGCTGATACTTCATATTGACTGGATAAGATGTATTGGTGCAGAGGGGTGTCGCTTTACCTGCACAACCACACCATATGTAGCCTAAACGCGCATTCAGTCCTTGTTAGCAAAGCGTTTTCACAACAGTGTTCATCGTATATTGGAAAATAAACAAAAAGCTATACAAGGTCACTTAACACAACACTGACGCACTCAGTTCAAGATGTGCAATACAAAAATCTGTCCCCGGAACACAGTAGTTGAAAAACATGGGTATTCTCGGAAAACTTTCAAACCAAACATCAAAGCTTACTAACATGTTGCCTAAGGTGATTATGTATCTCGAGAGATGGCTCCTAAATGCGGCGCTGTAGCCGCAACAGATCTTTATTCGCGAGGCCTTCTCTGTTAAAATGAAAGAACATTAATACTCTAGCGAAACATACCATAACCAGATCGTATTTTCTGTTTTGAATTAGTACACTTGTGCTATTTCTGATTCCTCGAAAAGTTGACCTACTGCGCGCAGAGCCGTTCTTTTGCTCTAGGCCGTGGGCCCAACTGCTTTAGCTATTTATGGGGGCTGCTTCTCCAAATAATTTAGCTTGTGTAAATCTTTCTTTCAAAGTTCATCGTAGCTTTTTCTGAAGATTGTGCTCTACGTCCTTCTTCAGCTTCTTCTCTTGAGCAGGTATAGCACTGTCAGCTAGTGTTATTTATACACAAGAATGCTTTCGTGCAGGCCGTGCCAAGCCGAATGCCTGCCAATGACTCTTTTACCAGATCTGCTAACCTAAATAAACAACCATTTACTACTTGGACTTTATCATAACTCGGAGTTTTGCTACATAACCATATCTGAATCAAGTTTCCTTGGACAATTGACAGCTCAGGGGATTCAGCAGACATCGCGTATCACTCTTCAATAGAGGCGGCCGTGATATATTATACGCCTGATGTACTTTATGTGCCACGCTATCAACTGTGTCGTTTGTTCTATATGATTTCAGAGTAGCTTAGTACCCACTGTAACATTATGCTTTTGTGTGAATAGTTTTATATTTCTTATTTGATTCACTTGTTCACCTAAAGCCCAATAATTCCGATTCAAGTGCCCAATTCTAGACGTTAATTCACACGTGTATCACCGGTATTTTACCCTAACTAGCGTTTATTTTTTTATTATACCTCTTATTTTTTAGTACGTTCACTGATGCACCAGCAGTCAGCCCTAATTACTTGGCCTTTTCTTTTTAGATTATGTCGTCTTTTTTTTTGCGGGCCTTGGTACCTCTGATTTTGTGACACTACCTCCTGCATCAGCACAGATGATTTTTACTAACATTCGTTTTCATGCAGCCAGGCCCCGGGTAAAACATCTCGGTTTATGAATAGGCTCAGATAGGTGGACAAAAATTTTATTGTCTTGTTTACGGTGGAATATAGAGAAACAGTACTTGTTTCTCTTTGGTGTCATCTCGTCAGCATTTGTCTTTTTTTAACCATTGCGACGACCTCCGAAACAAGCCTAAGATAAAAGGAGCGTGAGTTGAGAGCGATCATTTGGTTGCTCCTGTTTTCCGGTGACAGGGATTATTCCATGCCATCTGGTACAGGGTGTGTTCTCTGCAATGTGAAAAGTAAACGTGGGTGTTATCAATAAATTGGAAAGGCATGCAAGAGTGGTTCGCATATTTCGTCGACACGTTGACAGACTCAAGGCAGTGACTTTGTTGCTATCATTATGTTAAATTTAGTGCTTGCGAAGTAGAACACAAAAAGAAACCTAAATCATAAAGAACCCTTTATTCCATGCAATGTGAAAAGAAAAAAATTTCCTCAATATAGCGCATTAGGTTAGTGTTGCTGCTATCGAGATAAGTTGGGCCTTTTCTATAAAGCGAAGACAATAAAAGATAGCTTCGATTTATCACTTGATACCAATATTCATATCTGTCGCCTTACTAGAGATATATGAGGACTTTCTGTATTTGTGTATTGAATGCCTTCTTCAGATCGGCTGTTGATCTCTCATATGAACTAAATGACGTCATGAAAATTAGTATTATGTGACTAACTACCAAGTCATGAGGAGCCGTTAGATGAATATGTCATGCTTCACTGGTGTAGGCGACACCGATAGCCCATTTTTGCATTTTATGACGTAGTAAGGCTTCCTGCTTAGAATAATGCCATTTTTTCTTGTACAGTTTTCAGGTTGTGCAGGATGTACGGCGACACACACGGAACGAGTGCTCTTCAATACCTTTGAGCAACACCCATTCTGGAATTCCCTAACCACATGGCAAAGTAAGATAGTTCATTGCTCGTTCACCTTGTCGGAAATATTGCGTGCCGTAACAAACGCGGAGTGGGAGGAAGGGGGGAATAAACAAAAAAACCTTTATGTTCACAAATGTTCCTTGATTCATACTTTAGTCAACACATCAACATGTGTCAGCAACAGCATAATACGTCCCCCCGGTAAAAAAATTGTGGAATCTTTAAGCTTCAGCTTTATGAGATGAATGCAATAATGGTTTTCTGTCTCTGGGGCGCACTGAGTTCGAAATGATTTGTGTCAGTCAAAATTTTGAATGAAGTTGCATTATGTGTATTGGGTAGCATGCTTTTCACCCCTGCAAATTTTGCGCGTGAAACCTTTTCTATCTTACTACGCACCTACTGCTTCGCATTAAGCGACAAGACGATGTGTCGCGTGTGCGTTTTGTAGTGGGTTGCCCGCTTTGAGCCACGAGTTCATCATAATTGCATTCTCTGACACCCGACAGTAACGTATGCTTTACCACATATTATTACGGCGATAATGCATGTTGCATTGTGAAGCATGTGTGAATGGCGCGTGCATTCGAAAGCATGCAAGCTCATTTTACTGAATTTGCGCTGTATCTTGAAGTACATTCGTGGCTCTGTGGTAAGACTCTTGCTTGCCACGAAAACGACTCCGAATAAATCCTCACTACAACCCAGAATATTTGATATTTGTTTTGTTTGTATTTATCTCGATTTTCAATTCATGCACAAGATAATGACCTTTTATTACAACTAACTACGTCGGCGCCGACGCTGAAATTTCTGCGTAACGAGCTATTTGACGCTATCGTGGTAGAAGAATACACTCGAAAAAACTGCGCGAAAAACAGAGAAAAACATTGTTAACCATTCAATACTGCGATGAGCGGTCACTTGGTTTTTGTCTCTTTTGAACTTACGATGTTGGTCAAACAGCAGTAGGATGGTCCTTGTTAGTAGTAAAGTAGCCTTCGTTATGAACGTATAAACATTTACCGTATTCTAAATGGCATTCCATGGTGTAACAGTCACGAAAGTATCGACCTGAGTTTTTCTGATGGAAGCGTTTGAAAGTGCACTTTCGCCCTGGCGGACTTACATTTATAGGTGTTGAATGCAATGCGTTTTACAGCTTGATCGTTGTACTTGAGGGTAACTCTGCACGTCATAAAGTCCTCCAGGAGTGAGATTTTTGAATTTCACGAACATTTCGTTGCTATCTGATGAAGGGGCCTCACACTCCTCCTTCCAACAACTCCTCTAATACAAAGAAATGACAGTGTCAGTTCACCACGTATAGACTTCTTTGTGCGCCGTCAAGCTAACGTAGTTAGAGTGCTCTGCAATACCTGTTTGAGGCAAAACACAATGACTAGGGCAAGCCGCTGAATCATGGTAATCACAATAGAAAGCTTGCGCCGAAGCTTTGTGAATGGTAGAGGGAAAGTTATTTGTAATAGCCACCTGCAACGATGACTGAAACGTAACAATGAACTTTTACTATATTTCATTATTATGAACCACTCAGGGCCGAAAGGGTGTAGCGTAAGGAGGGGTAGAGTTTGAGCACAGGAAACAACAATATTAACAGTGAAGCAAATATATTAAACTGCAATTGCTTGCAAATCTATTGAGCAGTGACAACACAAGGTCTTCCAAAACTGTTAACTTCGTTCTCAGTAGGAAAAAAAGAGGGAAAGCATGACTATTGTTAAGCTTCGAGAAATCCTTTAAAACTTCTGTATATATGAAGCAACAATACGAATGCAAAAAATACAAATGAGCACCGACTTCCAACTATTTGTCTCTGTGTGTTCATCTCTTTTTTTCTTGCGTTCTCCTTTTTACAATAGTAACTACAAAATGTGAAGAAAAAAAAGAAAGCAAATCAATCGCCCTGCAATAAAAAAGTAAAGAATGACCAACCTGCTTATTGGGTCACATGTAAACGCGTCGATGCAATTAAGTGAATGACGAGCGCAACAACTTTCTTCTATAGTATGTTATGTAGCGCACTACAATAGATACCTATGAATGATAGGTGTTCAACATTAAATTTTCTGATTGAACTGCGTGAGTAAAAAGAGTCCCTAAGTTCCGTGAAAAATTTATTTGTATTCACGTGCGCGCTCATATGGTTTAAAAGTTATTTGCCGAATTACTTGTGAGAGTTGTTCAACTTGCGCGCTAGCATAGTGTTTTGTGCATCCACAAAGGATGTTGTGTTTAAACTACATCATAATTGTGCATTTATTATTTGTGTGCACGTCAGCATCTAGAATCTTCGTATGGCACACACACGCCCCCCATACTGAAACGCTTGTTTGGCACAACATTTCAAATGTGTATTTCTTGTTTTCATTGTCTCGCAGAAATTTTCGTGCTTACTTATTGATCTGCAAAAAGCTTTTTTTTTTTGTTTACCACTCTTTCCGAGCATTCGTGTGTAGCACAGTGTCGAATCGTTAGGGCCCTTCTTGAGAGTAAGACACGAATTAGGTTTACCGTATTCTATCGACGTATTTCTTTATGGTTGCGATGGTCATGAGTGCGAGAATGATATGAACGGGAGGGCAGATTGCTGATTCACATGGCACAGAAAACTGCAGTGCGTTTGAAATTGTCTGATTATAAATGCGGAAGCTTTTTTTAGCGAACTGCAGCGACGTTTGGAGTACCTTATCTATCTATCTATCTATATATCTATCTATCTATCTATCTATCTATCTATCTATCTATCTATCTATCTCTGTCTATCTGCCTGCCTGTCTGTCTGTCTGTCTGTCTGTCTGTCTGTCTGTCTGTCTGTCTGTCTGTCTGTCTGTCTGTCTGTCTGTCTGTCTGTCTGTCTGTCTTTCTGTCTGTCTGTCTGTCTGTCTGTCTGTCTCGCTGCCTACGACTTTTAGCTCTCGTGGACGTCTCAATAATGACATTGATAGCTATAGTTGTATGGCATAACATGATTATATAACTAGTCATAATTGACTAGTCATAGCATGAAAATTATTTTATCCTCATCATCATCATCAGCCTGACTACGTCCACTGCAGGACAAAGGCCTTTCCCATGTTCCGCCAGTAAATTCGGTCCTGTGCTTCCTGCTGCCAATTTATACCAGCAAATTCCTTAATCTCATCTGCCCACCTAACTTTCTTTCTCCCCTTAACGCGCTTGCCTTCTCTGGGAATCCAGTCAGCTACCCTTAATGACCAGCGGTTATCCTGTCTACGCGCTAAATGCTCTGCCAATGTCCATTTCCTCTTCTTGATTTCAACTATGATATCCTTAATCCCCGTTTGTACCCTAATCCACTCTGCCCTCTTCTTGTCTCTTAGGGTTACACCTAGCATTTTTCTTTCCATTGCTCGCTGCGTCGTCCTCAATTTAAGCTGAACCCTCTTTGTAAGTCTTCATGTTTCGGCTCCGTAGCTAAGTACCGGCAAGATACAACTGTTTTATACCTTCCTTTTGAGTAATAGTGGCAATCTACCTGTCATAATTTGATTGTGCTTGCCAAATGTGCTCTACCCCATTCTTATTCTTCTAGTTACTTCAATCTCGTGGTGCGGCTCCGCGGTTATTACCTGGCCTAAGTAGACATAGTCTTTCATAACATGAAGTGTACTATTACCTATCTCGAAGCGCTGCTCTCTTCCGAGGTTGTTGTACATTACTTTCGTTTCTGCAGATTATTTTAAGACCCACCTTTCTGCTCTCCTGGTTTAACTCCATAATTATGAGTTTCAATTCGTCCCCTGAGTTACTCAGAATTGCAATGTCACTGGCGAATGATGAACATGATATGCATGGCATGTGTTTCCCAGAAAACATCACGACATTTTACACTCATAGCATGCTCGCAGTTGTTTTCCTCGCTACACATATACAAAATTTGGTATCACGTGACATGAATAGATAACAAAGGTAAATGACACATCTAAACGTGATAACTACAATGTGCGTGTGATGCGAAACATGACATGTTACGCTCATAGCACGTTCACGGCTGTTTCACTAGCTCTACACATACCAAATATAGGTATCGCATGACGTAAATACACTTCGAAGGTAAATGACACGTCCAAACATGATACTGATAACATGAGTGTCATGTGAAATATTCTACATGTTACGCTCATGGCGTGCTCGTGGCCGTTTCGATAGCTACACATGTCACGTGACGTACGTGATACTGAGTTTGGCATCATGTGACATGAACAGATAACGAAGGTTAATGACACATACAAACATGACAATCAAGGCATGGAGGTCATGTATGGTATAATTAACGTCCGCACGGTAACGTCGTGCCGATTTTAAAGTGATATATCAACCTTCTTCATTTGTGGTTCACATAACATCGATTCTCACAGTACGTAGGATCTGCCAATTTTTTAAAGAGAAAACTGAAGGTTGGTAATATAGTTCTTAATAATTGCAGTGCTACTTTAAACGTACTGGAGTTCTGAAAATAAAAGAAATATTTTATCAGAACAACTTTTTTGTGAAGGTGACCCACCACTCCATTCTCGTGGAACTGACATATAAACGCCCAGCAGTCACGCGGTGGGCAGGACCATGTACGATGCGTGTCTATTTCAATTCCAGCCGTAGTGTTTGTCACCCAGGAAAGGTAGAGGTCAAAGTCCACAAGAGCTGTAATGACATGAAGTATAATGTTATGAATGAAATGTCCCCCAAGATGAACATCCGCATCATGAGATTGTGTTCATCTTATCGCACTATGAGCCTTTCGCCCACTCATTGGTATCAAATGATACACTCTGTTGAAATGAATAGCGTAAGATAGCTCTGGTTTAAATGCAGTCTGACCCACCCTGAAAAAAAAAAAGAGGAGGAAAGAGGATTGAAGGAGGAAGGACAGGGAGGTTAGCCAGTTCTCAGACCGGCTGGCTACCCTGTGCTGTGGAAGGGGGGTAGAGAGAATAAAAAGTGAGAGAAAAGAAACATTGAAGGAGAGAAAAAAGAAGAACAACAGAAGATCGACGACGCAGCTTACAGCCTGTCTCTAAGACCACTTGCCCGCAAGAAGCATGACAATGCTCTCAATGCCTTGCGTGCCCCTGAAAAAAGTTTACGATAATGATGAGGCATGCGTTAACCGAAAAATACTTGCAAGTTAGCGTGTTCAAGAGCACATCTGCTATCCCGTACTATGCAAATTCTAAAATTTTTAAACCACGACCCGAAAAATAACCTATGAAAATCTAAGAAATTTGCCTTGACGTGATTACTGCAGCACACTAAGCAGGCAATTCTATTGCCGTATTTTTCTAGAGTTATGAAGCAATAAATACTATTATGATTGCCGAGTCCACAAATGGCAAATTTGTTGACCTCCCAGGCATTGTATTGATACCCTGTCTCAGATTACTCTGCGATCTAACCAGCAAGAATTTTAAAGACTTGTCAAAGATCCTACAACGCATACCTTTCAGAGGTTACAATAGCTTTTTCATTGAACACTTTAAAACTGGCACTGCACTTTTGCGCGAGAGTATGCCACAAAGCACCTACCTCCTTTTTCAGAATACACGAATAAGGCTTCACCGCGTGAAACACGTCCATGCGGTCCATTTCGTTGAGTGCGCAGGATTACACTGGTGTTTACGCAGGCTGGCAGATTGGAACAAGTAACATTTGTAACCGTCAGGCTCTATAATGGTTGTCCCGGCACATGAACCAATACGCAACGTTTCAAAAGTTGAATATTTGTAAGGTTCATAGGCGACCTCGAGATTGTACTTGTCGAAGCAGCCAGTTGGCCGGTTCCACCGCAGTACAAATGTGTCATTAGCCCCTTCAAGCGTCGGCAGCACCTCTGGAATATCTGTAACATAAAAATTGTGTTCTCAGACTAACTGCACTCTCTTTGTTTTCAGCCACAAATATTCAGCGCAAGTACGTAGATGACATTGGTCGACATGCTGTTGAGGCACAGCGTTTTAGTGAGGTTCTAGCTAAACGTTTCAGCTCATTACTTTAGTAACCATTGGACACCAAACACCAAGTTTCAGCTCACAGTCACCCTACATCACAATCATGGCGTGGCGAAGCCCTGTTTCTTTCACGCACTATTATATGGAAGCTAGTTTGTTATAGCTTTCGCTTTTGGTGTCGCCGTGCGTGATCTTGAGCGAACGTTTTGCGTTGTCCATGATGATTTGACACAGATGAACACAAAGAAAAACCACACTGCACATTTAAGGTGGCTCTGCGTTCCTCCTGTAGAGAATACTTTCGAGGGAGAGTACCAGTTCATCGACATACCATTGCTCTGTCATGAGCGAGATATGGGGGGGGGGGGGGGGGGCTATGAGGACATACGAAGCCGGCTTCGCTTTAGGACCTGCCTGATAATTCAGAAGAAATTCAAGAGTTTACGACCTACAAGCGCCTGAAAGACTTCAACTGATCCGTCTAAAATTTACTTTTCTGCGTCGTAGGCTATCCTCACTCAATGCACTAGCTCTTCAGAGTTTACTGCCATTCGGGCGTCCTAAGTTGGTGCTCTCAGTTAGTGCAAATCAAACGATGACAAACACAAAAGGGATGAAGGCAAGCACTTGTCCTCGTCAGTTTTCTTCTCTACCTTGTCATTCTATATGTGCGGATATGTCTCAAGCAGATATGCATGACCAACTAATTTAGACAATTCTTCTCAATCTTCATTAACTCTCACGCCCACTATCTTCCATCCCGACCTGATCACTATCCAGGGATCATCAACCTTCTGTAAAGATGCAGTGAATGTCTGGAAAAATATTTTCCTTCTTTACACCCATCTCCACTGCAGTCACACATTTCATGCAGTGTTGCGGGGTCCTGTGCAACAGGTGTTGAGCTCTTCCAGTGGCTTTGTATACAAGTAATCTTCCCCAGTATTTTATAATGTTAAGCATTACTACTGATAATTATACTCTAACTACTGCTGAATTTAATAATATTGTGATAGGTTTGTTAAAGTAAGGTATAGTATGTTTATTTACATGTATATTGTAATGCCTAAGCAGGCTTGTAGTACTAGTGTGATAGTAGTAATATTACTTTATTTGCAGCTAGCATATTACTGAGCTCATTGCAGCAGCAAGAGATAAAGGCAAACAGCGTGTCAAAGGCCCTCGTTTCTTCGCAGTTTGTATTAGGCTTCGACACGACCACAGCCAAAAAACAAAAAAAAATAATAAATTAGATTTTGAGTAATGGACATCAAGCAGCTTGCAAGTGTTCATTAGAATTCAAAAACAAACAAACTAAAACGTTTACGGAACATATTTGAACACTTCTAAGTCAATGTCGCAGATTAACACAACCAAGTGTAATTGACCAAAAAGTCAAAACCTTAGGAACACAAAACTCGCGGGGAGGCACCAATATTCTGCTCTACAATTTGACAGTCTCGGGATGAGGGTCGAGGTGCCAGCGCTTTATGGATGTTCAATACTGCAGTTACATACTGTTGAGGGAATGGTAATGGCCGCTTGGAAGCGCCGAGATTTAGCTTGCTACTCGGAGAGGCGTATGAGCATGCAGGAAGTAATGAATGCAGGTATAAATGCCCACTTATACTAAAATAAATTATTTTACATGCGAAGATAGTTCAGGAACTACTGATATAAAAAAGGCACACATAACTTTATACTGTCATTATTTGTGATAATCGTCTTTTTTTTTTATCGCACGTCTAGTTTGCGCAAGCAAATGGACAACGGCGCAATGGTGCACTTAAAATTCCAACCTCTTGTACCTTTTGGTTCCGTAAAGAGAAATGTACTTGCTAAAACACACCGAAAATACCTTAGGAAGACAAATAGTAGAAAATGTAGTCCTAAAGCATGAAACAGAAAAGCTGCACAGCTTTCCTACCACTTGTTTGGTTATTAGGTGTTGATTAGTGAATTATAAAATTCAAAACCTTTGCATTGCAAGGAGGTGAACGCAGGTCGTATAAAAGTACCTTTTTTGTACATGACAACGTTGTTCAGGGTGACACCAGGTGAGTAAACTCCAGATGTCCTTTTCTGTGCGTACGTACGGTGATTTTCACGCTGCAAGCTTCAATTTTTCTGCACGTGATGCTAGTTTGTTGCGCGTCAACAGTAGGTACCACCCGCACAGGAGCCCGCACTGAGGCCCCCGCCACCACTGCTTCCGCTGTTTTCTGGAGCGACTTCTACTATGTAGCCGTCAAAGCAGCGCTCCGGTCGTTGCCAGGAAACAGTTATGGAATCCTTGTACATCTGTGTCAATTTCAGCAGCCTTACTTCAGGAAGATCTGCACAGTGTGTTTGAGAAAAATGATTTAGTAAACAGGATCTCCTGCATAACCTGTAATTTACGTTCCCATTAGCTAGACACCTGCTGCAAACCCCTTCAAGGGGCCTGATTGTAACACGCCACTTTAGCCATATACCTGCCGTGTATACCTGCCTGAGTGAACTTTGAAGACGAGAGCCTCAAATGCGCCATTTCAAAAAAAATTCGTTTGTGCTGCCAGGAAAGGAGATGCGAAAATCGCCATTCTTGGTGACATCACCATGTCGCAAAGTCCTAACGGCAAAGATCGGTGAAACTTGCCAAGTCACATAATTACGTCAATATAAGTCGTCCAAGACTGCTTCCGTCATGTCTTTTACTAACTTCGTCCTTTTTTCTTACCTATTTTTTTACATAACTTGTTATTTTGGCGAAAGAGGCTTATATAGTGAGGTCAACACTAGAGTAATAATTATTGATTTGCTATCCTAGACATAAAAGCTTCCTTCATCGCCTAACCTATCGCGTGTCTTTGTATCATTCCTACACGGACCGCCACACCATGGTTCATATCTGCACACACAAGTGTCATTTCTTGAAACTGAAATAAATTTTCGTTCGCAAAGATACATGCAGTGAATTCGCTGTAGGTGCTAGTTTTATGAAGCCTTTCCTTAGAACAAAAATTCCGAGTGACAGCGAGACACTAATTTTGATTTGCTCATAGTTTGTAAAAGTTTGAGCACGCTTTGCTGAAATTTAATTTTTGCTTCACAAGTAAAGAACCGAATTGGCCAAATCACTAGCAACAACCCAGTCAAAATGGAATGCCGTGTTTCGCAGCAGTGAACGATTGTGGTATTCTAAAACGGCGGCATGCATTGCAACGCTTGTCTTCTTGATCAAGAAATCGCTAAAATGTATCCCATCATTTTGTAACTGAAAGACAAGAACTTATATTAGTGTTTTGCCACGTTGAACAGCATAATCTTGCTTGCGGCAGCCTAACATGAATGCCAACGGCTTACTCGCTCATCAATTTTTGCTCAGGTACATTATAAAACGCATGTATGAAGCAATCAGCCAAGTCCAACAGTCTTTTACATAAAATACTTATGCAGTGTGCCACAGAAATCCTGTTCCAGTGGTCACAAAACCATTATGCTCTACCAGCATCTCCGGTCTGCTGGACACCAAAGACTTTGCCTTCGGGAGCCAAAACAAGCAGCACAATCTCCCACAGCTTTCCAGTATGAAGTTTTGGTCCTGTCGGAGCACCTTCACACAGGCAAAGTTACTGCAAAACATGGTGTTTTTTGTACTTCTATTCAGCTAATATACGGTGCCTAGTTTACACAGTGCTTTTCGCGAAATTCGCAGAAATGTCTCAAGTCTTCCAGAATTTCAACCTCCTGGTAGGCTTGTCAGCTCGAAAGCGAAACAATCGAGATTGTTGTTGAACTAGCGCCGACACCACAGATCACACTCGAGCATTCGATACCGGTTGTGCAAATACTGCCGCACCTAAACAAAAAATAAGGTTAAGGAAGGACGATGCTCTCTCCGTTATTAGTGTACAGCGTATATCACTTGTAGCTTGACCTCTCGTTTACCGCGAGCAGAGCTTCGCCCATACAAAAACTTTTGAGTTAAACCCATCTTCTTTCACAGAAGAGGCTTGTGACAGTATTGTGATCAGAGTCCGTTCGTTCTCGCCAATGTTGGCATTTGGCCACATTGGCGAGAATAATGAATATTATAGGTCACCCGTTTTTGAGAGGTATTGATTTGAAAGAAATTACATGTTACATCCTCCTCCTGATTATAGGTGCGCTGCCGAGAAATGGACCCTACATAATAGGTAATTGCCAATAATCTATAGTCAACCATCCTGTCCTCTATAGAGTATTTGGGTGGCCTTGCACTGTTTTCAGGTTCAGAATTTTTGAAAGATCCTTACACATCACCTGGTTTCCCGTTATTTCTGGTATCCAAAAACCATTCACCATGCGCTGATTACTTAACTTGTCTTTATTATGTGGTGAAATGTTTAGCGGTATCATATTGCTATCAAGAAGATCGCAGACGTCACCACGTTGCATCCTTCGAGATGTAGATATTAAGTTGTCGTCATTAATTCATAGTGTAATTTTGTTGATTCTTTTTCACATTCATAGCGACGTCCTCAATGGTCACATTTTGGGTTTTTTAAGCATTTAAGTCTTTCGTAATACCTTTTAAACGCATAGGTTATGTAACGAAATAGATCATACGACAGCACACGGACCACGTGATGATCAAAATATATATACAACACATGCCGGTGCCCTGCACGCAGTGCAGCAATTGCTTAGTGTCTTAATCTGCGTTTTCTAGCCTTTCCCACATTATTCGCACAAGGTACCCTAGTGACAGTAAGACAAGTGGATAAGATATCAACCACATGACTTCTACTAAATACACAATAGGGAAGTTAAAAGTAACAGCATTGCCATACTCGCTATCGCTTCGCCAGATGTGACATAAATATATATTCTTCACGTTTGCAGTATGTTTACCCCACCAGAATAGTTATACTTGAAAAATGTTTCCGTGTTTAGTTTGAAAATGTTTTGATTACAACTTGGACGTTAATATTCGCATTGTAAAACGGGTTTTTTGGTCGAAATGGGTATTTATTGTGAGCTAATTCCGCTAGAGTTCAGCGCGCTAGACTATGTTAAATAGCTAGTATGTTGAACAGATTTTTTTTCTGCGTTTTTTCACGCTGGCTTGTGTCACTGGGTTTGTGCAGCAGTGCAAGAGGTGGTCTTTATGAACCCTCTTTCAGGCAGGCCTTGATCACTGCAAAAGCACCTCCTAATAGGCAACACTTGCACTGGCCTCTTTAGAGATTACCACGTCAACAAAATAAGGAGCTTATATTCACACAAATGTTGTGACTTCTTATGTAAGTTCTATTACCGTGCCTCACACTTAAAGTATCGCTAGCCCACCACAAGCATTTTGAAACCAGTCTCAGCCATTCCACTCTGCCGCTTTGTAACCGCAGCAAGATGTCCGTAGTATCATTAAAACACTATACAACACAGTCATCACGCTATGATAACGAAGGAAATGAGAAGGCGCCACAGCACACTATCTTTTCAACGTCTTCGACGAAAGAGAAGCATACAGAGGCATCGTAGTCTTTATCTACGCGGCGCTGCGCAAAGGATTCCAAAAATTAATGAAAGGTAAATAGCATGGCTTTCTGTTTTCGTATTAGTGCGTAATTGTTCTGTTCCTTCACCTTTCGCACAATATTCGAGACAATTCTGTGCAGTCTAATTCTGATATAAAAAACAAGAACTCCTGATCATTGGTAATTACATTATCTGTGTGTCATCTCAAAATGGGTGTTTCAAGCGCAAAGTACACAAGTGTATTTCCAATGACCTCCTCAAAGGCGTAGTGCCTGCTCAGAGCGCTAACGAAAGTTTCTTTTTTTTATTGGACAGGCAAATATCCGAATCAAAAGACACGATACTTATACCCTGGCATCACAATAGATGACACTGTTCTGGCTGTTGATCTGGTTAGGAAGAAAACATGGGCTAACAAAAAAATTTTACAGTTGCCTCACAAGAGAAAACTGAGTAATGCAATTGCAACAAATTAACAGTGTTTGCGAAGTAATACTATCAGCCCATTCCTAAATGAAAACTCGCGTTTCTCAAGGAAACGCTGATACAACGTAACACGACCGATGCAACGGCTGAGGTGATCGTCAGCCGTTGCACAATATGCCACCATATGTTATCGTATGGCATGATATCCACGTAGACTCAACCGCTCTTTGTTGAAATTTCAGCATAACTTGAAAATTGCGTCCTATGTTTTGTCTTTGTCCAGAAACTCTCTAACGGAGCACATTTCATCGGTTAAGTCAGTTTAATGAAAGATAAAAAGCGATGATTATGGATGGTCTTCTGATGGCCGTCTCATAGATTACACGACTAGTTGTTTTTTTTTCGATAAGGCTATCACTACCGACCGTTGTGATCGTAAAACAGCGCAACAAGACAGGGCAGAAAACGAAGATTCTCACATACACAGCGCTGACTAACAAGTGAGTTTATCGACGGGACTGACTTAGTTACGTATATACGCAATTTCGATGCACACATTGCTTCGCGAAAGTTCAGTCTTAAAATACCATACGCGTTGGATTCGGGTGCAAATCTACACTGCCCTTCGTCATTGCTATTATCTCATAAGACCGTTTATTGTTTGCTGGCAACAATGGTAGCCCATTTGCTTATAACTTTCTGCCTCACTGGAGGCATTGTAATGGGTCCTATGATGTAACTGTGCGTTTTGCGATCAATCAGCCCCCTTGCCCAATATCCAGTTGATGAAGAAGAGCTGGCGAATGAACAAAATATGAGCAAATTTGGTTTGCTCGTGAAAATTGCGTGGAAGTTGAGGCTCGTGCGATGGCATGAACTCTTTCTTTGATGAAAGGGAACGGGTGCGCATTAGCATCGGGAATAGCTGTACTTCTTTAGGTGATGTAAATCGGGTGCGCGTTGGAATTGATAGTTCATTGGAGCTCGATAAATACGGTACAGACGGGATCAGTTCAACCAATTTTACCATCTTGGCGGGCTTTTTCACGCTCAGTGCGCAGCCCCATGTATCGCCGACAATCAGCGCTGCAGCTGTAATTGTAGCGTCAATCTCAAACACGTCATTGTTAATGAATATTCGTCAGAGCAGTGGAGAATTTTCATGTACGAGCCCATTTTACCCGAGCCAGCCGACATAGATTAAGTACATGCACTCATGTGATAGATTAATTTCTATAAAGCGATGTATTGAGAAATAGCACTGTACCTTTTCCTGGGAGAAAAATACCTCTCAACGTTGTTCCAGGGAATGTGAGCTGCGAGGCAGTCTCGACATGCGCGTGCACTGTGAAAGTTACGTAGGCACATGCCTTAAATTTGTCGCAGGTGATCTGAGTTTGACTGCGGTGTACGACAGTGCCATTAGCACAAGAACCCACTCGATGGGGTGTAAGCATGTCGCTTTCATCGCCAATGTACAACACCTCCACCCAGTAGTAGTCGAAGCTCACGGCTGGTTTGATCCAGGAGACGGTGAAGTAATCAGGCCCAACATCTATTAGAGTAACGTTCGCCACTTTAGGCACCACTGAAAAAAAGAAAAAAAAACGTACTCTTACATAGCGTTTATATAGTGAATTATTGCAGAACAACAAATCAATTAGGACAAGTTTATTGAACAGTTCAGTGAACTATATATGCTAATTTTGTGGCAATTCATACAACGTATGCTTAAAATCATACGTTTAATTGAGTTGAGTTGAGTTTATTTGGTAACAAGGTTGCGAAAACACTAGGCGAAAAGGCTGCAATGAGCTGCTTGAGAGGAACCTGGTTACCGCTGTAGAAGTTTTAACTTTAGTATCACCTGCGTTATTTGTATGACAATTTAAAAAAATTTTCATTAGGAATGAGGGACTACTCTGCTAAAACTACGTTAATCACGTCAGTGCTGCATCTAAATCGCTAAGAATGATTCCCTCAAAACAAATTGTGCGATGAAAGTGAACAGCCTTCGGCGGCCATATTAAAGGTCTTGAAACTCACGTGACAATTCTGATGGGCAGTTAATAAAAAATGAATGAGGAGCATGATGTAAAATCCAAGCAGGGCGAGCGGAACGAGAGGGGAGTGGCGTCAAATATGGTTGGCTTGTGGACGCTAGCCATGTGCGCTCGTCAGTTTTCGCTTTATCTTGACAGGCGGACAAAATGAAAAAGTGAATTTGGAGCATAATGGGAACCGTGAAATGAACATCAGGAGGCCACAGCTGCCGAAGTGGTTGGCTGTTGGACGCTACGCGGACTTCCTTCATATTTTTTTTCTGTGTTTGCTTACTTTCAAATACTTTTTTGCTTTCTCGCTATATTGCGCTATTCTTCATGAAAACGACGAAATAATAATCAGTTCGGTCGCCCTGCTTGACCTAAAATACATTCGAATAGCGGGTTAATGAGGATTAGGTGTGTGTGTCTTCGTGTTATTATCTTGCGACCTATTTCTTTGCGCTATCATTGTTATCGAAATATGCCGTACATACACGCTCGCTTTGGGAAGGGGTTACATATTTTCCTGTGTGGACGCATCACAAGAACTACGGAGAGGTACGGAGCTTGCTGGCAGAGTGTCACCGGTATTCCAGACGTAAGGGCTTGCTCACTATCGACTTTGTTTATTCAGCTCTGCAGTGCCATGATAAATGAGTACCTACGTAGATGCATATTTTACAAACAAAGCTAGTTCTGTTCCAGAGATGGTGACGCTACGGGAACCAAAGATAACATATGGAGTTGAGAGTGTTTAAATGTGTACCGTTAGTTGGCAGCGTAGCAGAGGAGGACAGACTGTTAGCTGTGTTGACGAAGTGAGAAATTTGGTGGCGTAGAATGAAAATTTCTTGCGCAGAACAGAGTAGGTCGGTGAAAATTAGGCGGGGCATTTGTTCTATAATGGACATTGAAAAGGTTCAAAGTAATGCTGACGAAAAAAGATTGAATCACTATTATGCCAAGTGTTTCTGCATTCTGCGCCCTCCCTCAGACACGAGATCACTCATATATAGAAGAAATGTACATCCTTACCAAATGAAATGTTTGTAAGTTTTCCCACCAGTGGCCGACTGCTTAATGTTTGTGATCCACATCTTGCCCTTGCTGTCACCAGCACGCAAAGTTCGCTGTTGACGTAGTTATTGATGTCCAGCCATTCTTCAAGCGTGTGGCTTTCGGAGCAAGCATGCATGTTTTCTCCTCGTTCACATGAAGTAAACTTCTCGCATTTCTTTATGGTGTATCCGTGGAATCTTCCATGCACTTTAACAGGAGGTTCCCAATGGAGACGCGTAGTTGTGGGAGATATCTCTACCATTGTTAGGTTTCGACGGAGAATCTGGATCTGAAACATCGACAACACATTTGATTAGATATCACTTGTTTTCATTGGTGAGATGAAACTCGACAGCTCTTGTCAGCTAGGCGAAATCTATAGAATAAATTTGTTTTCCGCGCAAGAAACATTCGAAAAGGTAAATTTTTATTGCGGTGATTTACGAATAGTGGTTTCGACGTGGAACTTATAGATATTCACTATTTTTGTACGACGCATTTTTTTTCTCGCAGCTGATCTTGTCTAAACCATCTGCTTCCTGAATTTGCTACCTTATCGGCTATGTAATATCATTCGTATGATATACTGTTGCAACAATTCGTATACCAAAGCGAGTTTCTTCAGGCGTATTTGTATGTCGCTGTCCCTCAGAAAGCAATTTTCCGGTAAAGTTATGATGGTCGGTATCACTTCGCAGTAAGCCTTATTTTCTGTCCAGCCAGTTGAACTTCTCGCCTAGCAACAACATTTAAGACATGCAAAGCAAATAATCAGTACGGGTATAAGTACGATAAGCGTAAGAACAAAAGTAAATCAAACATTTCTATCCAGAGGATTAACAAGTGCGGTCTTGCTTCCACATCAGCAAGTTCAGCTTTCATTAACACCGACGCATCAAGCTTTATGTCTGTTACATATGCGTCTGCCAACGGTGGTATTTCTTCGAGTTTTATATTTAGCACACACTATTGTGAATGTTAACCAAGCGCCACGTGTTCATTTTTTTTTCTGAGTCTGGGCATGGTCGTTCAGCAAGGACGAATCCAAAAATTATGCGCTTCCGCTGCGCTGGACATGACGAATTTGCCCCACAAAAGCAAAAGCAAAGGCATTTACCTTGACCGGGTACAAATATGCCTTCTATTCCACTCACGAGCCTTGCGCTTTCGGGCGGCCCGTGGCTCTGCGCGAAAATCTCTAGGTGTGCAACCTTCGAAGTCACCACAAGAAGTTACTGTTTCGTTGCGAGCATACTTGCTTATTGCACAAGACCCCACATTTGCACGGTACGTTCGGCCATTGGCGTCGAGTTTATCCTCGGTCATTTCCAGCCTGTAGAAATCGAATCGGTATTCCGGTCGTGACCACGAAGTAGTGATTGATGTGCCCATGATCGATCGAACAGTGACATGAATAATACCTGTAAAAGAAGAATCCACATGAGATGATATTGTAAAGTTAACCACGAAATAACATTCAGTCTACTTTTGATTCAACAAACATAACTATTTGAAAGTGAGTGTCCATAGCCGTGAAATCACAAAAACCGATGTGTATTTGCAACTGGACGGGCCCTAAAATTATTTCGAAATAACGAATAAGGGAAGCAATACGAGTATCGGGGATGTTATTTTCTAAGACACGTTGGCGGGCTAGTCGGTTGGTATTCCTCATTTATAGGGGTATAGCGCACTACGACAAGCACACAAAAAGGGAGATGCACGCACGCACACCATGCAAAATTGAAGAAAGTAAAGTGTATGAAAAAAAATGAATTGCCACAGGCTGGGACCAAAACAGTGACCTTCAAATAACTACTTCGACGCTACACCAAGTGAGGTACAGCGGTGGTTATCGTACTGTCCAAATTTTGCTGTGCATATGTGAATTTTTTTCGAAAAATCGGACTGTTCGTCAGCCCCGCTAGTCTCTATGACGGCCACTTCCAACTCTTTTTCTGGGTGCTGGTGACGCGAATCACAAGACCTTTCTACCTAGGCTGAGAAACACTCCGACTTTTTGAAAAAGTGAAGTGAAGTGAACTTTATTGCCATATATATCAAAATATGTTTAAACAACAAGGATGATGGCATAAAAGCTGCATGTAGGCAGCTTGACTAGTCCCACCTCCCAGGACAATAACAGCAGCAGCAAACATTAACAAGCATTCTTACTTGTCATAAGATCAAAATAAAAATACATAAAGCAAAGCGATAAGAAAAAAAGCAAAAAGTATGAAATAAACATTCTCAACAGGCACAATCATAAACAACAAACATTGGTGTTTATAAAGTTAGTTGAAGCATTCTCTTTTTGGAAATATCACGTATGCTGTCATCACTTAACATATGCACAGCGAGATTTCAACATTATGATAACCACCAACGTACCTCATGCATGTATATTATATATATATACATTATAAAGGAGATTTATTGAGCAGAAAGGTTGATGCTCGGAAGGCTTGGAAGGCGATGCACCAGCCGCGATTTCCGAGCCCGAGCCACTGCTGCATGCTGATTCTGATGATGCTGATGACCTCTGCACCGGAGTACTTCCTCTTCTTTACAATGGCCCCGCGGAGAAAAAAAAGGAGCCATCCTTGGCAACTTAGTCCTGTGGAGGCGGCGTCGAACCGTGGTACTGCTTGAGCCTCTGGACGTGTACAACCTCGCGGTTGCGACGTCGCAAGTCTGACGGTGGCGTAAGAGGCTCAATGAGGTAATTTACTGGCGAAGTTTGTTCGAGAATACGATATGGCCCATCGTACTTTGGCAGAAGTTTGGAAGAGAGCCCAGGTGTGCGATGCAGTACTGACAGCCACAGAATAGCTCCCGGAAGAAAAACGGGAGTTGAGGTCTGGGCATCATGAATTGCTTTTTGCCTGTTTTGGTCATCGCAGGTAAAGCGACGAGCTAACTGACGACATTCTTCTGCGTGTCCGGTGGCGTCCAAGATCGGTAAGCACTCGGACGCGTCCGGTCGATAGGGCAAAATGGTGTCAATGGTGTGGGAGGGGTGACGGCCGTAGAGGAGGTAAAAAGGGGAGAAGCCTGTTGTCGCTTGCGTTGCCGTATTATAGGCGTATGTAATGAATGGGAGAACTAAGTCCCAGTTAGAGTGATCAGGCGTCACATACATAGATAGCATGCCACCGAGAGCACGATTAAAGCGCTCGGTAGCCCCATTGGTTTGAGGGTGGTAAGCGTTACATGTGCGATGTACAATAGCACACTCAGCGAGCAATTTTTAAATGACCTCGGACAAGAAGGCGCGGCCATGGACACTGAGGAGTTCTTGAGGGCCTCCATGACGCAACACAAAATGACGCAGTAGGAAAGTGGCAACCTCCTGTGCTGTAGCCGTTTGAAGAGCAGCGGTCTCAGCATAGCGCGTTAGGTGGTCGATAGCAACTATTATCCACCTGCTGCCAGTCGGAGTCAATGAAAGTGGCCCATAAATATCTATTCCGACCCGTTCGAAGGGTCGGGAAGGGCATGGTAAAGGCTGCAGTTAACCGGTGGAGGCGTGTAGTGGAGATTTTCGGCGCTGACATTTGGCACAAGAGCGGACGAAGTTGCGGACGAAGGTATACATACCACGCCAGTAGTAACAATGTCGAAGCCTTTCGTAGTTCTTGAAGACTCCTGCGTGGCCACATTGGGGGTTAGCGTGGAAAGAGGAACAAATCTGCGACCTCAGAGTTCGTGGAACGACGAGCAGCCACTTGCGTCCCTCTGGTGCGTAGTTGCGTCGATAGAGAAGCGTGTCACGTATCAAGAAGTGTGGAACTTGGCGCCGGAGCGTTCACGTCTTTGGGAGTTCCGAAGTGTCGGAGAGATGATTGAGAAGAGACGCAGTCCACGGGTCATTACGTTGTTCGATAGCAGTAGTGTCAAAGTCAAGAGATGACAATGTGGAATCACAAGCGGACTCAGCTGTAGCATTATGGGACAGAGGGGAACGGGAAAGGGCGTCGGTGTCAGCATGCTTTCGTCCTGACCAATAAACCACGCGTATGTCATGATCTTGAATTTTCAACGCCCAGCGAGCGAGGCGGCCAGATGGGTCTTTTAACGTCGAAAGCCAGCACAACGCGTGGTGGTCGGTCACGATGTCAAAAGAACGACCATATAGATATGGGCGAAACTTTCCAAGGGCCCACACAATGGCCAAGCACTCCTTTTGCTGTTACGCTGTAGTTGCTCTCAGCCTTGGTAATTGTGCGACTAGCGTATGCCACGACGTATTCCTGATACTCCGGTTTACGCTGTGCGAGCACAGCACCCAGGCCTACACCACTGGCGTCGGTGTGGATTTCAGTTGGAGCTTCAGGATCGAAATGGCGTAGAATGGGTGGCGTCGTGAGAAGCCGTCGCAAGGTGGTGAAAGCTTCGTCGCAGTCAGGGGACCAGGATAAGAGGTCTTTACAGTTGCTGAAGAATTGCGTGAGAGGTAATGTAATAGACGCGAAGTTTCGGACGAATCGCCGGAAATACGAACACAAGCCGATGAAACTTCGAAGTTCTTTGATGTTGGCAAGTTTAGGAAACACCGTAACAGCTCGCAATTTCTCGGGATCCGGGAGGATGCCTTCCTTTGAAACAGCGTGGCCCAAAATGTTCAGTTGACGCATGGCAAATCGACATTTTTTGAGGTTTAATTGCAAACCGGCGTTAGTCAAGCAAGTAAGGACGTGCTGAAGGCGACGTAAGTGGGTGTCAAAGTTAGGGGCGAAGACCACGATATCATCGAGGTAACACAAGCATATCTTCTATTTTAGTCCACGCAGGATGTTGTCCATCATTCGTTCGAACGTTGCAGGTGCATTGCAAAGTCCGAAGAACATGACGGTGAATTCATATAAGCCGTCTGGGGTGAAAAAAAGTGCTTTTGGGGTGAGCGGCCTCCGCCATAGGCACCTGCCAGTAGCCTGACCGCATGTATAACGAGGGAAAGAACTCGACACCCTGTAAACTGTCCAAAGCATCGTCAATGCGCGGTAGTGGATAGACATCCTTCTGCGTGATCTTGTTCAATCGCCGGAAATTGACACAGAAACGAATACAACCGTCTTTCTTTTTGACGAGGACCACCGGAGACGCCCATGGGCTCTGTGAAGGTCGAATGACACCTCTGTGAAGCATGTCGTCTACTTGGTCAGCAATGACGTGGCGTTCTGTAGCGGACACGTGATATGGTCATTGTCGCAGCGGTGAGTGGCACCCGGTGTCGATTTGGTGTTTTACTGCTTAGGCACGGCCGAGAGATGTTTGTTCAACGTCGAAAGAATGGCGGTAGCACTCAAGAATGGTGAGAAGTCGTGAACGCTGCGAAGATGTCAAATCTGCAGCGATGAATGCTTGAAATATGTTCGCCAACGTTGAGTCAGCCACTGAGACGACAGCCAGTTCACAGACACAGGTAGAATGCACCTCATCGGGGACCGATATAATTCTGGTAGAACTGATTGTCTCGACGTGGCCAAGGCACTCATGACAAAGTAGGGATAAAGACGACGACTCATGATTATAAATTAACATTGTGGTTGAGCCTTCTACAAGGTCGAGAGCAGCAAAAGGCAGTGGGAGGGCTCTTCGGGTGACGAATATTGGAGATGGTGTGAAGAAGACCGTGCCGTCGGTTATGGCGCTGCATGAAACTGGCACGAACGCAAAAGAGCGTGGAGGGATAGGTGTCATCGTTAACGAGAAGTTTAGTGGCAGACTGGGTGTCGACGGACGCTTGGTCATCCAGTGAGGAAAATTCAGCCTCAGGCCTATCACAGTCGATTACGGCTTTATTACGCGACGAAAAGTCCCATCCCAAGATAATAGTATGGGAGCACGATGAAAGAACCATGAACTCTATCTTATACAGAACGTCCTGAATTGTCACGCGGGCTGTACATACTGCGGTCGGTTGAACAGGTTGAGCACTGGCTGTGCGAAGCGATAATCCGGAGAAAGGCGTCGTAACCTTACGAATTGAGCGGCAAAATCCAGCATCTATAACAGAAACAGCTGCACCGGTATCTACAAGAGCGACAGTAGGGATATTTTCGACGAACACGTCAATAACATTGGTAGGTGACAAATGAGGACTTGGGCAAACCGAAACTTGCGCAGTTCTTGCCGCAGGAACTGCGTCGTCTAGTTTTCCTCCTCGTTAGGCGCGGGCCGTCGACGCATAGAAGAAGGCGAGCGGCGGCGTGGAGAGGGCGAGCGAAGACGTCCCGACCGAGGGCGGTGGTCGTCCTGGTAGCGGGCTGGCATTAAGTGGAGGAACCGTATTGCGCGTTGGAGTCAAGCGGGAAGAAAGGCTCACAGCGGTTTTCGTTGGTGATATGCGTCCGGCGGCGGCAATACCTTGCGACGTGCCCGGGGTATCGACAAGCGTAACATATCGGGCGATTGTCGAGGGTGCGCCATGGGTTGGCGGTATTAGTGCTGCTCCAGGGAACTGGAGCTGGGATATAGCTCGCCGAGGCTGGAACGGAGGCGCAGGCGCCTTGCGAGTTGGCATGGCTGCAGCCGCGGCGTAGGTGAGAGCAGCAGCCACAAGATTATGCTCGCTAGCAGCTGGTAAGGCCTCGGCGACCTCTCCTTAGATGACGCCACGAAGAGACGACGGTAAAGTTGTGGTACCTTCTGGTGTGAAAGACACCAAGGAAAGCTGTCGTGCGACTTCTTTGCGGACAAATGCTTTTATTTCGGCTATTAGTGACGCTTGGTCATGACCATTGATCACACTAGATAGTGATGCCAAATCGTGCGCTGGAGGACGTCTTGTCAGAGCTCGCTGCTTCCGCAATTCATCGTAGCTTTGGCAGAGGCTAATTACGTCGTTCACAGTGGTCGGGCTTCTCGCCAAGAGCATTTGAAAAAGTCATCGTCAATTCCTTTGAAGATGTGCTTAAACTTTCTTGCTTCCGTCATTGCGACGTTCACGCGTCTGCACAAATCGACGACGTATTCCGTCTTCTATGTAACTAGTGAAGGTTTCACCTGTTTCTTGTGCGCGTGTGCGTAAACACTGCTCGGCACGAAGTTTTCGGACGGCAGGTCGATCGAAGACTGCTACAATTGACGCTTTAAATTGCAGCCACGTTCGGACGTCTGCCTCGTGGCTTCTAAGCCAAAGGCTGGCTACACCCGCGAGGTAAAACGACACGCGTGTCAACTTGTCCGCGTCCGTCCATTTGTTTAAAGCGCTCACCCGTTCGAAAGTCGAGAGCCAATCTTCAACGTTGTTGTCATATGTTCCACTGATTATTGGAGGCTCCCACTTTGGAACACTGCCTGGACAAGTGGTCGGAAGAGATGGAAGCGTCTGCTGATCGGCGTCCAGCATAGCAGAAGGTAGCCGTCGAGAACGGTGTTCAAGGATGGTAGCGGGAAGGTATAGGGGACGGTACCCAGCACGGCTCCACAAATTATAAAGGAGATTTATTGAGCAGAAAGGTTGATGCTCGGAAGGCGATGCACCTGCCGTAATTTCAGAACTCGACCCGCTGCTGCATGCTGATGCAGCAGCGGGTCGCTGCTGCATGCTGATGACATGTGCGCCGGAGTACTTTCTCTTCTTTACAATATATAAATATATATATATATATATATATATATATATATATATATATATATATATATATATATATATATATATATACTGTTACACAAGGTAAGGTAACTTAATGGGGGTTTTTAATGGGCCCTGAGTCCACGATAACAGTATAATGATGATCATCTCCACCGCCATGGCTCATACCCACTCAGGGGGATCGCAGTGGAGGCAACGTCGTCTTCCTTCTCTACCTGCGCTTCCCTTGTATTTCCTGGTAGTGATACTTCGTATCATTCCTCCTGTCTCAGATGAAGCCCTCTGGGCGAGTAATTCTTGCATCCTTCGTGTAAACTTCAGGCGGGCAACATGCGTCATCTTTGTCTTGCATGAACGTCGGCCACAAGTGGTGACACGGGCAATTTCATAGTTGACCTCGCTGAGACGATGAAATATCACGAAAGGACCGGCGTAGTGTGCCAGTAGCTTTTGGCTAAAGCCACGTCTGCGTATTGGGGTGCACACCCACACTAGATCACCGGGGGCATCAGTTACATGCCTGTGTTGACTGTCGTAGCGAGTTTTGGAGGACTCTTGCGCTGCCAGTGTACGTAGGCAGGCAAGTCGACGTGTCTATTCCGCACGACACAAAGTTTCCGCAATTGTTAAATCGTCATGGACGACAAAAGGAAAGCTAGTGTCCAGCGTATGTCGAGGTGAGCGAGCGTAGAGCAGATAGAAAGGGCTGTAGCCTGTCGTTTCGTGTTTCGAAGTGTTGAAGGCGTACGTGACGAATGATACTTCATCCCAGTTTTTGTGGTCGGAGGCGACGTACATTGAAAACATGTTGATCAACGTTCGGTTTGTGCGCTCGGTAAGGCCGTTAGTTTGTGGATGATACGCAGTTGAGTGTCGGAACTTGGAGGCATACATACGAAGTAATGATTCGACAATATCAGCGGTAAATTGTCGTCCACGGTCACTTATTATTACGCGAGGAGGTCTGTGTCGGAGGATGACTGAATGCAACAGGAACTCCGAAACCTGGACTGCCGTGGCGGAGCATAAGGCCGCCGTTTCGCAGTACTGCGTCAGGTAGTCGGCGCATACAATTACCCACCGGTTACCTTTTGAGGAGTGTGGAAATGGTCCCATCAGATCAATGCCAACCTTTTCAAAAGGGGAACCGGGGGGCTTTACAGGTTGCAAGTGACCAACTCGACCCGAGGAGGGCTGCTTGTGGATCTGGCACTGCGTACAGCTTGCCACGTAGTTCTGAATTGTTTTGCTCATTTTCAGCCAATATAACCGCTCTTTCGTGTGACTAAGTGTTCGTGCAGTGCCTAGATGGCCAGAGATGGGGTCATCATGCGTGAGACGCAGAACAGACGTTTTGAGGGACGCAGGAACAACCAGCAGAAAGCGGGCGCCCATCGTGGACAAGTTTCTCTGGTAAAAAAGACCATTTCGGACGCAGAATTGGCCTTCGCCTAATGAATTTCTTGCTCCAGGGAAGAGAGCTTTCAAGCTTGGGTCACTACGCTGCTCAGCGGCGAAAGTCAAGGCATCGGGAAAGCCAGACGACAGAGAAGCGATAAGGTGGTCAAAGTTATCGGCTTCACAATCTGTCGCCAGTAGCGGCATTCTGGAGAGGCAATCCACATCAGCGTGTAGACGGCCAGCCTTGTATAAAATGGGGAAGACAAGTTCTTGCAAACGAATGGCCCATCGTGCGAGGCGGCCGGATGGGTCACGAAGGTTGACCGGCCAACACAGGGAATGATGATCTGTGACGATAGTGAACGGGCGACCATAGATGTATGAGCGAAACCGTTGCACGGCAAAGACTACCGCTAGGCATTCCTGTTCGGTCACTGTGTAGTTGCGTTCAGGCTTGCTTAAAAAACGACTTGCGTACGCCACAACGTGTTCATTCTTGTCATAACGCTGAACGTGAACGGCACCGATACCGATGCCACTTGCATCTTTGTGAATTTCCGTGGATGACGAAGGATTGAAGTGCCGAAGTATTGGCTGCGAAGTTGACAAACACTTCAACTTGTGAAAAGCGGCATCACACTCGGAGGTCCACTGAAACGGGCTGCTCTTGCGTAGAAGGCTCGTCAGGGGGTGAACGACATCTGCAAACTTGGGTACGAACCGGCGGAAATACAAGCAGAGCCCGATGAAGCTACGCAGTTGTTTCACAGATTTAGGACGCTCGAACGATTCAACGGCCGCTGTCTTTTGTGGGTCAGATCTAATGCCATCTTTGTCGACGAGATGTCCTGACACCAATGTCTGTCGCTCGCCAAAGTGGCACTTTTTTATTTCAATACAAGGCCAGCTTTTTCAATGCAGCTGAGCACGAGGACTAGGCGAGTGTTGTGCTCCTCAAACGAACATGCAAAAATTACGACATCATCAAGGTAACACATGCATATATGCCATTTTAAAGCACGCAATATAGAGTCCATAAATCTTTCGAATGTCGCAGGAGCATTACATAATCCGAATGGCATAAGGTTGAACTCGTAAAGTCCGTCGGTCGTAACGAATGCCGTCTTTTCTTTGTCAGCTGCGTGCATCGGAATTTGCCAGTAACCTGATCTCAGGTCGACAGATGAAAAGTAGGACGCGGAATGCAGGCAGTCTAGAGCGTCATCGATGCGCGGCAGTGGATAGACGTCTTTTTTGGTGACAGAATTCAGTCGGCGGTAGTCAACGCAAAATCTCCATGTACCATCCTTCTTCTTCACTAGATTGACGGGAGCAGCCTACGGACTTGCCGATTCCTGTATTATTCCTTTTTCCAGCATATATTAGGCTTGCTCGTTGATGATCTTGCGCTCCGATGATGCCACTCGGTAAGGCTTCTGCCAAATCGGATGCGCCGACTCGGTGATGATTTGATGACGTATCTGGGACGCTCGGATTAAGGGCCTTTGGCTGTTTTTAGAAAAATCGAATATTTTCGAGAGCTTAGATAGAACGTCGATCAGTGTATGACGTTCGCTTTGGTCAAGTGAATTGCTGACCATTTGTAGCAATTGGGCATCTTCTGAGCCTTCTAAGACTAAATGTTCATTTTGGCTTGTAGCATCAACAAGCGCAACCAGCGTCGTATATGATTCGGGTCTAAATACTGCAAGTTTCATGCCGCCTGGCAGAATTGCAGGCTCCATGGAGCTGTTCATTGTCCACACACCTGCCCGTCCATCAACGACTGACACTATACAATGGGGAATGAGAATGTTCTTTTCCAGGCATGCCAAGGGAATCGGTTCGAGCGTGGCGTCAAACGTGCCACAGTTGTTGCTGGAACATGTCACGGGAACACACACAGCAAACAAATGCAGGAACGACTGTTTCCACGGAGACGAAAAAGGTGCATTCCTCCGGACAGGAATTTTCCAAGAGTGCCATTGGGAAAGTACCGTGTATAGAAAGATTCCCAGTTCTGCAGTCTACAGTTGCCCCGCACTCACGCAAGAAGTCAATAGCCAAAATAACGTCATGTGTAGACCGCGGAATAACCGCCAACTCTGTGCAAAACACCTTGCCACACAGCGAGACGTCCTCAGTACAATATCCCACCGGACACAACACGTCACCACTTACACCACGAAATGTCACCCCACGATTCAGGCAAAATATCACTTTTAGTCCTAGTAGGTTCCTAAAGTTTACACTCAATGGTGGTTTTGGGACGGTAAACCCCACAAATCAAATCAAAGTTTACACTCATCACCGAGGCTGTCGCGCCTTTATCCACAAGTGCCATAGAAGCCACTCCATTGACAACTACATGAACTTTGTTCTTCAACATAAACGCTGACGGGGGTATATCTGTAGATAGCACCTGTGATCTCGCGGCCTCACCCCCACTGGCCGCACCGACTAGTTTTCCGGCGGCGGTGTACGTGCGCGTCGCAGTGGCGACGGTGATCGTGGAGCACGGGGAGCTAGTGGTGGCGTCAAACTTCGGTCAGAGGCCGGCGAGGGGTAGCGTGAACCGGTAGGTACGTGTGGTTTCCGTGACGTGGAGAGCGGGTGGTCGAATGATTGGTGAGACATGTGCGAAGACTGTCGCTGATATGGGCGGTGGTAACAAAAACGTGCGATGTGACCCGGGACGCCACAGTTGTAGAATACCGGAATTGGTCGAGGGGCACGTGGTTGCTCAGAGTAACGACTCCTCTCGGCAGACAAGGGATAGTGGTGCCGCCCTTCAGGGACACTGTAGGCAGGCGATGCTGGGTAAACAGGCGGGCGAAAACTTCGTTCGTAGTTGGGAGGTGGTTAACAGGGGAATCCAGCCTGCCGTGTGCCTTGATATTCATAAGCGTCTGCTGCGTTGATCAATGGTTGCCGTGGTGGAAGAGAAACAAGAGCCCGCACACGTTCTGGTTCACTTACGTACACATCCTGAAAATCGCTGGGGCGATGATAGGTCTGCTGACATCGAAGCAGCTCATTTCTGACGATCTGCCTAATGGTCAAAGCAAGGTCGTTAGGCGGCACTGTTTCAACACTAGCCACAGTGGGGACGTTGGACAGGCGGCCGAATTTCGGAGAAATTCGTCGCATCTTGAGGGTTTCAAAGGTACGGCAGTGCTTCATCACGTCGGACAAGGAGTTCAAGTAGTCTTTCCCGATTAAGAAATTGTACACGTCTTCGGCTATACCCTTGAGAACGTGTCCAACCTTGTCTTCTTCAGACATCCTCCCATTCACGATCTTGCACAGCTTCAATATTTCTTCAATGTATGTCGTACATGTTTCTCCCGGAAGCTGTGCCCTCAGAGACAATGTCTGCTCCGCGCGTTTCTTCTTTGCGTCCGAATCACCGAAGCACTTCTGCACTTCTTCAACAAAACGTTCCCAAGTCGTGAACATATCCGCGTGGTTCTCGTATCACATGAGGGCGGTGTCAGTTAACGAGAATACGACATGATTTAGCTGTTCGTTCAAGTTCCAGCCATTCCTTCTGCTCAACCGCTTGTAGTTCTTGAGCCACACATCGACGTCTTCTCCTGAGGTCCCGCCGAAGTTTGGTGGCACTCTGTAGTACGGCACGGAACCCATTGGAGTTGGCCTCGGAGCGTTGGATGGCTGCTCTTGGGCCATTACGATCGGCGAAGGTGGAAGTCCGGCGAGGAGGCGGCTGCGACGAAGTCCTAGTAGTGAAGCTCCCGTCTTTGGGTTCATCCTACCCAGCAACTTCCATCAAATTGTTACACAAGGTAAGGTAACTTAATGGGGGTTTTTAATGGGCCCTGAGTACGCGATCACAGTATAATGATGATGATCTCCACCGCCATGGCTCGTACGTACTCACTCAGGGGGATCGCAGTGGAGGCAACGTCGTCTTCCTTCTCTACCTGCGCCTCCCTTGTATTTCCTGGTAGTGATACTTCGTATCAATATATCACCAGCTGAAAACGTTTAGTAAAGACGCTTCCACGAAAGCTTCGTCGTTTCTTTCTTGCCTATATATATATATATATATATATATATATATATATATATATATATATATATATATATATATATATATGCGTGTGTGTGTGTGTGTGTGTGTGTGTGTGTGTGTGTGTGTGTGTGTGTGTGTGTGTGTGTGTGTGTGTGTGTGTGTGTGTGTGTGTGTGTGTGTGTGTGTGTGTGTGTGTGTGTGTGTGTGTGTGTGTGTGTGTGTGTGTGTGTGTGTGTGACGTATGAAGCGATGGTTGGTAGAGGCAGAGAAGGAAGAAGCAGAGAAAGAATAAACGTGGCGTATGAGCCAGGCCACGTCGCCAATACATCATAGCGTCACACAAGTCGACAGGATGAAGACCTGGCCACCACTCATCAACCTCACATCATTCACGAAGCCACTTGCAGTACGCCTCAACTGAATATCGACCACAGAAGAGGTGATCTCAGGCGCATTCAGTTACCGGCACCATGACAGAACCATCGACTGAGCTCGACATCCCCAAGTACACCGGATCAGCGGACGATGGACCCGTACAGGACTGGTTCAACCTATTCGAGGTCCACGCCGCCGCTGCATCTTGGTCGGAACGGGAGATGATCATCAACTTCACCGACTACATCTCCGGTGAGGCATTCAAGTTTTACCTGACACACATATTCGAAAACGACGAATCATGACAAAAGATCAGGGAAGAGATGATTACCCGTTTCAAAGAATACGATGAAGACCTGTTCATACCTCATCAGCGGAAGGCTTTTCAACTGAGCCATCACAGTTACGCGAAGTCTTCCCGCAGTAAGCCTATTTTCCAAATGAGATCTCAGAGAAAATATACCACCATTGTACCATCATATGACTCTTCCGAAAAAACGTCACGCATTCGAACACCGACTGGTAACGTGCACGTCGCAACAGACAAGGTAAAGCGTCCGTATACCGAAAGAAATCTAGAAAATTTCTCCAAAAAACTGAACCTAAACCCGCCTTTTTCAAGTGCAATGAAATCGGCATTTTCAACGTGTTCACTGCACCACAACACTTCAGATTTTACAGAACCACCCAAATGCCTTGATGCATCGTGTCACACACAAGGCCCAAACGGTTTCGAGCGTGTGACGGAATTTACGTGTGACGAGCTGGTGAATCCTCGCAATACCAGCCCCCACCCTGACGTTCCCAACCAGGGTCGTTCGACAGACACTGTCAGCCTAACTACGCTGCAAAAAGAAAAACATACGCCATCAGAACCACCTGAAGCCATGTCTGTTGTGCTCTCATCGTCAAATGACAACACACATGTGTGTCAAAGCACTGCAGGAATTTCGAATCCACCAACGCCAGCGCATTGTCAACTGACAGAAGCATTTACAATCAAGGATGACTCACAACCATCCTGGGAGCGTTCTCATCAGCCTGTCACGCTGCTTTCATCGCAGGACAAGCCCAGCAGTACAGTGTCGACTACCGACAATCTACTGATCACATCACCATCTAAAGAAAAGCAGACTCATGTTCCTGAAAGAGGCCCATCTGACGAACTTTCACAAGAAGACGAGCAATTTCAACAAAGGCAACTCCATGAACTCCAACAACTGCAACGGCTACTCGAACAAGAACAACAATCAAGTGAAACCTTCTCACGAGTACACTTGTGGCTGAAAGATCATCAGAGACAACATCAATTAAAGAAGCAAAGACGAAGTCAATGCCTAAGCCATCTTCGCAGAAAGCAACGTCGACAAAGTTTCCTGCACCAGTTCTCAACGCCTTGTTTACGATTCAACAAACTGAGAGAAGACTACAGAAAGCTACGAAAGAGACGTGCAGCTACCACGTGTACAATGAAGGAACAAAGGCATCATACCATCAGCTTCGGTTCTCGCACATGCAGGCTGCAAGCACTCGTTATGTCTCAGCCACAACACAGAAAGCAGCGTCTACGACGGAGAACTTCGTGCCTACGACATCCGACTCTCAAATGCTACAAGTACTTCGACACTTGTTCATTCATGACAAGAATCGCTGTGTCATCAGTAATTTCTACGTTCAAGGCGTGCTTCTGTTGGCCAGAACGCAATAGTCAACCTCGCCCACCAGAGTTGTCATAAACTTCATTGGACTGCTCAATCGGCCTTGAAGATTTAGTGAGATTGTGGAACTCCGTCTGAACGTGAAACTGTGAATTTGGGCATTGTTTTGTTCATTCACTTCTTTAATTTGTTATAGATTGTAACCAGTTCCATCTTTCGGGGGGAGGGGGAGTCGTGTGACGTATGAAGCGATGGTTGGTAGAGGCAGAGAAGGAAGAAGCAGAGAAAGACAAACATGGCGTATGAGCCAGGCCACGTCGCCAATACATCATAGCGTCATATATATATATATATATATATATATATATATATATATATATATATATATATATATATATATATATATATATATATATATATATATGTGACGTATGAAGTGATGGTTTGTAGAAGCAGAGAAGGAAGAAGTGAGAATGGAATAAACATGGGGTATGAGCCATGCCACGTCTCCCGCATCTAGCGTGACACAAGTCGACAGGATGAAGACCTCACAACCACTTCATCACCCGGCCATCATCATCGTGTGTGACGCTAGATGCGGGAGACGTGGCGTGGCTCATACCCCATGTTTATTCCATTCTCACTTCTTCCTTCTCTGCTTCTACAAACCATCACTTCATACGTCACACGATTCCCCCTCCCCTCGAAAGAATGAGCACGTTACAATCAACAAAACAACAAAAAGCATAAAGTCAAGAATGTCAAAATGCACGGTAGTTCGATTTCATAAGGGAGTTTCTTATCTAGCACAAAAGCTTCACAGCAGAGGGCAGCTGTCCGGTCAAATCTAGGGTAGCTCTGGTGGACGAGGCTGGGTGTTGCGCCCAGGATAGCATAAGCATGCTTTGAGCGTGAAATCAGATGGAAACACTGCCGGTATTCTTGCGATGAATGAACGTGGCGTGATGGCCTTGAAGCATTGGCTGGGTGATTTGCGCAGGTGTCGTGCTGTTTGTCTTGATTGGAACCCATGCGTCGCCACCCGTTCGCGTGCTTGTTGACCGAGGCTGGTGTGGTGATTTCTGCGTCCTTGCGGAATACGGGGTATGGTTTGGCGCCTTTCTCGACATTGTATGTCGTGTTGCCTGAGTCTTGATCTGGACTGGAGAAAGCTTACTCGACGTCCCTTGGGAAAATATCCTGGATCCGATGCTTTCTTTGTTTTGAGCGAGACATCTTGAATATGTCGTCGGTTTGGTTGACACGTTTGTAAACGGCTTTCCATAAACCGCGTGTGTTCTTCTGAAGATGATTCCATTCGTCGTCGTCCTTGTTCGTATAGCCCTTGGAATCTCTGTTGTTCTTGGACTTGCTGGCATTTATGATGTTGCTGCGAAAAGACCTGAGGTGGCAGCCCTTTTTCACCATGACACTGACTTTCTGGGCAATTGAATGTGGTGTCGAGTGGGCAGGTAGTAGTCTCTAGGCTGTTGTGCTGCATTTTGCGTAGTGAAGGTAATGCTTCAGAGTTGACAGATACATAATCAGGGGCTTCTTCGCTGTTCGCTGCGAGTGGTTCTTGCTCCTGAATCTGGATGGTAGGTTCAGGGCTTGGCTGAGTATTCTCCGAGCTCCGCAGCTCTATCCCGACCATTGTGAGCGTGCTAGATGTGAGGTGGGCGTTGTGAGCGACGAAAGAGCCAAGTGGCGGAAAACCAGGAGGTAGCCCAATTGTGCTAGATGGAAAATAAGCTGATCCAATGTGTGAAGACTGATTTTCACTCTTTGAGCCGTCATGGCGTTGTTCGGCATTTTCCTCATGTGTCAGCTGGTCTACCATGAACAAGGCGTCCTTATGACACGAATAGTGACCGTTAGGAGCCTTTGAACAGCTGCGTCCTAGAAAACCAGGTGGTGGACGATGTATGCGAGACGACGCATGAAAGGCATCAGTAGAATGAGCGACGTCTCGTGTCGTATGTTGAAGCGATGACTTCGGAAATGCTGACTTTCGCGCAGAAGGGATGCGCGCTTGACGGTTAGGTTTTTCCGAATATACGCATGGCCTTCTGTAAGTAAACGCATGTGCCACTTCGTCTTGAGGCACTTGTCGATTCGCCCTGGACTTTCGAATGCTTGAGGACTGCTTAGGAAATTGACGATAGTGTGCAGTTGTCTCTAGATGGTTGCCAATGAGTAAGTCTTGGTCATAGTCATTAAAACGGGTAATCATCTCCTCTTTGATTTTTTGCCATGACTCGTCGTTCTCGAATATGTGAATCAGGTAAAATTTGAATGCCTCACCGGTGACGTAGTCGATGAAGTTCACAACCATCTCCCGTTCCGACCAAGATGCAGCGGTAGCGTGGAGCTCGTACAGGTAGAACCAGTCCTGCACGGGTCCATCGTCCGCTGCTCCGGTGTACTTAGGAATGGGAAGGTCATCTGATGCTGCTGTCATGATGCTTAGTGGTCTTGGTGGTCCGCGTTCGGTCACTGCGTCTCGCTGAGGTCTTCGATGATGATGGCCGGGTGATGAAGTGGTTGTGAGGTCTTCATCCTGTCGACTTGTGTGACGCTAGATGCGGGAGACGTGGCGTGGCTCATACCCCATGTTTATTCCATTCTCACTTCTTCCTTCTCTGCTTCTACAAACCATCACTTCATACGTCACACACACACACACACACACATATATATATATATATATATATATATATATATATATATATATATATATATATATATATATATATATATATATTATAATAAGGGAAAGAAGTGTACACCTACGGGCTCGTTTTTCCGAGTTTTGAGACAATATTATTGAGATCTAACAGACAGTAATGCCAAGGAATGTACAGGGGATGTTATTAGAACCAATGGAATGTAAATAAGAAGAAAGAAAAGTGGATGAAAAAATAACCAGCCGTGAGCAGGAATCGAACCTACGACCTTCGAATAACGCGTTCGATGCTCTAACCACTGAGCTACCACAGTGGCCTACCCTACATCCACTTTTTTGGGGTTTATATGTGAATATATATATATATATATATATATATATATATATATATATATATATATATATATATATATATATATATATATATATATATATATATATATATATATATATATATATATATATATATATATCGAAGCATTTGAAGAGCTCTAACGATGGCAGGCCCGCCTTCCGAAACGTTGGAAGTAATTAACATTTTCGCACGTTTGTCCGTCGTTTCTCAACGCATATATGTATACACGTTTTTAAGTGTGCAGGATAGCAAGAAGTGGTAGTTCTAGATGTGTAGGTGGGGTGAAAAATTCTATATTGCTAGCAGTGGTGCATTGTGCTCGTATTTGACGGCCTAACAGCAGTGTGCAATTGTACTATGCTTTTATTGATGTGATGTCTGGTGTGGCGTGTGATTGTGTGTCAGTGTTTTGTACAGAGAATAAGCTAGGAAAAATTCCCCGTGGAATGGGCAATTCCAGCTTAGAGTGCTATTGGTCACGTTGAAAAAAAAATACCAAAGAATATGTCCCGTTCCTGGGAAAATTCACCGTGTAGTTTATCAAGGCCGGCAATCCACGCCCAGCCGTAGCCAAGTTGTAGGCTTCCTGCCCATTCTTCAATGTTTTCACTGGTTAGCAGCGATGTGATGCTAGACTGATGTCTCACTTCACCGCACGAGTTGGATAGGGGACCTTTACTGGTTTAGCATTTGTGCGTTAATAAGGTCACATTTAGTATAAGTGATACCTAGGCGATGATTATGCTGATTGATTGTGCTTTGTTTTGGAGTCATCATAGTAGTAATATTTCTGCAGCATGTATAAAAGGGCGTGTTATGGGGTGATGCTTTATGGAATAAGGTCAAGTGCGATATAGATCATTTTTGAACCTCTGAAAGAACTTACAGGCAACAGAAAATTTTAAAACCAGGGGCCCTATGCAGAATCGCCCGTTCTTGGCAAAACACGTTATCAGCCCGGGATCTGACGATGATCTGGCGACACTTTTTGAATGAGCAAGAGTATGAAAAAGTCCAATCCGCCCCTCAGTGCGCCACGTTTCATTGGTTAAGATGGAACCAGGCATCGGGGCAAGGATGGTCGACAAAGCTGGAAGATGTTTCCGACCGCAGGCATCTTCTTTATTGGTTTAGTTTTAAAAACTCAGTAGAGAAGTGCACGCATTTACTAAAGGAGTCAGAATTGTTTTGCGATCATATTTTTAGAGGCAAATAATTTAGGAATTTTAGAGGAAATAATTTAGGAAAATAATTTGGAACTTTTTAGTCCTGCGCCAAGTCTGTTTTAGAATAATCAGCACTGCGGCCTCTGAGATTATTTCCGGTGGAGCGCATCACATTACGACCGAAGCTGAAACCCGAGGCCACGTGTTAATCATCATGGTCGGCTTGCACATTCTAGCGTGCTGCTCGGCCGGTGCTTGCCTTCTTCGTCGTCTTCATCGCCTGCCATAGCGCCCGTGCACGTGCGCCCGTCTAATGAGCTATTTGGCTCGGCAGTGTACTTGGCTAGCTTGTTCAGGACATACTATGACAAAGGTAACGACAACCAGCTCATGGTTAGGCCGAGGTAATTACGCCACATCTTAAAAAGACCATGCTAAGAAAGCCATATAAAGCTAGGACCAGGCAAACAAATCATGCTAGTTGATGAGCTAACTAAACTATGCTAATTAACTCGACGATAATCATGAGTCCGCTAACGTAAAACCGTGTTAAATTGCCCCTGCTAATAGGATAATAATTAGTATCGTACTAATCAAGATAAATTTATCGCCTTCATATTGATCATGACTTTTTTAATGTCGCCCGAGATATTTTTTTTAATTGAAATTATATCAACGAAGACAAAAGTGTCAACTGTAATGGTCAATAAGCCTTAGCGAATTCGTATAATATTTATGAAACAAAGATGATGTGGTCTTCACTTCGAGGCCGAACAAGCAGTTCAGTAGACGACCGACTTAAAAGCTTAAGATGATATGTGGGGTTTCACTTCCCAAAACCACCATATCATTATGAGAGACGCCGTAGTGGAGGGCTCCGGAAATTTTGACCACATAGGGTTTTTTTGCGTGCGCCCAAATCTGAGCACATGGGCCTACAGCATTTTCGCCTCCGTTGAAAATGCAGCCGCTGCAGCCGGGATTCGACCCCTCGACTTGCGGGTCAGCAGCCGAGTAGCGGGGTGACTTGAAAAGCTGAAAGAAGCTAGGTTATCACAAGCTCCTCAATGGCATCGGCCTTGCACAAGTAGTACAAGCTAACCAAATTATTTTGTATGCAAATAATCTGCTGCTTAGCGTCCTCATAATAAAAAAGCTAGACAGTCACACAAGACCCATGACAGCCACGAGTTGAATTGGGGCCTTCTCAGAAGCAACGAGTTTGTATCCGAGTTCAGGCCCACAGTCAAGATCGAGTCCGCCCACCACGTGTGCTTTCGCCGAAAAGCGGTTCTCACGCCAAGCGGCACAATTAATCTGTGAGACTAAGTGCACACGCACGCAAAAGTAGAAGAGATATCATCACGTGGCTACGATGTCTCGCATTTATTTCACCGTGCTCACAACGTATCCATTCATTGCCATGTTGCCGCCATAATGCGAGCGTCCCTGGCGACAACCTGTGCTTATACTTATCTGCAATTTTTGATATAAGCAAAATGAGCAGCACAAAAAAGCTGCGTGTGCACCTTTGCTGCCTTCGACAGTGAAAATTTCTTTGCTGCAGGTGGAACGAAAGAACCTGCCCGAAAGAGAACAAACTCCCACCATACACACACACACACACACACACACACCATACATTGGTTCCCCGCGCATGTCGGCTCCGTAAACGGCGTCGCACTGGACCCGAACGAGTCGGCCCACACAGCAGCGCGCGCGCTCACTGACCGCACTGCTCTCGACCTGAGCGACGGCTCCAGTGCCGACGACGTGGGACACAAAGACACGCCTACTACACACAACGAGATCACCAAGTATTACAACATGGCGAGGCGGGCATTCCCAATGCCCCATCCAAAATTCAATAGAGCACAGGCCGTCCCGTTGAGCTTACTTCAAACCCATTCGTACCCATCGTTAGCATTTATCCTCACAAATTCCCCGATGCCGCCTGCGCCGCTTGTGGGCAGAACGTTACGTTAACACACATGCTCTGGGAGTGCGGGTCGCTTGGACCGACTTATAGCAAACCCGAGTGAGATGCGCTTCTGCACATCCCAGAACTTCAGGACCAAATCCTGGCCGTCCAGTGTGCCCGTGACAGGGCCATCAGGCTAGACCTGCCGGACCCCACGTGGGAGTGGCCGGGTGACGCGTGGCAACCTTAGCGTCTGCACTGGACCATAATAAAGTTGTTCTCACTCACTCACATGCGTTATTAACACCATGCGCGTTCTTGTACCCATTTTTATCATCTCTGCTATCAAGCGCTTCACGTGGTCTTGGCGTCATGGTCGCCGTAGAGCGAGCTCCGAGCCAGCGCGTCTGCTCGAAAAGCTCAGATTATTCTGCATAGAACACTAAGTTACCAGTGTGCCCTGCCCAAGCGAAAGCTTTAGGAAGCATCCAGCCTTGTGGCATAATGCCTCGGTGCTTCGTTACCAAGCCCCTTGTTTTTGTTTATCTGTCCATTTTATTTTTATTGCGTTAAAGCTGCAAAGACATAACACAGATTACCGGGAATAATTGATTGATTGATTTGTGGGGTTTAACGTCCCAAAACCACCACGTGATTATGAGAGACGCCGTAGCGGAGGGCTCCGGAAAATTTGACCACCTGGGGTTCTTTAACGTGCCCCCAAATCTGAGTACACGGCCCTACAACATTTCTGCCTCCATCGGAAATGCAGCCGCCACAGCCGGGATTTGATCCCGCGACCTGCGGGTCACCAGCCGAGTACCTTAGCCACTAGACCACCGTGGCGGGGCGGATTACCGGGATTATGGTGGCAATGGCCGTTGGAAGAGGTGCCAGCACATCTTGAATTAGCCAAAAATATTTGGGTATGAAATCGATTAATGTCTACTCACCACTTTCACCATCCTGTTTATTCTCTGCTGAAGTCTGTAAACAAAATTGGTGCATATTGAACGAGGTAAGACTCAAATTATGTGCGTACATTTTGGCAGGGTAGTGCGATATTAGGCTACAAGAATATCATATGCACATATAAATCAGCCATATAATGAAATAATATAAAAGCTAATTGAGCTTACCAGATGGGATTCAGTATCTTGACCTAAGCGTTCTCCTACTTTTTGATCATCTTATTATGGCTCCCACCCAAAGTTTATCTTTGTTACTTTGTTCTCCTTAGAGATACAAAGCACCACAGTTTGCTCAATGCTTATCAATCAATCGTGTCTGAACAGCGGACGTATCTAGACCATCGTGTCTAAATGGAATAGTTTGAAAATATTTCTTGTGCACCCATGCACTTTGGTTTAACTATTTTTCACAAATACTTGTCCTCGGAATCATCTTTAGTCAAGTTCATCCTACTTTGTCTAGACTTGGCGAAGACCATTTTCCATGATCCCCGGAACACCCTTTCCGGGTTCAGCTGTATTCATCGGACGCATGCGAGCTCATGTTTTCAGTCTAGCCGACCTTCTGTGACCCATGGCTTGGCTCGTTTTTTAGTGTCGACGCCCTTAAATAAGCCTCGCTTTTTTGTTCTTCGCTGTAAGTCACGCTACTAAATTAATGTTCGTCTTTGTTTTCAATGTAACCTAGAATGTCGGCTACTCGTGTTTGTTTTCAAGTACACTCTCACTTTTTACCCCGCGCTAAACAACACATCTCATAATCGTCAATCTATGAGTGTATGTGTTTGCATGCCCTTTAGATTACAATTAACAATATACAATGACAAATTACAAACATACAATTAGTGCACTTCACTTGTTCACAATGAAGGCGACCATGAATGCATAGACAACACAATCGATTAAGTATCTCTATTTTTTTAAGTATTACTCTATTGAGCTAGCTACTAATGCGACAATATTAAACTTCCGTAGGTATGCTTACCTCGAATACTAGTCCAAGCAATGAGAGTAGAAGTGTAAAGACCACCGTAGAGCAGTCCGTATGTCGGAATAAATCAGCAACCATCACGAGCGATGACTTGTAGCAGAAACCATGCGGCGTCTTTTGCCCGAGTAACGATTTGACGCTGTACGTAGCTTCAAGAGCAACGCGTTTGCCAAGACGTAGGCAGCTGTTTTACATCTCGTTATCACAGGGCATTTCCGTGGCCACATGGGTCACAGTATCCGGTTCGGCGCTGGTGAAATCCACAGGCAGAGCTCTCTAAGCAAGGATTCATACCGGACTGATTCTTGCGGTATCTGCCGCCAGATCTGCTCACCAGGAAATAAGTGAAACACTAGTCGAGGAACTTGAGGAAAAATTGCAGTAAGCCCCAACTCACTTGTCATAGTGCGGTGCACTTAAGCTAATGCTTTAAGCAAGGGTGGTGTCTCACAATTTGCACTTCTCCGCCACCAGATCTCGTAGATGAAGTAGCAGTTTTGACACAATGACTAATCTTGTCGCTTTTTTGCAGACCTGCTTAAAGTAGACCTATTCGCTGGTCCAAAAGTCATTAAATGCGACGGACCAGTGTGTTGATTTCCGGTGATGGTACGTATGTGGTACGTGATTCATCGGCTAGGCAGAGGAGTCTCGTAGAGGATGGGAGAGTATGATATAAAACTTTCTGTGAGAGAAATTTCTCTGATTATTTTTAATAGTATCTGTTTCACTTAAATGGCGAATAATTATAATGCGATAGCAACCAGTCCTAATGTTAAACAAAGTAAAGCTTCCTAGCTACTAACTTCTGTTTATTCGATCTCACGTATCTAAAGACGCTTGTGTATGAGAATAATGTCACACCAGGAAGAGAAGCACTTTTGTTGTTGCTTCTCGTATTACTAATAACAGCATGACGTGGCAACAGCGCAGCGTATTAAAGGTTATATGAGTCGGCAAAATGACACCTTGCACACTGAACAGTGCAGGCACACTGTGCGACCAGCAAACAACGGCCGTTCGTAATTGTTTGCATCAGTAATTTTATGCCAGCTTGTGAATCAACGCGAATAACGGTCTCAACTCGTTAAATGGCACTCTAAGTTGGGCATCCGTACTAGCTCTGCGAGTGTACGCTGCTGTCGGCAATTGCGGACAGCCTAATTCCGCCTGGCTGCTGCAGACACCCATATAAGTCTGTGTAATTAGTGCCTTCGAAGACAATACACTCACCTTTAACAGGTGCACTTGTCCATGTGTTCCGCCCTCACAGCGTGTGTTGGAGCGCGGAGTCTGGCGCGACCCTTGCCCAACTTGCCCAAGTAACGCGAGGCCCTCTAAAAAAATTCCGCCATATCCACGAAGTGAATGATGATGAGTGGGCGAAGCTCCGGAGGAAAACCTGGTAAACCATGAATCCTCTGTACGTTTTGCCCACTCGATTTTATTACATCGCTCCCCCTAGCGTACGTCGCCGCACTAAATCGAACGATTGCCTTCAACCAATGACACGTGCCATATGTGACATCATTCCTATTTTATAAGATCTCGCGTCTTTCATCAACTACAAGTACCACTTTCTAGTTTATAACATCTTGCATCTTTTCATCATCAGCTACAAGTACCACCATCTAGTAAACACTACAAGAGCTAAACGAGAGGTGGCTACATACAGGAGACGGTACCGCCATCTAGTGAACACTGCAAGAACTAAACTAGAAGTGGCTACATACAGGCTACAGGGGACGCACAGCCCACGCCCTAAGGAGCTTCGCCCCTAAAAACTCAGCAGACTGAGAAACTAAGCGGAGGCACCACGCCACTTTAGCTCCATCGGTGATACACACGCCGCGATGGCACGAGATGTTTGGTGTATGCGGTGAAGTCTTCATCACGAAACCCAGTCGAAATGCGCGTCACAAGAGTGCAGTGACTTTTGCAGGAATGCTTACCATCTATCTGTGCTTCTCACTTCCGGAGGAAGCCAAAAGGCAGACTTGAAAAGAGTCATGGTACGCTGACTCTCCTCTGATTCTGCTTTTTTCATGATCTTTCTGCACTGCCAAAACCATCTTCTCACCCCCTTGTGATTGTTAGTGCGTAGGTACGAATTGCATCTAACAAAGAATATCGATGTTTTTCTTCTCTTCTATGTCATTCTTTCTTCGTTTATCTATCTCGTTTGCTTTCTCAAAGCGCCCAAAATAACGACCAGAAGGTGCATGTGTTCGAAAACGAAGCAGCATTTTTTTATTTATTTTTATTCTGTACAATACGGCAAACGGTAGTCCCAGCAGGAGAGGAAGTACTATCACCGTCAAACGAAAACCGAACAGCGGAGCACGTGTCACAAGCATTAGAAACAGCATTGCGGGCCGTCCAGTCATTGGCGCAGAGAGGCACACACATCTGGTTTCGTCGCACAGCACCACTCCGATTTCGGGCCTGTGTTGCCAGACGAAGTTTTTAAATAAATAAAAAATACAACCGAAAATTCTGCAATCTTGATCCATTCCTTATACAAACCTGCGCATCACGCTACGGTTACCGGCATGGGCGTGCCAATCGCTTGTGCTTGGTTTGCTCGCGGCGCTCCACTTCAGAAGTATGGCGCTTTGAGAGTATCGCCACTATTCGTGTTGCGACTCTGCGCTTCAGCATTGTCGCATATAGCAATATATAAATGCGTTGATCGTGTCACATTGCGGCCGCACGGCGCACCAGTCACGCTAACAAAGGCTCAACGAACGGGGCCAGCGCAAATATACGCATGCACAAGGGGCGCTCATACTTCCTCGCTGATGGCCGGATAACATGCAGCTTCGCGACACTGCACAGCAGCGTTCGAGTATCATTAGCTGCTGCGGTAAACGCCACATTGCAATGAAAGCAGCAGCGGACTGCACAACAAGCGTAACAAGAAGTACTATTCAGTGCGTTTCAGGTGAAAGCGCAATGTTGCCCGGTAATGAAAGATACTGGCGTGGCACTCGTGAAGGGCGGCTTTGGGAAGTAGATTGGTCACGAGTCTTCGAGAGGCTAGTGGTTTGAACTAGGCCAAAAGTACACAGACTGATGTAGGCGTAATTTTTATTCAAACTAACCATTTCACTGGCTCGACACAAGCCCAACAAGGTTTCTAGAATGGTACTTGAAAGACCTCACTGAATCGCTTTCCTTTTTGCTTTAGTGACCCCTTAATTGGAATTTCACTAACAGAATTGAAATCATGCTTTTATATTTCCGAAATTTCGGGTACTTGCTGCCCGAAAGCGTCAAAATATGTCGGCATAATGTTGTCGCACTAAAAAAAGACATGGCGAGCTTTACTTGCTTAATACAACAGACACGGAAGCCGTATCAGGAGTGCTTTGGATGTTAGTGAGGAAGTATTGGAACATTTCATAACTTGTGTAAAGGTAAATCTACAAGTGTGAACTCTCCAAACACGTTCTGTGGCTTTAACTTTCAAGTGAACTTTGTGCCTGGAGCTGACGTTGTCTTGAGACGTTGTCAAATGACAGTTTAAATTTGAACCTATAGAGAGAGCCAGACTAGAGTGGCAAGGCGGAATGCGTCATTATAGCGCGTAACACTTAGCTAACCATCCTATAATTGTAAGACTGTACAGAATAAAAACGCTTGTTTGTGAATTTAAAGTTAGCTCTCACCATCTTGGCTTGCCCGTCAACAGCAATGCAGCAAAATATCAACATTTTTGTCAGCACTTCCGGGCGTGTTCTGTAACCACATGCGAAAATGAATTTCCAACGAGCACCAGTGTAGGAAAACATATGGTGATATAATTGTTTTAAAAATTTCTGCACCTGAATGAATTAGAAAAAGCTTGAGAGGTGAAGCTTGTTAGATATTTTTGTAGGCCCAGGCGCTTAACCTACAATTTATGTGGCGTATACAAAAAGAGTGAACGTTTATACAACATGGGCGTAAATGCATACATCCATGGACTCTAAGTGCATAAATCAACTCATAACCTCTGCTGGTACAATTGCCTCCACAGCTCTAGAACAATCAGCGCACAGTTGTCACGGCCCCGCCACCACACATCTAGTTGTGCACCAATGGACGTGAGCCACTCACACACCGCTGTCGTCGAGAGGGCCCGACGTGTCGCTGTGCCTCATGAACTTTCCATGGAATGGGTTGCTGTACCATGACGGCAGTCACTGAAACGGCCATTTTGCTGTGCCATAGTGGGTGGTCTAACGTGAGCTTGGCCACGCCAGAAAACACTAGTGGGCTGGCCCTACCCACCCCAGCTTTGCTGGCACAGTGGCTCACGTATTCGCCGAGTTAGTCACAAATCACGACCGCGACCGCAAGTACTGTGGTGGTCTGGCTTAGCTGGTTGTCCAAATTTGTCCACAGTTCACCCATAATTGGTTGGGCGCCGCATAGCACCGGGTTGCGTCATGAGCATGCAAGGATATACGGAACTGGGTATGCGTGGTCAATACCTCGCCAGTTCGCTAAATGATGAATTATGGTATAGTGGTTTCCTCGTAACAATACTTGCAGTAAGTATGCCTTCTTAGAGAATTCAAACGACCAAAAATTACGCACACAGACGCTTCATTCTACGCCTTCCTGTCGAGGTGTCCACCTAGAACCGAAGCATGGCTAGCGAACAAGAAAGTGGTGCTAAGGGCGCGCTACTACGCTGTCAACTCGCACACCCGAAGGTGAAGCTCATGTTTTCTCCAAGTTTTGTCGTTGCTCCAGAGTTCATGCACTCTAATGACTACAGTGTCTTATGAAGCCCAAGAACCACCTCCAATATCATTTTTTTAACCACAACTTCCCTATCATTGAAATCGCTCATTATTGTTCTTTTACTTTTTTTAGTAGAACGTGGCCACATAAACGAGCGCCGCTGTCTGTCTGATATTCGCAGTCAAGCTTGTGATGGCCTGTCATTAAAATGAAAACGTAAAATATCTAAGCTGTTGAAAAGCGGGATAATCACGCACGACTAACGCTTGACGTTTTTCAGATTGTCATATGGGTGTTAAAGGATTTGTTCAATGAAAACTACGCTGAAAATTATTGCCGATTTTTTTTTTCATCCTTCGAGAAGATACCACTGACAACAGCAGCCAAACGTGCCCCTTGAAGCAAGGGCAAACCAAGGTTTTCCTCCTACGCTTTTTCTTCCGTTTGCCTTGGTTTCCTGTCTCGTTTCTACACACAAACTTTTTGGTGTTTCGCATTATTCAGTAGAAATTCAGCTACCGATGCTCCAACCATGGTAGGTGATGCAGTGTATTTTCATCCATGGTGGCAGACGCCAGAAAGTGTAATACCGGTGAAACCACAAAGGAAATGTCGACAGCGAGAATAGTCATCGTATCTTCTTGCTCAAGCACAAGTGACAGTCGTCGTCTTATTGCTTCGCTTTGTGTTTCGTTTTCATTAGGGTTTCTTTCTATGACTTATCTCCTCCGGACCACGGCTTCTCAAAGAAATAGCGTGGTCTTGCATTTCCTAGTCCCCTTCCGCACAGCAGCCCTCTAGAATTGCAGTTTCATAGCTTTTTCAGCGAGACTGCTGTTCAAGCCTCGTATAAAACCTCAGTATAGGCTTCTAATATAGTCATTCACGTCATCGTTTGAGAGGTACGTCAGACAAGTCATACCAGTAAGGTATCGCTTATGCTTTGGTCGAAGAACATTTTATTTAGTCCATAGTGGAATTTCTTTTACAAGAGCGTAAGCTAATCATGTATTGACTGCTTCCAATTTCACTTTTTTCAGTGTTAATATATTCGTAGAATTCGTTATAATAGGCTCTTTCTTTTCTAAATATGAGCTGGTAAGCTTGATGGTGAAGCGAAGTGACTCATGAAAGTTAGCAGCGTATACCGACTTCAGATTAACACACACACACACACACACACACACACACACTAACGCGTACACACACACACATTCATACACCCACACACTTACGCATATATATATATATATATATATATATATATATATATATATATATATATATATATATATATATATATATATATATAAGGAGAAAGAGTTTTATTAGCACATAATATTCATGCTGAATAGTTTTCAATTATTTTTACTTATCGGCACTGATGAAAAACCCTCAAAAAGAGGGAACAGTCCAACATTGAGGATAGACCTTCCTGGCTTTAGTTATTCGGTTATTAAAATACATGTTGCCCAACCTTTTACAGATATATAGTGGCTGCACTAATCACAGAAAAAGGTGTTTCTCTTAAAACTCTAGCATCCCCAAAAGCAATATATCATCTATCTGTTGCGCTGTTTATGATTATTTTTGTTGAATAATCAAGCAGTGTTTAATTTTATGCCGCATTTTTATTGAAAAGGTGGTGACCAAGTGCCACCTTGAGTTCCGTAGTAAGCGATGTAATTAAGCTTGCATTTACAAAACATGCTCTAGGCAGTTACTCCTTATACGAGCTTGCCTCAGTTTTCACATCTTCGACATTCTTCTCGATTTAATTTAATCGTCATGCCCCATAATGTTTGTGAGCATTTGCACCACTTAAAATAGTCTTCAATAATAGAAATATATTGAGTTTGGTTTTTCTTCAGTTCCGAAAAGTATCCGAGTAATATTCAGTTATAATATTGTATCAGCCTAGGTGTCGTCACTACGCCATTCGTACTCAATTCAGTTCTCAAGTTTGCTTTTCTCACACCTTTAGCAGGCACCCAAGATCCTAATCAGTAGCTCATTAATTTCCCCTATGGTGTTACTTTGCACCCGCGTTTGAATTCTACAAGGCACTGCAGCAAATGCAGGCTTTCCGTTAAACTCTTTAGTTATAAGGGCATAGGTCGAATTAAAAGACCAGTTAGGCGAAATACTGACCCAGTCATCCAGTTTATACTGCCAACTTTTATTTCACACAACTCTTGCTTTGCATCGTGACCATGGTGTTAGTGAAAGACTAGAAGGTGAAGGTTGAAGTAGAATTATCTTCGAGTTTCTTGACACAAATTTTCATAAATCACTAGATATTTTTATCTAGCAAACTACCTCCCAACAAGCGATGTTGTACCGTGTCGTGTTAGTTATTCTGCTCCTATAGAACAAAACCTAATTATTTTTACTGATCGAAACGTGTATACGAATAAGCTGGCACCTCCAAATTTACGACGTCGTGGTTAGCTGACGTGGTGGCATCAAGATGGTGTCATAGTCAGTGTTTTCTTTGGTGCTTTTTTTTGTTGCCTACTTAATCCATCTCTGTATAAAGAATGTTTTTCGGGTTCTGCCCTATGGTGAATTATGTCGATGAAAATTATTTTTCCCTGCTGCATCTCTTTCGTGGGGACACACGTACGAAACTATGGACCTCGTATTAGAGGGCGACCAACCTCCACCGTATGTTCGGTTCCATCCTAGCGATGCTTCTGCGAAATTGGTAGATGCTGACCGAGTGTTGTCACATGCCTCACCAAAGGTATCGCGAAGACGACGATGCTCATCGGTGATATTTCTGGCAGTTGTTCTTTTGGTTTGCTTGATTACCACATTGGCTGCCTTAACAGTGTTGTTTCTCCACTCATTTAAGATGAGCCAACTCACTTGCAACAGGTTTTCGAATGGAGCGCTGAAGGTGACAACTGAAGATGAAAGATACCGGACAACATGACGCGCAATCAACTAACAACAGTTTGTACAGCATGCTGGTTGATAGTACTTGTGTTGTCTTTTTTGTACTGTACTGCCCAATGGGACTACCAGGGTAACGCTGCATCAGTAGTAGCACACTACACCACTCAGGTTGGTAAAGTGCATGTTAAGGGAAATATACACTTTACAATGTTTTGAGTGTGTAAAATAATTCGAGCGAAATTCAGCAGAGAGCTGTCCCTCTCTTATTTGGAATACTAAACACAATTGTTCAAAGTCCCCTGTGTTGCTTATTGATGATAAGAGTTATCTTTCAAAAACTCTTCAAAAGGTCTCTTCTACTCTGACTATTCTTTGTTTATTTTAGAGGCCCGAAGATATATGAAAAGGGAACCAGTTTACGTGCACATCTCATTACCAACCTCGACACATATGCTGCTCACTCACCCATTCGCCTCAAAGGTATCTTTCATTGTACATGATAATGATGATGAACAAACTTCATTTAATTAGCAGAAAGGTCCTCGTCCCCTTTCAGGTGCGAGAGGAGAAGAGAGGACCAAACCTAGACGACGGCCATGATATGATGGGCCCTGGCGGCGTCTTCGGCCGGCCGTATTAAGCGGGCTTGTAAATGAGTCAGAGCTGAGGAGCGCGGTATCCCATCCACTCCCATCTGGACATTCGCCTCTCATGGGGGGCCTGCGGGCATGCCCATAAAATGTGGCTTAAGTCCACCCTGTTGTGGCAAAATTTACACTTGTCCGAATGAAGTTCCAGCACGCAGCGGTTCAATGTTACCGGACTTGGAAACGTGTGGGTCTGGAGTAGGCGCCACGCCACCGCCTGTCCTTTGTTCAATGACGAGTGTGCGGGAGGATAAATTTTCCTGCTTAGCCTGTAATACTGCGTAATATCTCTGTAAGTGGTCATCCACTCAAATCTCTCATCGTCCTCCCCGTTCTACCAGGGCAATCCAGAGGCTCGGTCTGTAAGCCCTCGAGCTGTCTGGTGTGCAGCCTCATTGCCGGGCAAGGAGGAGTGAGCGGTTGCCCAGACTATTTCTATTGTTCGTTGGTCATTGCATCCAGCCAATATTCTTAAAGCTGTTTGGGATATTCGCCCTCGTGCAAAGTTTATCACAGCCGTCTGCGAGTCGCTAACAATTAGTGAAGTCGAGGGGGATGCTATGGCCATTGCAATAGCTGCTTCTTCCGCCTCTTCTGCAATGCTCGTTCTCACCGAGCCGCTGACCTTATGAATTCCTTTGCAGTCCACTACTGCTATAGTCATGTTGTCATTTTCTTTGTATTTGGCCGCGTCTACGTATGTTGTTTTCGGTAAGTCTTTTACGTTGTTATGTATATTTTTCGCTCTTTCAGCTCTCCTTGCTTTGTGATGTTCAGGGTGCATATTTTTTGGAATCGGTAAGATTACTGAACATTTCCTGATTTCATACGGGATATCTTTTTTGGCGCCAAATTGATTAGCGTAGTTTATACCCAGTTCCTCTAGTATGGCTCTACCTGTTTTACACTGCGTTAGTCTTTCATATTGTGCGATTCTTTGAGCTTCTATAGGCTCTTCTGATGTGTTCTGAAGCCCTATTTGAAATATTTTATCATTAGAGGTAGTTATTGGAAGTCCGATCCCCTGTTTGAAAACTCGTCTAATGATTCTGTCAATCTTTTCTCTCTCAGCCACTTGCAGTCTGAGGTACGGAATCACATATACAATACGACTGATGACAAAAGCCTGTACCAGTCTTATCATATTATTTTCCTTCATACCATAGTGCCGGTTTGCAATTCGTTTAGGTAGACGCATAATTTGCTGCGCACTGGTTTAAAGTAATCTAATCGCCTCTCCGTTATGCCCGTTCGGGCTGATTCGGAGTCCCAGAATTCTTATGCTTTCGACCGTAGGTATTTGCGTTTTTCCAACAAAGACTGTAATGTTAGGTTTTTCCTGGATACTTTTCCGACCCCTACGTATCTGGTTCTATAAGAGAAGTTCCGATTTTTTCGGTGAACATTGTAATCCTGTATGGGTGGCATATTCATCTACAACATTCACTGCGGTTTGTAAAGTTTCCTCTATGTATCCGTCACTACCCTCTGCTACCCGTAAGGTAATTTCATCTGCCTAGAAGCTATGGTGGAGTCCTGGAATTTTCTTCAGTCTGATAGGGAGACCTATAATGGCCACGTTAAAAACAAAGGGGGATAGTACTGAGCCTTGCGGCGTATTTCTGCTGCCCAGTCTAAACTCTTGGGATTCCGCTTCGCCTAGTATTATTCTTGCAGTCCGGTCAGTTCAAAAGTCTTTTATATAATTGTATACTCTTTTTCCTACCCCTAACGCTTGAAGATTGGCAAGTATAGCTTTATGTGATGTATTGTCGAATGCTTTCTTTAAGATCTAGGTCAACTATTATCTTTGTGTCATGTGTATTGAGACCAGAAATCAATTATCTGGTGTTTATTCTTAAGCATAATGTCCTGTGTACACAGTTTCGCTCTGAAGCCTACCATCGTATGAGGAAAGAGCTCATTGTCTTCCATATAATTTGACAGGTGAGTTAGGATGACATGCTTTAATAACTTTTCTATGCAGGATGTCAAGGAAATAGGCCTAAGATTATCAAGATCTAGTTTCTTGTCTGGCTTGGGAATCGTTATGATTGTTGCCGTTTTCCATTGCTTGGGTATCCTACCTGTTTCCCAACACTTGTTCATATATTCGGTGAGGGCTGTGATAGATTTGTTGTCTAAATTACTGAGCGTTTTATTCGTGATCCCATAGGGGCCCAGGGCGGATGTTGTGCTCAGTTTCATTAGTTCCGATCGTACCTCGGCCTCTAATATGGGTCGGTCTAGGGAATCATTTTCTTTACCTCTGTACGAGCTTAATTGCTCTTTGGCTGTATCCCCAATGTATTTCTGTCTGATTTCTTCAATCAGTTCTTCCTCCATGCCTTTGTATTTACGGACAAGTCCAATAAAGTTTTGTTGTTGTGCTGTCTTGCTCGCTTCCGAGTCTATCACACATCTTAACAGGTTCCATGTTTTAGAGAGACTTATTTGTTTTTCCATCGCATCGCATTTTTCCTCCCATCGTTGTCTGCATAGTTGCTCAGCGTACTTCTCAATATCTTTATTGAAAGTGGCTATCCTTTTTCTAAGGCGTTTGTTGTGTTTTTGTGTTTTCCACCATTTTTCTAGGCTCTTTTTTGCCTCCCACGTATGTAGGAGCTTACTGTCTGTGCTTTCTAGTCCTTCTGTTTTTGGTATGGTCTTAGTTGCCATTTGAATATTTTGCTTAAGGTTCCCTAGCCATTCATCTAAGTCTTCGATGACATCGCATGCTTCCTTCTCTCTTATTTTTCTAAAACTATCCCATTCAACCATCCTTAATTCTTTGCGTCCTCTTTTATATGGACCTGCTTTTAACGTGGTCTCAATTATGTAGTGGTCACTGCCCATATTTTCTTGTGTGTTAAGCCAATAAGATTCGATGATACTCTTAGTAAACGTGAGGTCAGGAGACGTGTCTTTGGATACGCTGTTTCCAATCCTAATTAGGAAAAGGGGGTCGGTTATTAAGGTAAGGCCCTCCTGTTGGGCCTCGATCCAGAGATTTTACCCTTGATGTTTTCTTTGCCATAACCCCATGCCGCATGCAACGCGTTGAAATCTTTTACTATAACCAGTGCTTGCTTTTTAGTAATGCTGATCATTTTTCTAAAAAGTGACCTAAATTGGGTTTTTTTGTCTAGGGCTGCTTTAGACATTTATTATCAATAGACTTTCACCGCTCTTCTGCGACGGAACTAACTCAGTAAGAACATGATCAACATCACAGATTTCTGTATCGTGTTCTATCACCATGAGATTTCTTCGCACGAGGGTTGTTATGGATGTTTTTTTCATCAGCGGTACCATAGGATTTGTAATTCGACAATTTAGCCATTCCTCCAGTTTCCTGTAAGGCGATGACATCTGGTGCCTCCTTTTCATTGAGGAACTTTTGTAAGTTGCCCCGTTCCTAGACATGGCACGACTGATTACGTCATGCCATGTCTAGGAACGGTTCTTTCCCCTGCGATTTTGATTACTTCGGTCGTAGTCGGCTGGTTGTAAGGTTTAGTAGTAGTTTTAACCAGGCCTGCTCCTATAGACCTCAAATGTGTTTGCGTGTTCTCCCCCAGCGTTAGTCGATTTTATATGCTATCTATTCTTTGTTTTATTTCTACGAGCTGCAGCTGCAATCCGGCGAATTGTTGTTGCATTACCTTAGTAAGTTCTCCGAGCATATTCTCGACTTTCTTTTCCAGGGGTTTTGAGAGGTCTTCATTTTCTACAGGAGCTATTTCCTCTGCTTTTCGTTTCGCTGCATTCACTCCTGACTCCTGTGCAGGCGCTTGAGTTAAAATTCGACTACACGATGCTATGGAGCTAGTTGACTCGCGCAGCTGATTTTGCCTGAGCTTAGCGTTCTCTTCCTTTAGTTGTTTTATTTCATCCCTCTGTTTCGCGTTTTCACGGGTGAGTTGCTCTAGCATTTTATTGATATGGTTTAGCTCTTGACCTAGGGTGGCCCTTCTGCCACAATCTCAGGCAAATTCCCAGACCGGAGAGACTTCCCTGATACCTCGCCCACCCAGCTCACCATTTGTCGACTGCCCCAACCGCCACCAGGACCCTCGTGCGACTGTCCTTGAGGTGATGTCGTTTCCCTTGTCTTGGATTTGGCCTGTGGCCTTGATCTGGATGTGGATCTGGGTTCGTGTTAAGTCCCTTCTCTTTCCCCTTCGGCGAGTCGCGGGAAGGAGCTGGAACGATCTCTGCGTCGTCCTCCTCTGTCCTGGGTGGCGTCGCCATTCTCCTCCGTTGAATTTTCTGCTGTATACTCTTTCCTTCATGCCTGTGTTGCTCTAGTGTTCAACAAAATCTTCATTTCTCTTTGTTCATCGTCTTGTCGTTTTCCTTTTCCCACCATCTTTTCTTCAAAAGGTACGGGGTCCTAAACCGTTCTTTGCATTTATTGTCCCCTGTAAGATTGGCTTTTCCCACAAAGGCTGCACCTATGGTCACACTGGTGGTTTTCAGTTGGATTGGGCACCCCACAACCACGACATTTCTTGCTGTCAGGCTGTGGGCAGACATCCGCCCGATGTCCAATTCGTCCACAAGTAGTGCATGTTTCATATTGCTTCTTGTATAGGAAGCACCTATATTCGGCACCATGGTAGTATACGAAATACGGCACAAACAACCCTTCGAAAACAATGACCACTGAGTCCGTAAGTCCCATACGTTCTGCATGTAGAATCGTCGGGTTCCTCTGATTGACCAAGCTTTTTTCTATGTCTTCTTGATTATCATACTTCGGTATTCCGTGGATAACCCCTTTGGATGTGTTTTCTGGTGCTGTTACATAAGCGGCTGTAGCGTAGCTCTTGTCACGGATCATAATTTTCTTGATGTTGCTGTATTCCTTCGCATCGGCCAGACTAGGTGGGCTCATGATCATGGTATTTTGTCGCATGTTGATTCTGAGAGTATCTTCCCCAGCAATGTCAGGCTGTACTTTTGCCACTCGTAGAACAAAGTCTCTTATGAGCGCTAGACTCTGTCACGTCAAGTCCAGACCTCCTCCTGGGCGTATTACAACCTTGTAATCGTCTTCTGGTAGGAGTCACTTGCTGGATTCCGTGCCGACTGGTTGTGCTCTCCGGCGTCATCGTAGCTCTGGCCGACTGGACTCGCCCTACGTCACCTCCTGACGCCGACGACCTTCGACGACAGTGTAGCTCTGACTTACTGGACTTGCTCTACACCATCTACCGACGCCGACAAGATCTCTCGCAAGTGTGCCCCGTCCTCGGACTCCAGTGGCCATGCTTCCATCTTTCCTATCTCTCCTATACCCTCAGTTTGTTGTCGCTTCTTCTTCCTCTTTTCTACACCTTTACTCCAACCCTTTTTATTCCTCCTCACCCTCATTCCTTGTGAGCTACTGTGGCGGTGTCGCTCACTGAAGCAGACAATAACGGGGCTCACTTTTCTCTTCCTTTCTCTCTCTTAAAGATCACTCATCGTCTTCTGGTAGTTGCTGTTCTTTTGGCACTGGCCGGCTATACAAAATATCCTTCAGTCTCCGAGACGCCTCCATAGACGCACCTCCCGCGTTCGTGGATGGTACCGCGTTTCTCTTGTCTTTTGCCTTCTTGCGTCGTTCATGGGCCACAACCCATCCTTGAGTGTCGCTGTACTCTTCGGGAGACAGCGTCTCCCCCTCAATTTCCACAACATCCATTTCGCAGGCTTCGAACAAGCCGCGGGCCTGGCTTGTCGCCTAGTTGCCAGCGTGTCGATGGCACTGCGTTGGCACTTGATGGCGTAGCTAGGGCGACGCCGTTGTGGGAACCTAAAAGAAGTGTCATGGCTCAAAAAAAAGTAGGCCCACCTGGTATATCCTGGCATGGGACGAATCGGGTGATCGTCTGGCGACAACTGTGATGGTCTTGAATCCCGTGGTTGTCCTTATTCAGCCGCGAAAATAAAAACTGGCAGAGCCCATTCGAGAGGCGTCCGAGTGGCTCGGCCCTCTAGCGGTAGACCTCCTTCATAGTACATGTCTCAAAGTATAGGGGGGCCTGCATCATTCTGACTGATACTGCACACTTTGCTGTATCGGACAGTGACCGCCGTTTTCTTTGAAGTGTCGCTCGGGTCACTGCGCATCCTGACAGCAGCCTTTTTTGAATTACACTTGGTCCCGATCTTCATGATAGAGCTCCTAGCGGCGCTGTGTGTTGCACTTAAGTTTACAGCTGTCGCGTTCTTAGCTTCGTATTTGTCTCCACTGTGACGAGTTTGTGACGCAGCTTTTTGAACAAACTCTGAGCATTCAGCGTCATAGTTAAATAACCTACCAATGAAATCTACTTCTGTACGTGAATTACTTACGCAAAAAATACCCTACAAGAACGCCATGTAACCACAAAGCTAATTGGAGCGGCCATTTCTTCGCTGTGCGTTTCGTTATTACCTTTCGCACAGTATTAGCCAGCTTTGCCAATAACATGGTTAAGTGAAAGTGAAGCGTATAGACTCACGACCGCTATGTATGACATGCACATCCTCGACATAAAGAGAGCACAAGATTGTGATGAAACGACGTCTGAGCTACACCACTACTGCCGACGTTACGTCTGAGCATGGATCTTTGCACCCTCTACAGAACGCTTTGCTCTGCGTACCTGTTTAGTACATATGTGTAAAACTGCTCAGTTTTTACGAAGATGTCGAACCATCTCGAAAGGCTTTCTTCAAGACGTGATATGCGGCCTGGGTAGGCACTAGCTCTTTCCTTCTCATGAGACGTTTTTCTACTATGAGTAGTATGGGCCGACTTCTTTCATGTCTCAATCGAACTCTTTTGTTGCGTTGACAAAAATAGAGCCTTCTTTTTTTTTCAGCTTTCTCCACGAGCAGGCCACATGGAGAGTGCCGGTAAGCTGTTATTACATAAATGTATGCGTGATTGAAAAGTTGTTCAACATAAAACCACAAACTAACTGAAACATGCAAGTACAGGTATTGCTCTATAGTAAAGATTTTATGTTTATATTTTGTTTGTCGACACAAAACAGAGCGTTAAAGTATTGTGTACACCTTTTAACGTGTTCACCACTCATAATTGCTCTGTCCACCGTGAAAATAAAGAAAAATGTTTAAAACAAACTTTTGAGATTCAAAGCTTCACAGCAATATTTAGCAACTTTTTAGTGAACATTTTAGCACGGTCTTTTTAAACAAATGCTTTAACATTAATGCTTCGACTGGCCGAGGTGGTATAGAGGTTCGCCGTATAAGGTTCAGCCATTGTAGACTGTATGCATTACATTCTTGCAGAAGACAATGCCGTCCAATCACTGGCTCTGCGTCGCACCTTGCGAACGAATGAACTATAAGTTGTCATGGTCAATGACTCGCAATCATGGCACTCTTTCAATGTGAATAATTTACAACATTTTCACTGAATTTTTGCACTAAAACCGACTCATCAAATAGTTAGGGCGCCTATGAGGGAAGTACTCGAAATGCTTTTAGGACATGCATAGTACGTGTAATATGAATAACTTTCAACTTCAATACTGAGGATATAATACAATCCAGTGACACTCGGCATCCCCAACCTAAGCCTATTATCAATCGATAATCGCTACATCACCATGACGTGGGATCAACCAAGGGGTGATTTTCACTTCCGCTTACTCGATCTGGCTGTCGGAAGTAGTGATAGAGCTGATACTGTGCGAAAAACACATGCTGGATTGTGTGCTAACGGCACCATCATTCGCGCTGAGGAGTCTCAGATAACCTGAGGTTCATTTGATGCCTGCACAAACATTACTGTCCCCATTCGCACCTTCGGCAAGGGATCGCCAGAACGCACATCGGTGGGAACCACCCTGAAAAATGTCTTCTTCGGAGGTCAAGGTTAGTGACGCTCTCAGTTCAGTGCGGTTAAGGTTTCTCACAAGTATATGAGCTGGAAATTCATATACATATTCCCATCAAACTGTAGATATCTCGTTATAGAGGTCTTTGATAAATCCTTGCAGCTCTTCTATAGTTTTCTGAAAATTAGGATGTAGACATGCATGCCGCGTTTTCTACTTCACTGATTATGTTACCTTTCCACACAACGCAACAAATACCTTATTGGGCAGAAGCACCTAGTTCCCCGAAAATATTGATTTAACGGGTTCATGTGCAAGTAATGTTCGATTGCAATGCAGTTTTTGTGGATGTTTTATAAAGTTGCGTCGCTGTGGATGCAATCTGTTCTTTTTTTAATGATAACACCAGTTATTCTGTCTAACCAGCGTCCTTCGATAAACGCATTACACGTTAGCTCTTGCTGATTAAAGAAGCTGCATAAATATTTGTACATCACCTTAGGTTCCAATGCATACATTATAACTATTCCTCCACTTGATTAGTTCTGAACCTTCAGAATCAGACGGTGGCTGGGCCTCCCTTTCACAAGAAACCCGTCATCAAACTTCACCTGCGCACACTTTCGCTCGAATACCGACAAATGCAGCTACGCAGATGAGAAGTATGATGCTTAAAAGTAATATCACCGATCGAACTTTTACTTGCGTCATGTTTACTTCATGTTTGCGGCCATCAAAATGAAATATTCCCAGCCTATAAAAAATTTCCTATATGGTGCAGCACCCCATTGTATAAATAACTATTGTGCCATTAGGGATAGCACGAAACACGCCTAAAGTGGGAAAAAGGAAAAGTGGTGCATAAACAACGCTCTTCCGACTAGCTTTGACTTGGTTATATGTGGAGAATTTGTTTAATTAGGTGGTGCGTATGGTTGCGGCGTTACTAATTGACACGATAAATGCCAGAACTATCAGTCACACCGCATTATTAAAAAACCTCCGCGACTATGTAGTTTTGAGGGGCGCCTTTCAACACAATGTGGAAAATTCCGCAAAGCAGACTCATGACAAATATATGTGAAGCAACTGTGGGGATCCCGGTGCCGTCATTCCCTGCTTTGCTTCTAGCGCTTTTGTCGGCACGAGAGAACGGAGAACGTAATTATTGCGTGCGACAAGTGTTCGTTACTTCGGTAGCAGTAGATGGAATTCTGAAAATTTTTGTGGTGGTGAACTCGTGAGCCAAAGAGCTGTTTTAGTGAATTCACTCCACGGGTACCTGGACAAGTGTTGAAGGTCCCCTTAAGAGGATGACCTCTTTGCTTCTATCTAGATGAAGGCTGTTCACGAGAACATCTACCTAGGCAGGATACGGGGCAGGACAGAACTTTTATATAAAGTTTTTTTTTTCGTAATTACCATAGCTGGATTCCATGACGGTTGGTCGGTCAACAGCGCTTGCTCGTCTAGCTCAAAGCTGAACAATGTAGCCTCCCACGGCAGCGTCGGGGGATATTGCAAGTTCTGTGGCCTACATTGAATATGCATACTGCAACAGCAGCATGGTCTATGAAACACGGAGGCCAAAAGGGTTTACTTATGTTGACTGTTTCAGCTGTCTACTCATGTAACAAATGACCATTACCCCTGTTTGCGTGGCATTCATTACTAATTGTCACTCACAGGCGTTTGTGATGGAATGACCATCGCTTCCTATTTTCTGTGTCCTTCAGATCCAACCAAACCGCAAAGTATCACCATGGTGTCAAAGACGCAACACATGACAAAAATAATATGGGAACCACCAACAAGTATGGATGGGATTCTCGACGTGTACAATGTGAAGGTTTGCGAGAAGTCTACAACTTGGGCCGAGGAACTTCACTGACTGTGTTGAGCGCGTGGTTTGACGTTCATGGCTGGAATTTAACAGCACCGCAGTTAACTCGTATTGCGACTTCATCTCGGCAACAGCATGGTGCGGGAAAAATCTGCTAATGGGCACACAAGTGGCACAGGAAATCAGAACTCCGTTGTTTGGCAAGTATTCTTCTGCAATCTTTATTGAGGAATATAAGTAACTGAGCAGTAACTTGGTTTATTGAGCATTTACTCTGCTGTGTTGTGCACCCACCCCACAGGACATGTGGTGGGTGTACATGTGCCACACGTCTTAAAAAGAGGGCTTCATGACGTACACGAGAAGCATTTTGTGTTTCAACACGATAGCGTCAAAAAGAACTAGTTAGGTTCGCGTATTGGCCTACAGACACGAAGTGGTCCCTTTGCTCATTTGAAAAAGAAATAGCTATGGAGAAGTGCGCGATCAATGCCTCCTCTTGAAATATGCATTCAGTGATATTTTGAAACAGTTAGCTTACACGCACAACCATTCGTTTCCTAACTGGACGGATGAGGCAGGCACCGAGAACCGAAGCAGGTTAGTAGTTCAGAGACTAACGCGCAGAAGTCCCGATTACGATAACGCAATCCGCACTTGAAGACGATGCTCAAGCGTCCTGAATTTTTTTTAATGTCAGCACCACTTGGTCGTATTCGTCATGCACTAATCTCATATAATTATGTACCTAATGAACACACTATATCCTTAAAACGTGTCAAGTTTTAAAACGCTGCTTGCATTACTTTCGGAGAAAAAAAATGGGTAATACGTAACTTACCTTAAACTGTCGCAAAATTAGACATGTTTAAAAGCTATTTTCTTAAGTTCTACAAATTTGAAACCGTATGAATTCATTCTTCATTAGGCATGCATTTCAAGTTAAAAAAAAATATCTTCCTTGAAACAAAACTATTTGTCTTTTTATAGCATCTGCAATTTTCAAAAATGACAGGTGACGCAATTGGTGCCTTCGTGTTGGTGAAGTTTGATATTTTTTCTCGTAAGTTATGCCGTTAATCATAAAACGAAGTTGACTTTCGGGCTACCTGGTGAGAGGTGCACGAAATATAAAATACTCAATGAAATCTAAAATATCAACTTTTGGACCCGTGTCGATCTCTCGTGGAATCACCCTCACCTTTTGTTGAGAACTTGAACTGTTTAAAGGGTAATGAACTGTTTAAAGGGTATTGGTTACCTTTATTTTTATTGCGAATCCCAGTTACATTCATTTCATCCAAATTTGAAGGGCCTTCAACATAACTGAAACTTTAAATTCAGTCAAAGCTTTCCTCGTTTACAGATTTTATGCTAAAATTCATTTACGCTGAACTCTGTTTCGATATAAACTCTTGAAAAACCGAAGGCTTACAAGTGTCCACAACACACGTTGTACCCTTAATTCAAACGATGTTGAGGATTACCCAAAAATATATGGGAACCAAAAGTGACGAAACTTCAAAGAGTGAAGACAGGGACACTAAAACTGAATATTTAAAAAGCCTTACGTACTCTTTGTATGTTAATTGTAGCTGTTAGTCGAAGTTGCCGTAGTGCTTACTCAAGGGCTGTGAAACATTACATGATTCTTATCACGGTATGAAGGAAGCGGTGGTGCCTGCAAGGACTGCGATCCGTTGCTTCGCGGCGATTATTTGTCGTTCTTCTACACGTGCTAACTTCCGGTTGCGGCAGCCTCTTTCGATGCCATATCTGGTCTGGGTCAGGACTTCTTGACTCAGTTTGAGACCACACATGTACTCGTCGTCTTTCGCACGCCATTGGTTTCTTAGCTGTCCTGCGTGATCGATGCGAAGGTCTCGTGTGCAGCTGAAGAATGTGCGTTTGACATTGCGGCCTGTTTTCCCATCAAAGGGGTACGTAGAGAATGCAGTGTTTTTTTCAGTTTTTAGTGGTTTATTGATTGATCATATCGTTCTGGACAGGGGTAATGTCGGCGTTTGCATGTTCGTAACTTGCGGAATACCACGTTCTTTTCCAACTTGGCGATCGCTCTATCATGCAGCTTTTTGTTTCCCCAGAAGACGTTGCTTACTTCGCGGGAGTTGTAGTTCGCTGTCTTTTTCTTTAAGGCTCCTCGAGCAAGATATTGGCACATTCATTCACTTGATGTATTTCTGGGCACAGTTTCTGGGGGTGCTTACCCACATAGAAGGCACCCTTTCAAGCACGTCGTGCGTGCCTTTGCAAATAAGCACGAGCGCAAAATAACTTGAGTATGAGCTTCTAAATATGTCGAGGCACTTTACGACGACGAAAGCAAATACATGCGGCATGGAGTAAGTCACTCTAATCCTTGTGTTCTGGTCAATCGGCTAATCAGGCAATATTGATTAACAAACGTTTGAAGCGAAGATGCTGAACTGAAAATTTCTGTGGAAAACGTTGTATGTAGTGTTCGCGAAATATTCAATTAGGCCTTTTTGATCGCTTCTTTTTGTTACGTGTGCTCAGATTTGGGCGCACGTTAAAGAACCCCAGGTGGTCGAAATTTCCGGAGCCCTCCACTACGGCGTCTCTCATAATCATATGGTGGTTTTGGGACGTTAAACCCCACAAATCAATCAATCAAATCTTTTTGTTACGTGTTATTTTTACCCGCCACGGCAGTCCACTGGTTACGGCGCTTGAGTGCTGATCCAGAGGTCACGGGATCGAATCACGGCCGTGGCAGCCGCAATTTGTGTGGTGGCGGAAATGATCGAGCCCCATTTCCCTATATATATATATATATATATATATATATATATATATATATATATATATATATATATATATATATATATATATATATATATATATATATATATATATATATATATTGGTGCACGTTGAAAAACCCCTGGTGGTGTAAACTTTCGTTGCCCGCGCGACTACGATGTCGCTTATATTATAAGAATGCTTGGCCAATAAAGCCCAACATTTACTACTATGTGTGTTATGACATATGCCATCAAAATACAAAATATATAAACATAATCAAAGGCGCATTTGTGCGCCCTGATTAAAGTGCTCTTCAACGAACGAAGTGCAAATGTTCTGCATCTATCGCGGTCGCTCGTTACGACCCACAGATACAACTGCAATCGCTTGTAGGGCCGCAATCAACTAGCGGGATCGTCGCCCAGCCACCAACGTCGTTGCTGCGCTGTCAGATTTTAATTAACGACAGCAGACCTGACCAAATGCTACGGTTCGTAAAGTGCGGTGTGGTACGTTAGAAAACCCTGCAATCATGGTGCGCGTAGGCGCGACAACAAGTATGTCCAGCATATTTTTGTATTTGGCGGGCAAATACAGTTGGCAAAACGGCAATGGCACGTACTAAATCAACCGTTAGAAAAGATCTAATCAGACGTTTTGAATGGCTGCCTATAGTACATTATTATTGAGAATTTTTCCCACCTTCGTCGCTACAAACGTTTGTAATTATTTTTTATTAACAGGAATTCGGTCAAAGCACTAAATATAGCGTGACTTACTGCACGCATTAGTCTGCAGCTTGCATTTTGTTGGCGCCTTCTTAGAGCGCGTCCGCATATGTGTAAACTTTGGCTTGAGTTATCCGGATATCCTTTATACACAAACGCTTTGAAACCTTAGAGGATCTCATTGAATTTCTACCTTGCCATTTGAAGACATTATTGTGGTACAAGCGTATATGTGTCATTTTAATTTGCGCAGGAAAGCGTCTCAATTACATTGGGGTGTTGATGCGATGATGCATTAGTCCGCAGAACGCAAAGACCCGCATATAAAAAAATACACGCGCTGAAGTATGGACCTTTCCATGGATGACGGGAAGCTGCCGCCGTATGCCAAGTACCATTGCAGGAATGATTCGGTGACGTTGGTCGAAGCCGATCAAGAACAGTCACAGGCCCTTCCCAAGAAAGCACGTGGATGCCGGTGCACAGCGAGGAAATCGCTAGCAGTAGCTATTACGTTTTGCCTGATCACAACGGTGGCTGCTGTGACGCTGTTCGTTCTGCAGCGAGCGGAGGTAAGCTACCAACACTTTTCTTGATTGATGCACGCTTTATTAGCCCTCGGGACAATGTGGAAGTTTATGAAAATCTGGAAGCTTGGAGGAGTGCATGTTCCCGGAAATGGGGAATGTGTGGGCGTCTGAAATGTGGGCGTATCCTTCGAACACTCTATCCCAACCACAAATGCGGAAGAGGAGAGGGCCTTGAAAAAAAAAACAGCACGTGTCGAAACGTTGCAGCCAGCCATAGTGTTTCTTAAAATTACCTAGAGGGGACTATGGCGCTGCGATGATTCGGCGACCATGGGAGTGTCGGATAGTATACAAATTTGCCTAGTCTTCCAGCATGTGGACATCCCCGCCATGGGGGTCTATTGGATAAGGCACTCGGCTGCAGACCCGCAGGTCGCGGGTTCGAATCCCGGCTGCGGCGGCTGCATTTCTAATGGAGGCGGAAATGTTGTAGGCCCGTGTACTCAGATTTGGTCCACGTTAAAGAACCCCAGGTGGTGGAAATTTCCTGAGCCCTCCACTCTAGCGTCTCTCCTATTATATGGCAGTACTGGGACGTTGAACCCCAAAAATTATCATCATCAGCATATGGACATCAAATGTACTTGCGGCTTTGTTTATTGCTGTGCTTTGCTTTGGTTTCGAATAAAAGAACGTATCGGACAGATCTTCGTGGCCTCATATGAATTAATGTGCCTAATAAAAGGTTAGGGTGATGAAGTGCAACTGCTGAAGATTCGCTGATGGTTGGCGTGGGACAAAGTAGCTCCGAGCCACGCGAAGCCAAACGGAGCTGGAAGTACGAAGATTAGACAAACTTCTGTGCTACCCGTCATTCGCATGCTGGCTGAAGCGACGTGCGCAGCCGCTGTCACGGACAATAGCGCCTAGAGTTCCCTGTATCGTATTTAGAGGAGACTCTATGGTGCCAGCGATACGGTTTAAGAACGTTCGCTGTTATTATATGTTTGCGTAGCTAAGGTCTGCAGATCAGATCATTTCCTCAAACAAGAGGTGGAAAAAAAATCAGTCTTCCCAGACCTGACCTATTGAGTTCTCAGCTTTGAAAGAAAACGCAGTGAGTCTCTTAGAAAGGGAAAGATGCAGCTGAAGAAAAATTGGTCTACAACCTGAGCACCTGTGGCGTACTGGATTTAAAATCACAGTATACGTCGAAGTTCTCACAACATCATACTATGTATTATCAAATTATATTTTGACATTCTTATAGTATTTAACACCCATGGGCATCGAATGTTACAATGATATACCGAGCCCAGCTGTTGTCCTGCACCAGCATGAACTTTCGGCAATGATGCTGCTGCCATCTTAGTTGTGCTCCAAGCTCAGCTGGAGCATCTTTTTGTTACGTGGTTCAGGTATGGTGGCGTTTTACAATGTTTCTGAAAGTAAAAGACAAATACACGTGGTAAAAAAGTGTGTCCTGATTTCTACTTATTGATTTTAGGCCATTTAAATTACTAATCCCACCCTAACAAAAATTGCAGACAGCGCCTGCATGTCACAAGGCCCTCTGGTTGTGCGTCCATTGGCTTGCATCACGTAGAGGCGTTGCCATTGGTGGCACTCGTTGAAATTAATACACTCTTTTAAAAACAAAAAAGCATGTTCAAATTTTTGTTAGATGAAAAATTATGCTCATGTGAATGCCGACGCGTCTACAACAGCTCTTGCAAGGGCAAATAATGTAGCAAAACTACACAGAGCTCTTCGCGGCTACGAATACGGGAGGGCAAAAAAAAAAAGAGCGGGATGAAACAAACGTTCTCGGCACTCCTTTCTTTTTTTCTGGAAGCAATACCACGCAGTAAGCAGTGCTGTCAACCCAGAACTTCGGGCATGAGTATCGCTGGTATGCATACGAGGGGAGGACAGGAAAGCTTCCCAACCCCATAATCCTCTATGAGAGGGCATGTACTCTTCTCTATATTGTTACTCGGACCTGTTCAGCCATTGTCGAACAAACAGGCTTATAACCCCACAGGGTTTTAGGGTAATGGCAGCCAAAGGCTTCGGTGTTGAGTTGCAAGAATTGGTGACTTATATTTTCTATCGCAAAGTCACGGACCAAATGCTGGGCATCCTGAAAACCACGTTATCCCTCCATTTTAAAAATTTCCACACATAACTATAGCAACTCGTGCTGTGGAGTCTGCAACGTGGGACAGAGTAGGGGGCACGGCGATCAAACCGTTCCCCTTAACAGCATACCCAGTGCGAGCCTATGTAATGCGAATGGGAATGGAGGTGAAACATTCAAATTTTAAGAAAGATTGAAAACGCGTCACCAGTAGTTCGGTTCGCCGCACGACGTTTGCGTAAGTTTTATTGCTCCCACTCACTCACTTCGAGGAAAGGGCGCGAATGGCAAAATATTTCCTGTGGCCGGAAAATGCATGACTCAATAAGCTACTTTGGCGGTGAGCACAATGGGACGGATAGCGCCGACTCGCTTTCGCAGCCGGCGGCCTCACAGCCGGTGGCTCGAAGCTGATATTGTCACCGCTACCACTTTATAATGCCACTGTACGGTACTTTTGTTACGAGCTGCCTGGGCTCATACAGACTATTCTGCAGGTGGGTTTCAGTGCCGCCGTCTTGGGCTACTAAACTTCGTGTTTTAGGTTTTTTTTAACAACTAAACGAACAGTGTACGTTACGCTAGACATTCCGGCACGAAAATTGTTGGCTTGGTGCACGTGATCTTTCATGGCCTTATTCCTTCAGGTCGCAGTATACAAAAGCAAGAAAGCATCGGCTTAGCAGCCGAAGAAGGCGGCACCCACATGTCTTAGTTAAAATAGTCTATGAGATGCGGCATTTTCAGAAGTGCGTTTAAGGTTAGGTAGATGCCTTTGTTTAGCTCCGGCAACTCCTCTTACCTTAAGTACTAACTTCATTGCATCATGAAGTTGTCAGTAACCAATCAACAAATATAAAGTTTACTCACAAAACTGTGCACTCACTAAAGCAATGCTCACACGTGTTCAACTAAACGTTCGCACGTCATGAATATCCACACGTGCTCACGTGTTAACAGCACTCATATGCAAGAAACTCCCGCACTTTGCCGAAAAGTTGAATCAGGCGGTCACAAGAAATGCCGTTTCTTTACCGTCGTTGCTGATTTAAACAGGCATCCGCGAGTACACGAAGGCAGGAGAATGGAGGGCGGTGTAAGGGTGGAGCGACTGTCTTCCTGGTTATCTCAAAAAGAGCGCCAATTGACCCCTTACCTTTCTTAATTTGGGCATATCAGGCCATTTCAGGAGCGAAGCTACTCTTAGTCAAAACTTTTTCCGCGTCAGGCGTAACGGGTAGTATCTCTCGAACAGTATAACAGATGGCGCTTTCTCCTAGAAGTACATACAAACTGCAGTGCAGAGAGGGTATTCTAGACGGCGCTGTTCCGCTGCTCTCCGATTGGAGGTTCCGCGGGCTGTGCATGGGTGTACGGAAAACGAGTGACTCTCTCTGTCACTTGTATCACTGCCGCACGTGTCGGATCGTTGTTTGGGTATGGAGGAAGTGGAGCGGTGGGCACGGAGGGCCGCGGCGGCTCGTGCTCGTCGTCTGACAGACAGACAGCCAGTTGATCAGTTGGAATTAAACGTATGCTGCAATATCATAGGTATCCAGCATGATCATTCACTTCACCCTGAATCATCAGTTCATCCCTGTTTTTTCTTACCAAACACAAGTTCTATATAAACGTAAAAAAACTGTAAGTGCTTCACCGGAGTTCCTTGGAAGAGGCGGAAGTGTTACTGATGGCTTAAGGTTCTAACTTCAGGTTAAAAGAATTGCGGGCACCTTTTCCATCTATCTGTCTTATATATATATATATATATATATATATATATATATATATACATATATATATATATAATATATATATATATATGAGAAAGAAGGACATACTGAAGGACTTGTTTTTTGTGTGTTTGTGTTTTGACACAATATTGATCAGATCTAGCAGACAATATTGCCAAGGAAAGTATAGGCGAAGTTATTAGACGAAATTGTAATGTAAATTTAAAGAAAGAAAAATGGGTGAAGACATGACTTATATATATATATATATATCCAGTCACCTAGGTCTGGTTATTACTTCCTTAAATTGTTAGATGGTTGAAGCATATGACCCAGTGGTCATGACGTCACTAATGTCCCAATGCTGTCACGTACGTCGTCAAGCTCTTTCCGCCAGACAGACGGCGGTAAATTCCCGCGGGTATGTGCCAAGTACAGCGACGGCAGGCATTGGTAATCTAAATGTGAGAGTGTTAAAAAAGTGGACATCAGCAGCGTTGACATGATGAGCATCAGGGTCCCAGCAGGAATTAAACTCAAGCATTTTGCATGGCAATCAAGTATTCACCCACGGAGCCATGCCACGTTTCGATATTGCTTCAGAAAAAGAACACTATTCAGGTGCAATGTTGGTGAAATGAGATGTGTATTTGCAATGCTGGCCGTCCAATTTTTTTATAAACATTACATATATACTCCTATGATGCAGCCATCTCGTAGGCTTGACGTCACTTGTACTAAGTTGCCATCCTCTGAAGATACTTTATGTATGAGGGTTTAGGGCTGCCAACCTCCCAAGCACTAGCGTTACACAACGGCTTATCGCTTCTGTTGTTGCTAATAATGATGTTGCTGTTGGATTTGTTGTACAAGAGTAAACTACTCGTTATGTAAAACATGAGTGGCTGTTCAACATGTTGGTGCTTAAAACATTTTTCCTCATATTTAGGGTCTTAACAAGTCGCTCAATAACAAATATTGCAACACGGTAATATCTCTCTCCTCACGCTTCGCATAACGTCGATTTCCGAGGTACGTGGGATCTGCCGGATTTTTTTTTCCAAGTTCAAGAGCACACGTTTATATACAAGGTCCCATGAGTCAGACACATGCTTAGCTCATTTAAACTTTTATAGCTTGTCCACTCAGCCTGCTTGCTTTAACCTCAAAGAAGGATAATTACTGACTACTGAGAAAAGCCATGAAACATTGATATGATATACGACAGCACCAGTGATCTCTTTTCCTTGATCTGTGCCATTGGTGTTGTGTCTTGTTCTCGTTCGAGTGAATACAGCTTGATTGATTGATTGATTGATTGATTGATTGATTGATTGATTGATTGATTGATTGATTGATTGATTGGTTAATTAATTGATTGAGTGAGTGAGTGAGTGAGTGAGTGAGTGAACTTTATTAAAGGTGCGACGAGGCCGAGAACTCGTCGCGTGTGCCGCTACTCCCTCGTTGGGACTCGTCGGCTTAGCTCATCTGCCCGTTGGTGGGCGCACCAGACAGCGAAAATTTACTGGCCTAAAACAGAGCTACGTATAAGCGAGTGCAACCCTCATTGCTTAACCTAGAGTATCTCTACTCGCGCTGCCTGAACATGTGTGCTAGAGTGGAGGTTTGCCTGCGTGACTTTGAAGAACAATTACGTGTGTGCCTAATCAAAGTACACGTGCTTCTTTTGCAGATTTTACCAAAAGCAGAACGCTTGAAGACGACTGGTAAGCCCTTTTCTTTGTTTTTGACCAAAATTGACGTGTTTATGTTGACGCGTGACATGGACTAATGCTCTGACTGATGCTAGCTGTGAAGCGCTGGGTGCTGTTACCGCGATAATGCCTTGATATGCTCGCATAGTATGTCGATATGCATCAGTAACATTTCAGCAACTGCACCCAAAGGTACGTGTTGCTAATGTCAATCATACTGTTTCATGACGCGCTGCGAAGCGTTCTTGTTAAGCTTGGTGATGACTGTATTGTACTACGTACACCACCGTACCAGGCCTCACTTTAATATAGTTCGCCAGTGCATCACACTGTCATATTATTCGGGATGAACGAAAAAGATTTTCATAAGGAAACAATAATAGAGGGTTCATGCTCATTGCAGGGCTTCCCGACGTGTCCAAGCTGGTAGTGGAAGGTGTAAAAAGCGGTTTCATAACGTTATCGTGGCGGAGGCCCAAAGGTCGCTTCGACTACTACACTGTCGAAGTAACCGAAGACGACGCTGGCGTTGAAAGAGCTGCGCCACATCGTTTGTGCGCCAACGGAACCATCATTCGACCTGACCAGACAGAAGTGACCTGCGGCCCATTCGAACCGTGCGCCAAATTGTCATTCACCGTGCGTACTCATTTCAAGGGACCACCAGAGCACGGGTCTTTAGGGGTGACAGTAGCGGGAACCTTGATCCTCGCCGAAGGTGAGCCATGTAAACCTTGAGTGGAAGTTTGAACAGCCGAATGGAAATGTGCGGTGGTGGTCGTGGAAAGTTGAAATGTCAAGAGTGACAAAAAATGTTGGCACTTTCTTCCTTTCTTGCTTTCTTTCTTTCCTTCTTTCTTTCTTTCTTTCTGTATTTATTTTCATGCAATGCCCTTAGGCGTTAAAGCACGGGGCTTACAACATGGACCCCAAGAGTTGTTCATTTGCACAACATAATTCTTCAGACAGCTTGTTTCGTTCTGCTACACACTTCAGAAAAAAGGAATGAGGGAACATGCATCGGTATATAAGGTTCAGCTCTGTTTTCTTGGAATACAGTAAGAATATATTTGCGGTATTCGCGGTTCATTCTTCTTTCTTGTAATTTGCTCACTATAGTCACGATCTAATGCCTAATGAAAAAATCAATAAAGGGCGTTTCTTGGTCACGTTGCAAGCAAAGCGTTCTTACAAAACTGTATAGCAACTCAACAGCAATGACAAGTTGTTAGACAATAAAAGTAAGGAAAAATCACGCCATCCTGTCACAAAATGACAGCTAGGCGAACTGTTAAAGAATGCCATATCAGCAAATGTCTTCTTCAACTAAGAAGGTTACATCAACCTGGAATGTTTTCTGTCTTTTTTTTCTCTATTTTTTTTCTTGATATCACATTGCAAAGCACTCCCTCTTGAATGCTTACTATCTCTAGGCTAGGAATTAGACCTTCATTGATTTGTTTGCCAGCGCAGCACTTCAGTTGCTACTGACATTAACGACTACCATGCGTTCATGTCATGACAGCAGTGAAGTGTGGTAACGTGAAATGACAAGTAGTCTCCTCAAAAGATCATATTGCCATGTCGGAAACGGTTGATAGCCAACATTATCCCGATCATGAGAGCAACAATTAAAAAAAATTGGAACTTACCAATATTCATGTTACGCGTGAACTTTCTAAGGCCACGTTTTTGTGCGCCAGCCTGCGTCGGGTTTTTATAGTACGACGCAGATACCTGTATGCTAGAAAAACCTTCTCATTTAAAACAAGTAGTGTTTTTGCTACAATATTACGATAGCCTCTATTAAAATGATAAAGACAAAACTTTTGTTGCATTACTGACACACTAACAGTTTATTCCTAAAAATGGTATTCAATAAAAACAGAAAAATCCTTCTTATTGTCTATTTCTGTTCATTTCATCTGAATGTAATTTGATTGATTTCTTTTTCAATGTTGCCACAGACAAGTTTTTCAGAACTTCCAAACACTGCGTTGCTGTATGCCATTTAGTTATTGTAAGATGAACAAGTTTCTGGAATTTTGAATCGGCTATGCTTTATTGCTGATCCACTCAATAAACACAGCAAGTATCATTTGGTGCTTAACCCTAGATACTATTATTAAAAATACAGCAAGATATACTTCCTGTAGCTGCTACAACAGAGTTAGTTGCTTTGTACTCATCTTTAAATTCATGCTAGAGTTAAAGAAAACAGAACAAAATTTAATAAATGTGTCCAACATGTGCTGTCCCGTACATTTCTTGCACGTTGTTCACGTCTTTCGGACCACAGTATTAGGCAAAGCAAGAAATGTGACTTGCAACTCATTGCTACAATTCCTTGTAGGTGCTGGTGTTAACATACTATTCTTCGCTTTCTCAAGGTATTTTGAGAACACCCACACAAGTTGTCCGTAGTATCAGCGACAACGAGAAACCTTATTACGTATGCACGTTTATTTTTCAGAACCAGACCCTCCGAAGAATATAACCATGGTCGAAAAATCGCATTCACTTACGCGCCTACAGTGGGAGCCACCGGCGAAAATTTCGGGGAGATTTCTCGCCTACTCAGTAAACGTATGCACCGCATTCGAGTCTTGTGGAAGACAGGATGACACAAGCAACTGCACCGAACTACAAACCTACGAGACTTGGCTGAATTTTCAAAGCAGTCTCGACACGAAGTACTGTGTGATGGTCGTGACAAGGTCGCAATGCGGTGGCCGTGCTCTAAGCAGCCGGTCGGTGGCAGTAGAAGTACCTACGTCTTTTCTTGGTAAGTATCCTCACTTTTACTCCACTGCCTTGAAGATAAAACTCTTCTAGTAATTTAGACAACGGCGGTTATGCGTTGATGTGTTTTTACCTTGAAGGTGTCCTAGTTTACATCTCCTCATAGCTATAGTTTCAGCTATAATTTATTTAACATTAGAGACACAAATAGTTATACCTAAAGAAAATGTACAACTAGTTTAGCTTGTAATTATCAAATTTCACTGCAGAACTGCAAATAAAGGTTTCAATTTCCGGCAGTAGCAGTCTTAACAATGTAGTGAATAGTTCTGAAATTCTCGTGTATGATGAATGAATTTTGTAAGTTTAGCTGCCCACAGGCCAGGTTTGATTATTTAGGCTTAGAAACTATAGCTTCATAAAATTTACGCCATCATGAAATGTTTTTGTCATGCATTTTGTCGTTAGTTCAAGGTAGCTAGGAGACGATCTAGTAAGAATAAATTCTTAGATCCTTATTTATTGGCTCTGATAGCTGTAGTTTATTATGTAAAAAAAGATTGGTGTATATCGCAACGAAATTCTCATCTTGGGCCATTTGATGGCTGATTTGTCCGGTTTAGTTTATTTGGCGTCTTTGAACGTGTGTCTGAATTGGAAGTTTTACATAAGAGTGTTATTTTTAAGGGTCTTTGTTCCTAAACTAAGGAATGAGATAAAAGCACAATACTGAAGGAAGAAATGAAAAATATATAAAATTGCAGAAATAAAGCAGTAGAAAAATTATACAGTAACCGATTCATTCGTCTTCACGGTAGAACGGACATGTCACGCTGACAAAATGCACGCTGAAGCTGCTCAGTCTCTGCTGCATTTACAGAATTTCAAACACGCTCTTGAACGTTTCTGGAAGCCTTTTACTTGTACAACATAATGTTTTCTTCAAAACATGCTTGCGTATTACAAACTTCATTTGGATTCATTTCAAAGAAGTAAGGTAACCTTGAAACTCTACCAACATGCTTCACAGTTGTGGCGAGCAGTCAAGACTTACCTTTGAGAAACTCGCCGATTTCATATCTTTTGGGCTGGATACAACTCGCCTCCTTGATTAGAATGAATGCCTATTTTTTCAATCAGATATTAAAGTGCTTGTACGTACATCTGGGCAGTGCGATGTAGTCGCCGTGTACTGTAGAAGCTTTACGCACGGAAACAGGTGGCTCAGTCATGCTGGCAGATGTTTTTATGCGCACACATGTACGTTTAAGCCACCTTGTTATGCTCAACTGCCTGGTTGGTTTTAGAAGTCATTGACGTCAACAATGCTGCTAAAAATTGTGGCAGGTAAGTTTTCGTATATCAAGGTGTCGGTTGAAAATTTCGAATGTGTAGTCAGGTAAGTTGGTAATTCTTGCATATAACTAACTCTTATTCTCTTGGTCTCTATATATACAAGGCACTGCAAGGTCAGAATGTTGTACAGGCAGTGTAGACTGCTATGCTAGTATATAGTAAGGAATTAGGCATGTAGGACATGAAATAAACAATTTTAGAATAATGGTACTTGACATTAGCTCTTTAAAAGTTGTGTGACTTGGTAATATTGATTTTACACCCATAAAAAAGGGCTAGTGGCATCGTATGCGACAGTGAAAACTTACTTAAAATTCATAAAGACAACGAAATACATTCAGATTTGTCGCACTTATCCACCACAAGATGACAAAAAGCCGATACAGAAACAACAGAGCAGCAAGTTTTGTTTCACCCTTGTTACAGCTCTGCCTGACGTAACCAATCTCAACTTAGTGGCCGCCGATAACCACTATATCACGTAACCTGGGATCGACCTCGGCTTAGCTTCGACTTCTACTGGCTTGATGTCAGCGGAGGCTATGAGAATGGAAACGTCAGTCGACCGATGCGCACCGCGAGTGCCTGTCCCAATGGAACAATCATTCGCCCTCAGCAGACTCAGATCACGTGCGGCCCTTTTGATTCATGCTCCAGCGTTGACGTCACCGTTCGCACGTACAATAAGGGACCACCAGAGCTCCTGTCGGAGGGAACCACTTTGAGTGACATTTTCATCGGCGCTCAGGGTAAGCGGTATTTTTATTGTTGCTTAACTAACTGTGTTGACGCAAGAAAGTTCGGGCCAAACTGCAGTTTCCACAAAACCTGAAGCCACAAACACGTTGTGATGGATCTGTAGCAACACATTGGAATGATCTTTTCTTTTCTTTTTTGCCGAGATTGGTCGTTTTGTACTGCAATTTCTTTCTGAAAAAATTTCTCATTATATTCAGCGTGCGCCAGAGCATATTTCGCCGGTTTTGTTAAAGTGGAAGCCCTGAACGCTTCATAAAGCGCGAAATCGATGCCGGCGTCGCACTAACAGTCCCAAAGATTCAGTGTGGGTTATATAACACGTTAGAAGTAGCGCCGTTATCGCCAACACTGGATTTCTGGATGGTAACACGTTACAATGTTCGGTAACTCAGTAACCTACTCGTTACAACTTTGGAACTGTAACGGTCAACGTACTTACGTTAACATTTTTTTGGTAACGTCTAGTGTCATGTTACACCTTGCTTTTTTTTCTTGTTGGCGCCGTTTTCCCAGACTTCACCTGATCAAATTTTCTTGGCGCAGTGTCGAGAAACTACTGGCCTACCAGGCATTGGCAAAGAATGCGTGGCTGGAAACGGTTTTGTTCGGGAAAATCGCGAGTAAAAGTTTTTCAGGATACGCCGACTCGCTGTGGGGAAGGTTGCACCATTGCCACTCATTGTTTGAAGAAAAGCCGCAGAATCCACCAACAGAAAGTGTACAGACATGCTTTTCGTGAAAGTGTGTTGTAGCAGGTAGATTGCTGCCACCAGAGCTCTCTGTCCCAGAACACATGGTTGCCGAAGGAAAGGGCACGGGCCGGTTTATTTCATACCACGTGGTCATTGTGATTCTTCATTCATGAAGGGGAGGTAGGGTGGGAGAGAGGGGCAAAAGAACTTTTTCAAGAGACTGCGTCAACATAAAAACGACGTCTGCCAGTTCCAATGCAACAGGAGCACATTCGCTGAGCACAGGGGGGCGAACAACCATCGCATCGAATTAGACAACTACTGCATATACTATTTGGAGATAAATCGCGATAAGCGCCTTTTTGAAGAATTCTAGCTCATCCAGGAAGAGACACCTGTGAACTTGAACCAGTCTGCCGGTGTGCTGCCGATGGAGAGCCTGCCCCACCGTATTTCCCGTATCATGGAGAATACGCGTAATCCAGAGCGGGAAGAAAAGCCTTCAAAAAAACGCTAGAGGGATGTGAAATCTCGAACTTTTTCTTGCAGTGTAATTGGCAATCCTGTTTCTACAAAAGTCCATTATTGCCGCTTTCTAACGAATGTATAATTTGCACGTGACGTCATAGACAGGTTCTTAGCGCTCCGTACCAGACGATGCTGGCTGCCATGACTTTCTATCGCCTTTGAAAGTGCCAGTGCAATGAACGACAGAGAGTCCTTCACCTCTCGCGTTCTTTTATGCTATCCTCGCTTTTTTCTGTTCGCCAGCCGCGCCAATGCGGAACATGAAAAATTGGAAGGGGTACTGGCATTAATATGATGTCACCGTTTCTTGCTCCTCGCGGCCATGCAAGAGTTCACCAAAGTTCACGAAGCATCTCAACTATCTGGTCTCTGAAAATGGCGACCACTGTGACGTCTATGCAAGTTATACATACTATTTCTAATCATGCTTACCGATAGCTACACGGCATACATAATAGCAATCAGTCTGCTAACGACGATTATCGGAAACGGGTAATTGGCCTTTTATTATAGTGCGAGCTGCCCTTCAAGTGGGGTCGCCGAAATCAAAAGTGGTGGCTCTTGGACACCGAAATTTTCTGCTGCATGCCGGTAGGCAATCTCGGAGGCCTGTGTGGGCACGTATATTTGAGGCAAACATTTGTCTGGCATCGTTGTTCTGTCGAAAATGAGCCAATCCTGCAGGCAATGTGCCACCGCAGGAAGTCCAGGAGGAGAAAGAGGATCGGGGGCGGGGAAGAACGAACAGTGGATTAGTGCAGTAGACTTCAAATATTAACAAGAAAATGCCTTTTGTCGTGAAGTCATCTCAGACAAATGCATGAGAAAACGTGTGTCTTTCATTCATACGCATACTTCCAAAAGCTTTTGAGGTAATTTCAAGAAATATGACTGTTTTGTGTAGGAATCTCGGTCTGAATAATCTGTCCCATATGTACGACAACGTGCTTATATTAAAAATAATGTGTAGTGGTAGACCGACGGCCGTACAAGCGTTTACCATTGAGCTGCCTGCTTTCATATTATTCTGGTAATACACCCATGATATAACTCTTTTAGCGCACACAAAACCCGGACAAGAAAGAGACAGGCGAGTGCTATCTCTCAACTACTTTATTTTTGAAAGGAAGAAAACATATAAGAACCTGGAAACCAGCTCAGTGCATGTGCAAGACATGTGACAGGCAAACGTACAAAGACACGGCTAAATAAAATTTAAAAAACTATACTCCCTATCTTAAATAAATTAGTTGAGAGTTAGCACTCGTCTGTCTATCCCTTGTCCTGTTCTTTGTGCGCGCTAAAAAAGTTGGATGCATCATGGATGCATATCAACTCACCTAGCTATCTATTTTACTAGTAATGCCTGTTTGGCTTTGTAAAGTTGCAACAACACAATCTTTCGCTTCAATACATCAGAAGAAGGGTCACTTTGTGATGATAATACGGTGTACAAATATACATAGGCCGATTTGAATTACTTTGGTACGTCCTTTTCGCATGATCACCACCTCAAATTTGAGTAATTTCGATCTTTCTTTCTCCATCTTTCGAACTGGCCCACCCCTTCCCGCTGTGTAGGCTAGCATACCAGTCCTCTTAGATTGGTTAACATACCTGTCTTTCCTATTCTTTCTGTACTTTCCTCTGTGACGTGAACTATTCTTCCAGCTGCTGCAACTCCAATGTTTTGATAGATGTTTTGAATTTATGCATACAATTATCGCACAAACGCAAAGACGAAACAATACACAGTTTTTCTTTTTTTTTTGTTTCTACACCACATGGTTGGATTTTCTCTCATGCATAAGTTCTTTTTTGCAATACTGTGTTGTCATTGCGAATATCAGAAAACGTAGACACTTCATTATTATTTGCAGAAACTAAGTCACAAGTGGCTCTAATTGAAGAGCACCTACCATCCGCTGACTATTAATTCCGGTATTCTTCTTCACCAGATCCGAGTGAACCCAGGAGCATCAAAATGTTGGCGAAATCACGAGTAGTGACAAGACTGGAGTGGCAGGCGCCAGCCAATTCCCACGGTATTCTTGACGCGTATTCCGTAAAAGTGTGTGAGGTGTTTGCATCATGTGACGAAAACCAAAACTCGAGTGAGTGCGTCGAGTACAAGACACGGGACAACTGGTTGGACATAAACACTACTGCTGACACCTCGTACTGCATCCTCATCACGGCGAAGGCACAGTGTGGCCTGAATGTTCTCACCAGCCTCCCAGCGACGCTGGAATTCAGAACACCTCTTTATGGTGAGCACTTGTTATTACCTATTGTGTGTGTAACTGCGCGTGAGAATATCACACCAGAACTATATAAATGTGCAATTTTCGGGGTTTCGTTACTGGCTATACACATTGCTAGGTAAACGAGAGCATGACTAATTGGAAATAAAAGACTGACCATACTCGTTACTGCAATTATTCTCGTTGTGTCTGAACTCTCTACCACTCTATGATAACATTTCCGACTATTGAGGCTGCTTGAGGGTTAACGAGGAAATATCATTGGAATATTCCTTGCAGTGGTAACATTTAGTCCATTGGCCCGCCACATAAATTCAGAGCGGAGGTTTTCTCGGCAGAACGCAAAATCAATGTTGTCACAGACATGCTTTGGTTGATAGCATAACATAAGCATGTTTAGTTATCACAATCGCGCAAGTTTAGTGATAAAATTTGTGCTTCGGAATTGTTCTAATGTAGATTGCATTCCCAAACATGCCGTACGAAACTGGATGAGACATGTAGCAATATAACGGCCACAAATGGCATCACAAGGTCGACATTCATTGCAGAGCTTCCCGATGTATCTAACCTGACACTGGTGCACGTAAAGAGGGGCTACGTAACCTTATCCTGGCAGCGGCCCAAAGGTCGCTTCGACTACTACTCCGTGGAAGTAACTGAAGACGAAGCTAGCAACAAGAGCGCTGCCCAACAATGGCGCCAACTGTGCTCCAACGGAACCATCATTCGACCCGACCAGACGGAAGTGACGTGCGGACCATTCGAGCCGTGCTCCAAGCTGTCATGCATCGTGCGTACGCATTTCAACGGACCACCGGAGCACAGGTCCCCTGGTGTGACTGTAGCGGATATATTGATCCCTGCCGAAGGTATGTCGTCGTATGCCGTGTTTTTGGAGACTATAGTGATGACAACGACTAGGAACAGATCTGTGAGATCAGTGATAACATCCGTTGGTGGTTCTAACTCAGTATCAGGTGAACAGGAAAGCTTCTTCAGAAAAAACAGCAACTGTTGTTTCTATGTGAAAAGGAGCAGTCTAAAGATCGATTTTGGCGCAGGTTTACCTGGACGTAGTTGTAAAGCACTTGGTTCCATAGAAATATAATGTTTAGCAGTGCATGTTAACTGCCCATCTTGTACACTGGGTTGTTTGTGTGTGTGAACTGAAAGACAGATACTATGATGAATATTTTGTTGTCTTAGCGTTCACTTGAAGGTGAGTGGGCGGAATGAATACATTTCCACATTTAGGTAAATAGAATCCCTCAGTGTGCATTACTGCGACATTGCGTAGATCTTGCTCCCATTCCACTCTCTTCAGAAGAACACCATTCTGCACCTATTGGAGAAGTAGTGGATAACACTTGTCGACAGGCTACCTGAATTGCCGATGAGTATGCTTGTGTACACTGCAGATTTACGTGTTAATATACGTTTGAGTAAATTAATTTGCCATGCCGACCTGCTAAAAAATGCAAATACGCTGTCTTTGCACCCAAACTTGCTTTCAGCGCCAGTTTTGCTGTGGTAACATGGTAAATTGCGCATCTTTAATGCGCATCTTTAATGCGCATTGATTTGTTGGGATACGTGCATTCGACCCGAGTAGCAGTCGCTGTTCGGCTAGTTACTGCATGTCTGAATTGAATGGTCAATTTTGCGCCAAAATCAGGTCCACACAAACAAGCAATACATACAGACAGGAGAGCTCCCGTCCTGTCTATGTGTTTTCTTGGCTTGTGTGGTCGTGATTTCAGCGCGAAATTGACTATTGTTTGGACCGTTATCATAATGCGCAAGTGCGTTTTTCTGCACTGCATATTTGAACAAGAAATGGCGGCACCTGTAGTGCTTCAAGCGGTCACTCGGTCCTAGTTCAACGTGCTGCGACTTGTATATCAAGAGAGTATATATCAAGACAGGCGACTCAGCATTTTCCACGTCAATGCGTAAGCTAACCACGCTTGAAAAGGTTATTTGCAGTGAATGACTTGCCACCATTAGTTGTTCAAATTGTATTGCAGCAAAGATGACTTTACAATTTTGAAAAGGGTCTACCAGCTTTCGACTGTATCAGGGGTCTCAAGCACGCTGCAGGTGGGCTGAATGCGGCCCGTAGACCTTGCTGTAGCAGCCTGGTTCACATGTCACTCTCTTTAGCCTACAGATTTTTAAAAAAAGTAGCTATATAGATGAAGTTTCCAGCCATGGCCATTTCAAGCGTTGTTTTTTTTTATGGGTGTGAACCGCCCCATTTGTACACTATGTGGTGAAACATAACAGTGAAGCAAGAATTGTATATTTTAAAATTGGCGTCTGAATTTTATTCATTCCGCAGATCTGTATTAATTTTTTTTAATCCGCAGACCCAGTGCTGTTCAGAAACGACCCATATATTAGATATGAAAGGGCCCGTTTTTTAAGTGCCAGCATTTGCTGGTTTTTGAACAAAATACACTTATCCCCTCCTCCCCACCCCAACTCTCACCGTCGTGGCCCTTGCAAGACGAAATGTCGTCACTAGAGCGCGCTAGCCAAAGTGGACTTGAGACCCCTGAACTACAGGTAATAAAGAAGACCTCGCGTCCCGATTTCTATCATAGTCCGTGTCAATGTGGGTTAATCATTGTGTGTTCACAAACTCCTTACCCTTTCGCACATTTTGTTGAACAGTTTACTCGGACTTGAATATTTTTGTTACAAAGCGAGCAGCGCGAACGTCAGGCACAAGTGACGCACTGGTAAGTCGTGACGTATTGGTAAGTCGTGAAGTGGTAAGTCGTGACGTAGCTTGCTGTGGGCGTGTCTGTGTGCATTCAGGCGAACGATTTTGTTTTGTAGCATGCTGCGCGTGCGATGGAACCATTTCAGCTTTTGACGGCTTGATTTCAAAGCTTAATTATTTTTAGGGGCTTAAACTTTGGCAGAAGACGACGACTCTACTGCATGAGGCACGTGAATTGACGCAACCTATGGTGAAATGATTGTTATGCGCAGTGTTTGTGACTGCAAGAACTTATATTGCACTGGAGCATTACACATTGCGAACGTTTATGCGTACACGTACAAAATACACTTTACTTCTATTTTTGGGCTGAAAACTGCGAATGGTTCGATGACCATGTTTTGGCCCCCTTGCCATGAAAAGCTTTGATACGCTGTAGGTTACATCGCGACAACGCTTAACATATATTCCTTAAAACGTCATTATAGTCAGTTTTATCAGAAATGATGCCTACGAAATGCGCCGATGAGCATTTATGACAATATTCGTGCATGTTTTGCCATATAGGCCAGCAAAGGTGAACATTGAGCATGTTTTTCGTGGTTTCCCATGCAGTTCAAGGCGCGAAGTTTTGGACAAGAGCTTTTCTCCAACATGCGGCCCAATCGTATGCCACCTTTCGGTCATTTTAATAACGAAGCACATGCGAGAGAGCTATTTCAACCACTGAATAACATGAATATCTTGTTATGTGAGCCACATACATAACACACAAAAGGAAAACAAATACGTATAAAAACTCAATTTTTCGAGATGAGTGGATTATGCTATTTGCGTCGACTATTGCATTTGACTACTACCTCCCGAACCCGGGCTTATACTGACTTCCTGTGCTTTTACAGACCCGATTCCTGCAACAAACGTTACAATCACCCCCGAAACACCATCGCAAACTCGATTGCACTGGAGCCAGCCGCAGAAAAAGTCTGGTACGATAGAGTCGTACACCGTTAAAATATGCAGCACTTTCGAGTCCTGTGACCCAGATGCAAACTTGACTGATTGTGCACAACAAGTGACGACAGAGATGTGGACAATGTTTGACACCAAAGAGGACACCTCGTACTGCGTATTGATTGCGGCGAATATACGATGTGGCACGGACGAAATTGGCAGCCGGCAAGTAGCAGCAGAAATACGGACTCCATTATTTGGTAAGCATCTGGTGGTACTCTGGTTTAAAACGTTATTGCTTTAAAGGAGGTTTTTTCACACTTTTGTTCAAACCACTTTACGAAGAAGGGCTGCTGAAAAAATTGTGCAGGTCCTGCGGCTGTAACATCACAGGTTTTTATGACAGACGTTTTCTAACAGCTTTGCAGTCCATATATTGAAAATTCGTCGTTCGCACTTCACCTTTCAAACAAAGGACAGCACCATCACTTGAATTATAATTGCATTTTATTTTAGTAATAATATTTATGCCTGCTTGTTCTTATTTATTACCACGTTTAGCATGCATTCGCCGCAAAGGTCCAAGCAATTTTGCTCTTTTCAAACGCACGCTAGCGAGAGATAAATAGAGAAGAAAGGCGGGGACGTTAACTAAGCTTGGCTCGGTTGGCTACCCTACACTTTGTGTGGGGGGGGGGGGAAGCTTATGAGTGATGGCATGAATGGAGGGGAGGAACTGTTAGGTTAGTCCACGCCCCAGAGAGAAATTCTAGGCCTGTGTTCACACAGACATGATGCTTCTGATCGGCACGTCAACCCCCCTCTCACATCCTTTTCGATTGTGTTAAATAGTGACCACGCTTCGCGATCGATACAAAAGAGAAAATGGAACGATGACGTGGTTTTTACAACTGCTTGACTTTATACCCGTGATTCGGGGTGGTGAGGGTGTCTAGTAAAGATTTTTTTTTTTTTGCAACTTGACATGTCCTCAGCCTTTCACTGTAATCAAAAGTTTTCTTGGTCACACACCTTCTAGTTTAACAATTACGGGAACAACTGAGTAAAGATATGAGTGACATTGACCCCTTTATATGACTAGGCGGAAAGGGCCGCTAGCGTGACTCCACTGTCCCCTTCCACGCATTTGTAGGCTCGACCCTTTTAAAGTCGGTCTCGATAATCCTAGATTTGTTGTGCAGTACATTAGATGTATATGCGAATAACCCAGCAAACATTGCTTAAGAAATATCCTCACAAAATTGGCAGCCCCATCACTTCACCTTCACTTATGTTGAAGTAGTATGCACTTCCTTTGCCGCAGAAGAAAACAATCAGCCGGGTCATAATGACGTAGACCCCCATACTGGCATTCCGGTCTTAGGCAGGCCCAGAAGATAGGTATAAGCTGGTCCTAACATCGTATGTATGGAACAGTTAAGCAGATACGAGTTATAGGAGACCACCTAAGTCGACACAAAATACTTCAATATTGAACTCAATTCTCGGAAATAAGTTAATCTGACTCAAAATAGTGTTATAATGAACTGGATTTTTGGAAATGAGTGGCTTCGACAAACCTGTCCACTGCGCTAGTTATGAATGTCCGGTTAAAGTGTATGCACTTTCTTTTCAGATCTTCCAGACGCAAAACACTTCAGAATACTCTCAGCTGTCAATAACACCGTAACTATTGCATGGGACAAGCCAGCGGCTCGGTTCGATTACTACTGGGTATACATTTCCGTAGAAGATCATCAGCAGGCTCATGATGAATCAGGCATCGTGGGGTCGTGTGGAAATGGCAATATTATGCATCCCAATCAAACGCAATTTACGTACACACATATAAAGCCTTGTGGGAGGGTGAACATCACATTGCGGACCCACCGGAATGGACCGCCCGAGCGCACATCACGTGGCGTTTCTCTTCAAGAAGTCTTTATCCCCGGTGAAGGTTAGTGTTATTTTCCTGTCCTACAAATGCACTACATTTTTGGTTTTGCAATTTACAGAGTGTTCGACACGCCGAACTACAAGAAATTTTGTTTGACATTGAGGCTGAAAATGAGTACCTATCTATTTGAAGTTTGCTTTCAAAATTTGAATGCTGTTTTTTTTTAATTCGTTTCAGTTTGCTAAATTTTTTGCCCTTTACTGCTTCGTTATTGTTTGGAACCACCATTTCTTCGCACTGCAGAACCAATAAAAATAGAGTAGCCGACGGGATATAAACATTAAAGCGAGCATAAGAAACGACCTACCCGCTTGCAGAAGCGGCCTTATTGATGTACTGATGACGTATACCCCTATACTAGCATTCCGACTATGTCTTTCTGCTCACAAGCGTGCGTGGGGCCACCGGTTCGATTAGTGAATTCAATTACCTCCTTTTAGAGGAAGCGACCTATAAAGAGAATACGATAGTTGGTGCTACATATAGAATATAGTTTGCTACGTGCTAAAATTGCACATATTCATTCTTTCATTCATTCATTATTCATTCCTCAAAGACCCCAAGAAGTAGTATTACATTAGGGCTGGTTTTACAAAAATATAAAAAGAAAAAAAATATGCTTGGAGAAATGCAGACACTTCTTCGATGAAGTCAGAAGAGCAGATGATAGTGGCGACGTCGTAGGGAAGGCCGTTTCAAACTACAGTTACACAAGGGTAAAAAAATGTGAGAAAATGACAGTGTGCACTTTGCAGCGAGCAACATTTAAAAATGACCGGTACGATGTGTTACTCATGCTTGTGTCGAGATGTATGGTGCGATGGCAAGGAAACTGTAAAAAAAAAAGTCTGTGAAATAATTATGAGCTATAAATGCGGTGGAAATTGAGATATTGTCAATTTGGTGTGCATTGTTAATAAACTGAAGCTATTGTTTGTTATATACATTTATCTATAGGTAGATGCACTGACTTGATGTGTGTCTGATAAATCTCAAATCGTACCTGGATGCATGGGCCAGTGGAGTACAAAAAATGTTGTAAAAATTTGTGAAAACGACATACAAGCAAAATATGTTTGCGTGGCACTTTTGTTAGGTTTTGAGAAAGTTTAGTAGCATTTATAAGAAACCATTTTTTTTATAACTAACCACTGATTGACCTCCAGGCTTAGACAACAGAGATATATCTCTACGTAGAGTATGTAGCCATCCAAAAGCATTTTAACCATCGGCGCCAGTTTAACAACCGCATTGATCCATGCAAAGCGCGGTGAAGCAACCAGGTATAAATAGAGGACAACGTTCCTAAAACACACACCTTAGAAAGCACGCTAAAAATTCACGCACGTTAAAACGTACTGATATACATTATCCTGTCTACGCGCTACATGCCCGGTCCATGTCCATTTCCTCTTCTTTATTTCAACTATGATATCCTTAACCCCCGTTTGTCCCCTAATCCACTCTACCCTCTTCTTGTCTCTTAAGGTTACACCTACCATTTTTCTTTCCATTGCTCGCTGCGTCGTCCTCCAAAATAACCGCTGGTCATTAAGGGTAACGAACTGGATTCCCAGAGAAGGGAAGCGGGTTAGGGGGAGACAGAAGATTAGGTGGACAGATGAGATTAAGAAGTTTGCGGGTATTAATTGGCAGCAGCAAGCACAGGACCGGGTTAACTGGTGGAACATGGGAGAGGCCTTTGTCCTGCAGTGGACGTAGTTAGGCTGATGATGATGATGATGATGATGATGATGATGATGATGATGATGATGATGATGATGATGATGATGATGATGATGATGATGATGATGATGATGATGATGTACATTAGATTTCATTGCTGCAAAAGATCACTGATGCGATGCGTAACGCTCTTTCAATAACTCTGCATGACGGAAATTTTCATTTTATGGGCCTTAGAACGTACTGTGAGAATGAAATATTTATAAATAATTTTTGTGTTTATAACACAGTGAAAGTGACGTTTCTCGTAGATCGCCGGATAGTTCATGTGATATTTATGTGCTTCTCAAACAAGCTTATTGAAAGTCAGTTCTATATGTTTGTTCGTTTTTTGTTCTGTTGATGTTATTCTTTGCGATGGCCATTCGTGTGATTCAACAAGTACCCCTTCTTCCTAATGTGAGTTTTCCTGTATTTAGTTAAACGAAAAACGCGCTTGATTTTTTTCTGTCCAGAACCAGATCCACCAAGGAATATAACTGTCGTAGTAAGATCACCGTCACTTACTCGTCTACGCTGGGAGCCACCAACGAAAGTCTCCGGCAGACTTCTTGAGTACACTGTAAAGATATGCACCACATTCAAGTCTTGCACTCGGAACGCGGACGCGGGTAACTGCACCGAACTTCAAGCGTACGACAGCTGGCTGGATTTTCACAGCCGTGTTGACACCAAGTACTGTGTCATGGTTTCAGCGAGCTCACAGTGTGGCGAGAATGTTCTGCATGGTCAACCAGCCATAGAGAAGATACGGACGCCTTCACTTGGTGAGTATTCCCATAGAATAAATTCCAGTGAAAAAGAAAGTACTTATCACTACTACTAATTACTCGAAGATATCCTCGCTGTGTAATGTTAGCGACACGTTGAATCAAAATATGTGCGTAGATAAATTTCTGTGGCTTGAAGCAAAGCTAGTACTTTCTGAGCCTCTACTTCATATTGCGTTGATGAATTGGCTGTGCCTGTTTTTTAAAGATATTTGGTGGAAATTTTTGGGCTGTATATACGCGAGTGATACATGCAATCTATGGAAATCTGCTAGAGGCACCCTTCAACACATTCTGGGGGATGTCGAATATACCAAGGTCATATTATGGTCTTTTCGGAATATCTGCAGGTGCGGTTGTCGGCCGCGCTCCAAAATTCAGATTATAGGAACCAACTTTGGGTCGTCCAGTGGGATCTGGATGCAGTGTGGGAGCAACAACTCCCAGTGGCCATCTATGCAGCCCAAGGCCCGGGCCATCCATTCGCGGGTTTTTAAATGAAGTTATTTCATTCAGTCTTTACCTAAATAGCAAGCAGATTGTTTTTCAGCGAGGACTTAGCACTGAGGAAATTGAACCAGCATTTCTTCACAGGTAGTTGTGCCAATATGTTGACAGCAGCTCATCTGCATCACAAATACACATATCAGGCTGTGTAGAATTTCAATATCTTTTCTGAACAATATTGCGATGCTGTTTTTACATGAACAGCCATTTTGAAGTTTGTTTCTTCATGACGTCGTAATATATTAAGCAAACCGTTTGCTTGTCCAAAATGAAGTTGGCTATTTTGAAATAAAAAAGATTAGGGAAATTCAGGTTCAATCGTAACATATCGTCAGTGATCTGATTGCCACCTGTATGTTTTTTTCTTCAAATGTGTTTGACTGTGGTGCAGCTTTTATTAGACGCCCATCATGAATTGAAGTTTTACCAGAATAATTGAAGCTTACATGTTCCAATAGTAAAACAGTATTATTTCGTGGAGCTACCCCACATAGATAAAAACACGGTAAATTATTATACTGCTATAGCGCACAAGTTGGGTAGTATTGTTGAGACAACGATCGTTCAGTACTTGTAGTATAAAGTATCAGTATAGAATAATCAATAAATTGCGAGTGTTCTGGTAATTTAATGTCTTTTTGATTCGCGCAGTGGACAAACATTCAAGTGTTATATATGTACGTTGTAAACACATCCACTTTCTGTCACAGTTGCAAGGCTCGCCATACTAACAAGGTTTCGGTTCAGAATCCTGGATGGGCACTTCCGTGGGAATGCTTATCCTATAAGAGCTGGTAGCAAAAGTATTTTGTTTTTTCGTAAAAAAAATACTGCTCAATAGCTTGTTTCCTGGTGATGTACATAAGCCAGGTGTTAAAGACATCAATGCAGGCTTTGCATCCACTAAGCATAGGTTCTGGTGTAGAGAAGCAGTTGGTAGTTACTGCTGGTAAACTCACTCAAGCAAGGACTCCTACTGACCACTGAACATGAGTCACAGTAAGCCTGAAGAAGAATGTGTGTATTTAAATATCCGAGTAAATATGTCTAAAATTTTTTTCTTCATTTGTTCGAGTATACTGGCCAATGATACCAAAACATATGCAATTCAAACATGCACCTGTACCAAACATGCTTCGCGTCGACCGATTTTCAGGTCATATGAGATCCACACATATTACGACAGAAAATGTATAGTAACTTCCAAGGTGCCAGTTTTTGAAGAAAAGATATTACATACGGAACTTTTCTCTGACTTTTACATTTTGCTTGAAAACTGTAATAGCTGGAAATGAGCGTTTTCATAATAGTGGTAACAAATAACAAAAGTGTATCACGACATAAACATTTCACACGCATGCGAATTTTACAATAGCGCTCATTTGCTGATCTCTTTTTGTTGCTCAGGTTGCTCAGTAGCTGATTACCAATCGCCACACTTCAACATCATAATTGACTGCCACTCAGTAGGCTTTCACGTCGGTATTGCTTGTCACTATCAACCTCATTTTTTCAGAAATTCCAGACGTCATGAACTTGACTGCAGGCGTCAAAAATCGTTACATTACATTATCCTGGCAAAGACCCCAAGGGCGTTTTGACTACTATATCATTGAGATAACCCAGGAAGGCAACAATACCAGCTCCCAACACAACCTTGGTTTGTGCATCAATGGCAGCATTGTTCACCCCGACCAGTCGGAGCTAAGCTGCGGACCATACGAACCGTGCACGAAGGTGGTCTACACAATACGCACTCATTTAATCGGACCACCAGAACGCAGTTCACCTGGGGTGAGATCGAAAGAAGTCTTCATACCTGCAGAAGGTGCGTCGTTTCATCAATGTTCTCGAATTTATTTTTCAATGGTCTGCCAGAAATGACAAGGCCTGCGAAATCAAACGACAACACAGGTCTAATCGCAAACCAACAAATGCTTTTATTTCGAGCATGAAAAGAATTTTGTAGATGCTGGGGAAACAGGAGGCATTCGCAAATATAAGAGAAGGAAGTCAGACATTTAAAAAATGGTAGACAATGGTCAGCGACATCAGCCTCTGCGTCAAAAGCCCCACCAAGACGTGTTTTGAGTTATATAAGAGGCAACATGTATTGCCTTTAAGAGGTAAATCTCTGAGAAAATGCGCAACTGGGGGAGGCTGAAATGCCTCCTTGACTAATGTCTACCAATTCTTATTGCTTATTTTCCCCTTTGCCTTTCATCATCTTGCTGCTTTTTTAGCCTCTACCTGGCATATTTCATGCTCCAAACAAATCAAGTTGTTTGCACATCAACATATGTTGTTCTTCGTTTTCTTTGCACCTTGACATTGCTGGCAGCGCATAATTACATGAAACCACACCAACTAAGACCGTTTGTGGCCTCAAAAGAATGCAGTTGATGTGACCGGGATGCTCTAACACACTCGTAGTATTCTCAGACAGCCGGCATAACGAAATACCATCATCCTATAAATATAAGTCATGTTTCTTTTTTTTTTCGAAGTATTGGGTGTAGTATGAAATATTATTGATGCTAGTGCCATAGCTGAACTTGCTTACATAAACATACCCATTACCTTTCGGTAATAGTAAGGAAAGCCGGGCTGCAAGACATAATTATTCCGAAGAGTCACAAAAAAGCACAGGGACACTGCCTAGACAGACAACTCAGGCGCTGATTTTTAACTTGTTTATTTTATAATTTAAACAATTCTACAATGTCACTTTGTAAACCTTAAGCTGTAAGCTTTGAAAACCAGAAGGCACAAATTGTCTCGGTGAATTTTGTGCAAAGCCTAATTCGCTGTACGTACTTTTGGACCAAAAATTCGCTAAGCTTCAGGGAAATTCAAGCGGAAGTGTTTTGCTCCAACGTAAGCAGGGTCAGCGTAAACATCTTAGTCATAGTGCTTACATGCCTCAGGCACTCGTGGTAAATCAAAATAAAAGTAAATATACCAATTTTGTCGGCATATTACAGCACCGAAACATATCAACCTAAAAGCACACAGAAAGCTGTCAAGTAATGTCTGGAGTGGTAAAATTTGTGATGAAGTGTCGCACTGTTAACAGCATGCCCTAAACCTAGCTGCTGTCTTTGTACAGGGGTAAAGGACTCCCTCAAGCCATTCCGATTGATTGATTCTCTTTTCACCTCCTATCACACTGTGCTGTGATGAAACAATGAAATTCCATTGATATTCAAGTACGCATAGCCTTGCATAGATATTTCTATCATCAAAATGAATTAAGTGCACATGTGGTGAACTACTGGCCAAAAATGTGATATTAGGAAACTGAAGGTAAAGGTACACGTGGGCCTATTACATTTCGTTAGGTGTAAGCAAATAATATCTTCAGCACTTGATTCTTAATTTTCGGAATGAAATGTTTCAATTGTAACTGTAAGTGCGATTATTTGTTGATAAAGTTTTCTGTGCATCTTCATTTCCGATAAGAGGGGGGGGAGGGGTACCCAACGCAGCTGCCTAACTCCACCTCAGTGGTTTTCCGCACATTGTGGCTGTCCATTTTTAGCGTAACAAAGGAACAGAAAAACTGAAATACCATCCCCGTTTGTTCCGTGACTTATTCTATGTACCACCGATTCCCCATACCGTTGGGAATTTGATTTCATCTTCCAGAACCATACCCACCGTCGAACATCGTTATGGTACCTGCATCACGATCACGCACCCAATTGCACTGGGACCACACGGGGAAAGCGAACTCCTTGGTAGATTCCTATAACGTGAAGATATGTCGAGCGTTCACGGTATGTGGCCAAGCGGCGTACATGAGTGATTGCGAAGAGCATGTGACGTCGGAGACGTGGGTGTCCTTCGACAGCACTGCGGACATGGCGTACTGCGTACATATTACGGCGAGAACACGATGTGCAGCAGATGAAATCAGCAGCCAGGCAGCTGTTGCAGAAATACGGACTCCAGTATTCGGTGAGTTTCCTGCTTCACTTGATAATGCCGCACACTGTCAGCGAGCAAGAGGTGGATGGCGACTCAATAGTCCGTGCGCCAGTGCCTTGTTTTTCGCTGTGCAGTGCAGAACTCTCACGAACTTGGATCTTGTAAAACCGCTTTGTAAACGTCGTATTTGTTTATTACGTGACATTTTATTTGTGGAGATGCTGTCCTGTTAAGAACCCAAGACGTACTGCGCAAGCAGAAAAAAAAGAGCAGTGACAGAGAAAAGGTGCCGTTCCTCTTCTTTGCGCTTGCGCAGCACGTTTAGAATTCTCAGCTAAACCACAATAGTGCAAGAAGACTTTCATGTCTTGCAAAGATCTTGAACACTAGGGTGGTTTTAAGATGGGCTTATAATTCTTTTCGGCCTCTGCACGCGACCGACGTTGCCAATATTAATTCGGTGTTTGGTTTCGCTATAACAAACGGGCTGCTCATCACTTTCGTGAAAACCAGCACATGAATAAAGCAAACATGCTGCAAAATACCGAAGGCGTTAGCATCGAAGAAATCTCCGCCTTGTTCGTGTCTTCAAACTGCTCAAGTTCAGCACTAAATTTATGAGAAGCCAATTGTTGAAAGGAAGTTGGTTTCGCAATGCCACATGAAGTGCAAATTAAACGTTATAAGTCGAGCTCAGCAACAAGCACACACTTAAATGTGTGTTGCAAGGTAGTTCTTGGTGATTTACTTGTCAAAGCAATCGTATGATTATGAGAGGCACCGTAGTGGAGCGCTTCGGAAATTCCAACTACATGGGATATTTAACGTGCACCTAATTTTGCGGGATTGAATCCAACTGGTCATCTAGTGTTTATGCTACAATGAAACGTCATAACCACCAGACCACCAGGGCGTGTTGCAAAACTATTGCGGTAATCGCATAGGTTCATTTTGCATTATCGATGGGGCCTGAACCATATGTCATGTATAACGCTCGAATTTGACGTACGTATACTTTTTTATGCAATGACACTAGCAACTAAAATGATGACATTCGGCTGGCTAATTGCAAATTATCTCTTAGAGCGAGTTTTGTTAGCAAAGCGCATTACAGCTGTTTTCACCTATGCTTTAATAACAAGCAGACATGCATATTTAAAATAATTCCTATTGTAATTTTTTCTCACCTAAATTTAGTGATCAAAGCTTCATGTACAGTGTAAATAAATAATATCGCATCGTTATCAGTTCTGGAACATTGCCTGTTTGCGTATGTCTCCTAGTTCGTAATTGACTATTTCGAGAAAAAATCGCAACAGTAGCTTGTACCACTCATTGTGTTCTCGTGCACCTACGAACGTTCGAAATTGCGCATTTGTTTTCTTTCTTTTTTTTTGCAGAACTTGCCGATGTTGCCAACTTGATGACTGCTGGTGTCGAAAATGGTTTCATTACTTTAACGTGGCAGCGACCGCGTGGTCGGTTCGACTACTATTCCATTGCAGTCACTGGGAACCTCCCTGGCAGCAAGAATAATGACAAACAGATGCTAGGTCTATGCGCCAATGGCACCATCATTCGCCCTGAGCAGACGCAAGTAACTTGCGGACCATTTAAGCCTTGCACATTTTTGTCCTGCACCGTGCACACTCATTTGAACGGGCCACCGGAGCTCATGTCATCTGGAGTGTCAGTCAAAGACATCGTCATACCTGGCCAAGGTACGTATAAGCATTATCACTCGCTTCAGAAACTGGGATATTGAGTCTGATAAGAGTGTCTGATAAGTATATCAGGCAGACATTAATAAAAATTGGCCTCAGAAAAAAGGCATGGCATATCCTCGAAGTGAATGATGATGAGTGGGCGAAATAGTGGTATCGTTTGGTGTTACCATAGATCACCCATGTCATTAAACACTCACGCATGTAAATGGGTTACAAAGTGGTGTACAGTTATATACGATGTTTATTATTCATAAATGGTGTGTAGCTCTAGGTTGTGATTTTTTTTGTTTTGCCTTCATTATTACAGCTTTGTGGTATTGCATATAGCTGGAAGTTCGTCAAAACAAGGTCTCTTCACGTTCCTTTGGTGCTTCTTGGTTGTTTTCAATCACACGAAACGCATCGTAGTGCATATCGATATGTCATGTACTGCACGAGCCAGTCGTTCTCCGTGATTGCCGTTGTCATAATCTTCATCAGCGTCATCGTCGTGGCTTAGTGTGGATACCTTGCATGTGTTGTGCCGTGATAGCAGAAAAAGAATGTGTGGTCTGGAACGCAGCAGTTCTTCATCGTCATCGCCCCCTGCGGTGACTTCGGTACACAAGGCTTACGCCAATGGACAAGCCTAGGCCCTAAAGACTTTCATCTCTAATATAGTTCATGCAATTTTCTGCGTCAATTCTTGCTAACATTCTTAGAACAGAAGTTGACGGTAGTGGACTAATAATAATTATTGGTGAGGTAAACGTAAGAAAACCGCAATATGATTACGAGGGATGCCCAGGAGGGCTCCGCAAAATTTGAGTACCTATGATTTTGACGATGGACTTAACTATAAGTACACTGGCCTTGGTTGGTGGACTAGCTTGCTTACGTAAATAAGTAAGTCGCTTTCCTAGTTTTAGAAGGGTAGCTGGTTTCTTCATGCCTTGTGAAGGAAATGTTCTCTTAGGACGCTCTTTTGGGTACAACTTTCCAGTGAACGGGAGATAAGTGTCCACGAAAATTCCTTGCCCGCAAATAAACGCGGCCCACAAAAATATTGTGGTTGTTTTGTTTGCATGAATAAATGAACGAGTTATACCCGTAAATACATTTATCATGATTATGTTTTATTACTAGGGGAGTTCATTGCCGTGTAGTATCTAAAAGGTAATGCACGCAAATGGTCACACCCTCTCTCGCTTACTGATAACGGTCTCGACTTGATCGGGAATCCTTAACAAAAATGACGCGAGCATCTACTCACAAATGTGGCATGTGCAAGAAAAAATTGAGATAGCATTATGGCGAGTTGCCTACCTTGCCCTCTAAATAATGGCCTTACAGATACTTTAGGTGATAAGTGCCACAGAGGCTACTCCGAATAAGCTTTGGCAAGAAAAATTTGCAAGCCATTGTGTGAGCGTCTACAGTGCCTCGCGCATAATCGCACTTGTTGTGGCAGCGCTACAGATGTGTCTCGTGCAAGTGGCACGAGACAGTTGGCTGACCTGTGAAGTGTCAGAGAAGCAGGTTCAGAATTGTACACAAGCAACAGTCAGAGGGTATTTCGTAATAGCCATTCGGCACTCTGAATACTGCTAAGACATGAAACACTGCTTGAAAACTAATAGACATCTCGGGCACCAAGTCGCAGACACAAAAGTGGTTATATCTTCTCACCCACTAATGTAGGGACTCTCCCGACCACCTCTTGCAGGAATTAAAGGCGCGTTACATCCCTCGTCGAGTGAGTATCCAGTACGACCTGTGCCCTTGCGACGCAAATTCGCCCAGTGCTCTAGACGCCGATATAAGAATTCAAGAGATCGGCTCCATGTTACAGCATATCAGCGAGAATTGGGCGCCGGGTATTGGTCACGTACGGTACATGACATTGAAACCGCAACGACGCAGATCTTGCGCGAATGGTACAGTCACGTTTACAGAGCATTGGCGCAAAGGAACCCTTACGTGATACGCTTTAGCAGACTCTGTCATCGCAGAGCGCAACTCTTAAGGCCTGACCACACACACCCATTGCAGCGCGCCAGCGCATGACTTTCTGGCGCCGCGCCACACCCTCTCCTTACAGAGAGAGGGTGCACTGCCTCATGTAGCCTTCTCTCTCCTTCATGAAGAGAGGGCGTGTCACTGCGTCAGAAAGCCGCTGCAATGGGTGTGTGGTGAGGCGTTTGGCGTTTAGGCGTTCCTGCGTTGAGCGGCGTTGCCATCGTCCGCGTACGCGATAGAGTGAACGAGGACGAAAGAGAGCGAGAAAGAAACGTTTTCCACCTCCCCAAGGAATTTTTCTACTATGAGAGCCAGTGAGCCCATGTGTTAGCGTCTGCATTGCCTCACGAAGGCTCCAGCTTGTAAAACGAAGGGACGCATTCCTTTCAGGCATGAGCACGAAAAAGGGGATTGACCTACGGAACTTTGGAGATGTGCGTTAGGAGAAAGATATTAATCTTTTGTTAGCGAATGTATACACAGAGAGCCTTCGTTGGATGGTGCCCTCAGTCCAGGGTTTGATTGCCTTGCGCAACCCTGCAAGCCTGCTGGACCAGCCGCTGCTGTTTCTGCCGGCGTAACATGAGCAGTGCAGTACTATGTGAGCGTAAGAGCAGACCAGTGCAGTTGAGTAGTAGTATTCTTAATGACTTGCCTAGAGAAAGGGGTGGGATTTAGTGGAGCATTCCCTCGTACCTCGTAGAGTGGTACGCTGCCAGTACAGACCTACATAAGGGGCAGTAAAGGGGAGGGGGGGTGGTACAGAAAAATAAAAGCTATTTAGTGTATAAATGCAAGGAAATTAAATGGGCTGCAGCTGCCGCTATGCAACAGCCTCTGCTCTGTTACGCGAAATATGAACATTAGGATGTCTATTGTGGCTCTGGCAGTAGTACTCTAACATCGCGTTGTAGTTTAGTGGTTTTATTGGTGCGTCGTCTGGGTGGGACAGCTCCTCCAATGAGGCCCGGTCAGTAGGACCTCGGCAACCGCATGAACTTCGGCAACTGCATCATAGAAGGGACACTTTGTCAGTTGAACACAGCAGCGGACTCTCTGATTTTGCATGTAGCTTTCCGAGCACATCAGCCATAATAAACAAGTTTTATAGTGTGCCATTGACGTAACTGGCAGAGCGACCTAGAAGAAAAGATAATGAACGTGGAGCACCGCGGAAGATGAAGGGTGGCGATAACAAGGCAGTGATAACGAGGAAGAGGCGAAGGCTTTAGTAAGATGACAGGCATCGCGGCAGCCACCCGTTGTACCATGACAGTGCACGTCGTCGTACGGTCACCTGCTAAGTATTTGCTAAGGTGTGCCGCGAGGATGTCCACCGATAACGTATGGGGAAATAAAGTTCTGAATGCAGCCGGGCTTATCTGCAGTGGCTGTGGTAGACGCGTTCATGCGCTCACGTCAGCGGTCTCCTGGTTAGCGAGGCAGTCGTGCCTCAACTTTCGCAAATTCACAACACCAAAACAGTTGCGCTGAGATTTCGCAGCCGGTAGTGCCGTAATCCTGAGGGAATATTTTCACGCCTACTTTCCTACGCACATGTTTGCCCATAATGAAGCATCGTTTATGTAATATCTCTTGCATTATGATATACTCTCATTAGGGGAAATAATTGTGACGGAAGCGCTTCTGGAGGCATGAAATGGTTGCTAAGATTCTTATCAGGTATTTACACTGTGGCAAACAAGAAGGAAGCACTTTTTTTACTGTAGCTGATCAATGTGGCATCAGCTAACCTTAAAGCTGAGATACGCGAGATTATGCAGAAAAGTCATAATTTGAGTGATTATTTGTTCAGGGGTCTTTATTGTGAAGTTAATAAAGTCTATATCTCTCTCTCTCTTTATTGTGAAGTGTGCGATTTTATATATGTATGATAATCTTGTGCGCCCTCTTTCAGAACCACCTCAACCAAAGAACGTAAAAATGGTCCCGAAGTCTTCGTCACTGACACAATTGCTGTGGGACTATCATGACAGCGTGACATATGGTGTCAAGTCCTATATTGTCCAGATATGTCGAACGTTCCAGGCGTGTGGCCCAATGGAAATCTTGGCTGATTGCGAGCAACAAGAGACCTCCCAGGCGTGGGTAACATTCAACAGCACTGCCGATACCCTGTACTGCATACTGGTCACGGAAAAAAGAACTTGCGGAGTCCACAAATTCGAGAGCCAGCCAGCAGTAGCGGAGTTACGGACACCAATCTTTGGTGAGTTTCCCCCCTTTGATGTGATCACACTGTTTGTTTGAGAAGGCAAGCGTGTAGGCATTTATAATATTGGTTGAAAATACCATGAAATGGGGTATTTGTTCTCAGTTTCAAAATAGCCTTTCTTCGCGGATCCCAGTTGATCTCCTAAAGGTCTGCTTTATGCGATTCTGTGTTTAATTACATGCGTAGTAATCGTGATGAAATGTTTGTTATATGCGTTTTATTGTGCACTGAGAAGTGAGATTCGTTGCAGTAGTTTTGTTTTTTTAGTGTTTTTCCGCTTTTTTAATATCCCGTCAAGGTCTGACAGTGTCACTAGATGTGAAAATGAGTGAAAGAAATTCTTTAAATGTGCTACTGATGATTAGTAAAATTAGGGGGCTTTCGCGAAATTTCTTTGAAGTATCTATATCATTTTGCAGAACTTCCTGATGTTTCCAACTTGACGGCTGATGTAAGAAATGGCTACATTACGTTAACGTGGAACCGCCCACCAAGTCGATTTGACTATTATTCTATCGAAGCCTTTGACAATGACGTCAGCAACAAAAAGATTGACAAGCGCACGCTGGGTCTATGCGCCAACGGCACCATCGTACACCGTGACCAGACGCAAGTTACCTGCGGACCATTTGAGCCTTGCACAAAGTTGTCCTGCACTGTGCGCACTCACCTGAGTGGCCAGCCAGAGCGGATATCTTCTGGAGTGACTGTGAACAATATCTTCATACCTGCGGAAGGTATGTGGGCCACAAGTAGGTTCACTAGCGGGGACACTAAGCGACAATGATAACATCTGATGAGAAATGTAGGAGGGGGGGGGGGGGTCTCTTTCCGAAATATTTGAACAATTACAGTCAAGTTATTTCTCAAACGGATGATTTGCATGCATAGAGGCAGTTCATTCTCAATCACTAAGAAAAATGTGGAATTTCAAGGACTCATTTTTTTTCTTCTTTAGAGACAAAAACAATCAAAAATAACTGACAATGTGAGCTAGCGGTGCTGACTACCATTCCCAGGTTTAAATAAACATACATACCCCACAATTGCACGGGGTAATGACCACTGCGGAAGCACAATCGGTAAAACATCAGATAAATTATTTGATGGTCGTAGGCTCGGTCTTTGCAATCAGCCAGTTACCTTTCCATCCGCATTACTTTTTTTACAGCTTATCATGTATTCTAACAATAACACCCCCTATACTTTTCTTGGCATTGTGCGTTAGTTCTGACTATTACGTATTTATTACTACATGGCCGTTAGTTGTAACATAGCAGTGAGTTTTCTGCTAACATCAGGGCGCCTCAGTTCTTACACGGATATTGTATGCAGCGTATTTTTTGCACGTTATTTGCGTTAAAACCTTCCAATGCACGTCACCAGTTTACGAATGAAGATATCTTTCAAAAACGAAACTGGGTTAATAATTCAGTATGACTGCCTTGAGACGAGGTTTACTGAATCATCCTTATGTGAGACAGTAAAGGTAAAAGGTGATGCCCTCTACAATTGTTGAAGGCAACCTTGCCAAGCTACCTCCTGTGAAACCCTGCACTGTGTGCGCGGTAAGCAATGTACCCCTCCTTCTCTCTCCTTCTCTCTCCTTCTCACTCTTTTATTTTTTTATTCCCCTCTCCCCAGTCTTGGGTGGCAGACTGCACGTAGTTTAGTTAACCTCCCTACCGTTTTTGCATTTTTCTCTATATCTCTTGCTTGGTCGCGAATCAGTTTTTGTAGCCAAATAATATCAGCAAACTCAACGCAAGCAAAAGTAACAATAGCTGCATTAAATAGCTCTTATTTATATTTCTTTCCATGCAAAGCTTTACGATGACAGATCTGCTGACCTCAGATGCGGCGTGCATGACATGGCACTACAAGTACCGGAAAATTTTCATTTCGTGGTAGCGGTAGGCTTTTAGTATTTTAATTGCACGTTATAGGCGTAAGAATGCTGAATGTTTTATGTGCATACGCCGTTGCTATAGCTTTTCGAATGATCAAATATTCCTGGCTGAATCCCGTAGAGGGCCTGTCGCTATGCGCAGAGCAGGCTATAAAGTATTCGAATGATATGTTTACGAATTCTCTCGTGGGATACTGTAATGTGATTCACTTCGAGCCGCAGGCAATATTTTTGATGAACGACGGCTGTATTTGCCGGTACCGTTGTACTTGATTGCACACAGGTTATTCGATGCGTTCAATATTTACCAACCTCACAAATGCATTCTTAACCGTGACAGGAACGTGGAAGTCCTGGAGACTATATATGAAGAAACATGGGGAACTGAAACTGTGCGTCTTTTACGGTGAAGGAAAGAAGTGTAAATTGTTACCCATATCTGAGCACACGGGCATACAACATTTCTGCCTCCACCGAAAATGCAGCCGCCGCAGCTGTGATTCAATCCTGCGACCTGCAGGTCAGCAGCCGAGTGCCTTAGCCACTAGGCCACCGCGGCGAGGCGACGAAATTTTAAGCACTCGTTATTTTTTGTTGAACACAATATTGACACATGTAATTGGGTATGTAATTGGGTCATCTGTTGTGACATGTACAAAAAGAGAACGTTGTTCCTGTTCATCTGGTCCCGGGAAAAACGTCAACTCCTGACTGCCTGCGTTTTTTTTTATTCGTGGCAATATGAATGAGAACGGTAAACACGGCCAAGGAAAGTATAGTTGATGGTATTAATAGTAAATGTCATGTAACTGTGAAGAAAGAAATGTGGATGAAAAGATCACTTGCCGTTTGCAGGAAACGAACCTGCGGCCATCAAACAACACGTCCGGTGCTCACAGGTTCGGTCCCTGTTCACGGCAAGTTATCTTTTTGTTGATTTTTTTTCATTTACATTACATTGATTATAACAACATCTTCTATGCTTTCTTTGGCAGTATTTTCTGTTCTTTGTAGTATACTACGGTGTATTAAGAGAGGTACTGACCACTGTAGTGTAAGTATCAATCTTTAAGTTGTTTTGGGCGGTGTATTGAGTGGGAGGGCCACGTTTAAAAAGACATGAGACAATTTAGTAGAAGAGTTTATTACGTAGTCATATATCTTATTGCAAATCCTGCACCACCACTGATTCACCGTGCTGTTAATTTGATGTCTTTTTCCAGTACCTCATCCACCGAGGAACATATCTTTGGTAGCGAAATCAAAATCCCTGACCCAAGTGCACTGGAACCATCCCGATGAAATGGCTGCCGTAATAGAGTCATATAACATCAAGGTATGTAGAACGTTCAGGACATGTGGCCAAGTGGGAAACTTCAGTGATTGCGAGGAGCACGAGACGCAACAGCCATCGGTAACATTGAACACCACTGAAGATACGCCATACTGCATACTGGTTACCGCAAAAGCACGGTGTGGAATCGACGAAATAAATAGTCGGCCGATGGTCACGGAACTGCGGACCCGAATTTTCGGTGAGTTTACGAGTTCGTTTCATAGCACTACATCTTTCAAAAAGGCTTTGTCACAAAAGGTCATGACAGGTTGTTGCTGGTTGTCTTGACCGGATGGCTGGAACTGCAGGTATAAACATAGCAGTGAAAAGGAAATCATATTAGATGTATGGTAAAACTTTATTCTCTTTGAGAAATTAATGGAAACGTTATTTGTCGGAGTTTGGACTCTGCGTCTTATTTTGTAGCTTTTTGGACAAAGAAAAATTTATAGTGGGGTGTTCCAAACCTAATAGCTGTGGTCACAGTAATCGAGAAGGATCCAGGATGTGGAATAATTGACCACAGTTGAAGGGAAATCGCGCGCAACGATTGAATAAAACGGAAAACAGTTAATCATGGGAATTGATCAGGATTCTGACACTGAAAGCCATGAAAAATATTTGTCTGTTACGATGAAAGGAAGCTTGTAATTACATGTCTAAATGTGACAGCAGATAATATATACAATCACTACAGCTCACAGCAGGTCTTTATTGGGCGTTAAAATTAGTGACATTATTAGCAATAAAATTGTGGACCATCCACCCGAACTGAACCCTGATGGGATGCGAAGCAGCAGCAGTGCGCGCTTCGTTGACCGGGTTGAAACGAGCGTCGACACGGGTGTTAGAAGAACGGTTTGAAGCGACACTCGGTGTAGCATTTACTAGAATAAACGTTTCTTTGAAATGCAAGGACATGGGAGGTAGGTGGGGCTTCATGTAGGCTTCATTGAACCGTTTGTCCTTCATTGAACCGTTTGGAGCTGAAGTGCCTTCGAGAAGTTCCGGATCGTTCCTCTATTGCTCACGAGTCGGTGGTGTAGCGAGCGGCAGTCGCACTAGGCGAGTGGTGGTGGTAGCGGCAGGGGTTGCGGCTGGACGGATGAGGCGGTAGCTGTGGGCGCTGCAGCTAGCATGCGCCTGGCGGAAAGAGCGACGTCAGCACGAACTGCGAGTGGAGCATGACATGAACGCGCAGCTGTGGCGTGACCTGCTTGGCACCACTTCAATGCCTGTGGGGAGGGGCCCGCGTAGGGGCGCATTCGTACGGAAGCACGTACGTACGGTGTTACACACGTGAGTCCAAGAGCTCCTTCGCATTTCAAAAATATACACGGATTGCATATTTCAGGATTCTATAGGAACACGAACGACTCTACTGTGGCATATTGCTAAATTGAGCTGTTGTGGTTGATGTAATTCCAATTGCCCAGAAAGTGGAACGATTAATCACAGTCCAAGGAAAGTTTCACACATCTGATGTGCTAAACGGATAAAAGCAAATCCCGAACATTGAGCTCGTACAAGATGTTAAACTCTTACAGGAAGTAAGTGATGGAAGTATGATGACGATTGCCCGTGCATAAAAATGAATGCGTTGTTGAGCGTACTGTTGGACAACACAGTGCATATAGAGATCCATACATGGTAAACATGACATCAGCTCTGAGTCAGCTCAATAAATTTGCTCGTCCTATCTGATCACTTAAAATAGATGCGTACCAAATGGCAAAGCAGTGATGGCAATAATGAAGATTCATTGTTAAAGGTCGTAATTTCTGGCGCCTCGATGATCACCGCAAAAAAAATGTGAGGAATATTATGGTGAGTTCAAGTAAAGCAATAGGTAAACATCTGCTAAGCTGAGAAAGTAATAATGCTCTAATTTCGTCTTTACGAAATTATTCAGTTTCATTACCGAGACCACTGTCTCATTAATTTGGAACATCTGATTTCAAAAATAAAAGGCATCTTGAACTCATGAAGAAATGAGGAACTTCGGGATTTGGCTTTTATGACTCTCTGAAGCCATTTGTGTACGCATTACCAGAGCGTGGTGTTGTTTCATCATTTACCGGCGGAACATTTTTGGTGGTTTCACAAAAGCTGAAGGTTCACTTTCCATTCGTGTTTATGTTTCACTGATGTTAAAATGAGTTGCCGTTCTTTTTGTTAGCCGCTCAAAATGGGCGCGATATTTTTTTTTTCGTGGTGTCAATGGTTTGTCGACAGCCATTTTTCTTCAGTGCAACATAGAACAGTGGGTGGTTCATGGTACCCCATTCCGTATTCAGATATCGCACATGCTGTAAGCTAGCAAAGAAAAAGTTGTTGAGTGCTTGAATTTTCATGCAACAAAAATAACTTAGATTCATCCAAGCTTCCTTAGGAAAATTGTTGCACTTCAACAATTTGTTTGCCGTTGTGTCTCGGCAGCAATTATAAAATCACTGAAGACAATTGTCAGATGAACACTTTTTTTATAGTTTCTAACTGATTACAGATCTCCCAGAAGTGACGAACCTTCACATCGTGAGTGTCGGGGCGGATTTCTTCACTGCTGCATGGGAAAAACCCAAGGTCAACTTTGACTACTACTGGATTGAAGTCACCAGCGCCAACAACAGCAGGCCTAATATATCACAGGATGTGGTAGGGTCATGTGTTAACGGCACAATAATACGCCCAGACCAGACCCAAGTCACTTGTAGTCGTTTAGAACCTTGCGTAAACGTTGTCTTCAAGGTGCGGACACATATCAGTAAACCATCTGCGCGCACTTCCCCTGGTGTCGCATTGACGGACTTTTTCATTCCAGGCAAAGGTAAGAAAATGACGATTGTCGGGTTGGTGTGTCTATTTGCTTTCGAAACGAGGTCTTACTCGTCTGCATAATACAGCCGTCATGTCACATATCTCTCGACCGGCCTACAATTGTAGAATCTTTGATAAGTTACGTACCCAACACTTGTCAGCTTGTAGGTACAATGTCGATTTTTATGAAAGGGAACACGCGAGCGCACAGCTTCTCTCCGGCGGCTGCTTGCAGCACGTCCAAGTGAGAGCACAGCCTTTTTTCCCCGTCATCTAGTAGCGAGCCTAACAACCAGTCATAGGTGATGTGGCACCTGAGGCAAGATTGCAACCAACTACTTCCAGGCGATTACGCAAGAGGCCGCCCTGACATATTGCCTAATCGCCTTCAAGCAGCATGCAGACGAAAAGCGCCGAATCCTGACTGGCTGTACGCTTAGTGCTCACGTGTTTTATTAGGAAGTAAGAGGCTAAGAGGTAGCCCTTGTGACGAGGTTAGCGAAAGCGAGAAAGAAACCTTGGTCTCGCCTTTGAACGTGGTGTGATTTGGGGGTTCTTCGAGCTTCTCGGAAAGACCTAAGCCTAAAAGAACAAATCTGATGTTTTTTATTGCATTTAGACTGTTTCACATTGTGTAGGATCAATGTCGTAGATAGAGAGAGAGAGAGAGAAAATTTTAATGCGGAAAGGCAGGGAGGTTAACCAGAAAACATATCCGGTTTGCTACCCTGCACTGGGGAAAGGGTAAGGGGAAAGGGAGGAAGAGAAGCACAAACACACATACACACACTCGCACACAGTAGTGTCACAATCATTCTACGAGGCGGGTCGCTCGCAGAAACTTCATCAGCGCCTTCGTTGCTTTCTGGCGTGAAGCTCGATCTTTCCGACATTCCAAGATTGACTGCTCAGAAAATGGCTGGTCGTCGAGGCGAGCAAACACTGCTGAGAGGGACTGTCGCTGAGAGCTGTACTGGGGGCACTGACATAAAATATGTTCAATTGTTTCGTCATTGTCGCAATGGTCGCATGTAGCGCTGTCTCTCATTCCGATGCGGCAGGCAAAAGCGTTCGTGAAAGACACCCCAAGCCACATACGGCAGAGAAGGGTCGTCTCGGATCGGGGTAGGCCAGATGGAATAGTAAGTCGTAGGCATGGGTCCAGGTGGTGAAGACGGGTGTGGAGAAAACCGGGCGTATTCCGCATAGACCTTGCGACATCCTGCGCAAGCGTATTAATCTTTGCTGCTGCGTCGCTTCTTGATAGTGGAATAGGTTCCATCACTCCATTTTCGTGAGCATTCTTAGCTGCATTGTCGGCATGCTCGTTACCGATGATGCCGCAATGGCCTGGTAACCACTGAAAAGATATGTCATGTCCTTCGTCTATTAGGTGATGGTACAGTTGTCGTATTTCGAGCGCCAATTGATCTTGAGGTCCACGACGTAGAGTATTGTGTACACATTGGAGAGCTGGTTTCGAATCAGTAAAAATGCTCCATTTTTGTGGTGTCTCTTGGTCAATCCTGCGGAGTGCGCTGCGGAGTGCCGCGAGCTCCACGGCTGTCGATGTCGTCTTGTGTGACGTTCTGAACTGGATGGTTTCGGCTCTTGCTGGGAAGATCACAGCACCTGCAGATCCTCCAACAGTTGTCGAGCCATCCGTGTAAAGTTTGACATGATCTTTGTATTCTTCGTGTAGCATGAGTAGAATCATCTGCTTTAAAGCTGGCGCCGAGAGCTCCGCCTTCTTGCGAATCCCCGGCACTGTCAAGCGCAGTTTTGGTCGGTCCAAGCACCAAGGAGGTGTTAGTATCCGTTCCGGAGGTGTGTAGACTGTTGGAAGGCACTCACGGAAAGTCAATACTCTCTTACAGAAGGAGGCACTCGGTCGATCTTCTGGAAGCGAAGCTAGGTGGTGGGCAGGGGCGCGAGCAAGGTGTCTAATATGAGCTCTAAGCACCTCCAAAGTAATGTGCACTGTGGCCGGATGATCTTTGGCAATCGCGATGGTTTCCGCTGTTGATGTACAGCGTGGTAATCCAAGACAAACTCTGAGTGCCTGGCCCTGGGCGTTTTCTATTGTGCGTATACTGCTTTTGCAAGCGTTCGTCAGAACCGGCAAGCTATACCGCAGGTACCCCAGAAACAGCGTTTTGTACAAATGCAACATCGCGTGCACTGATGTGCCCCACGTTTTGCCTCCGAGGAACTTGAAAAGTTGTGCGATGGCCGTTAGGCGCTTCTTTAGAGTGGCCACATGGGGACTCCAGCAGAGATTTCGATCGATCGTGACCCCCAAAAACCTGTGGGTCCTGGCGTAGCAGACACTGTGTCCATTGATGGCGATGGGATATGACGTCATTGCCTTCCGCGTGAACGCGACCAGCGCCGATTTCTCAGGAGAAATCTCGAGGCCTTGTTCTCTAAGGTACGCCGATATTGAATTCGCTGCTTTCTGGAGTCTCGCACGTACCTGAGGACGTGTTACACCTGATGTCCAGGCACAAATATCATCTGCATAGAGAGATATCTGCACGGAATCTGGTATGCGTTCAACGAGACCGATCAGAACCAGGTTGAACAGTGTGGGGCTCAATACACCACCTTGAGGAACACCACGGTGTGTATAATGTTCAAAAGTCGGCCCATCATCAGTTTGCATAAACAATGATCTCATATGTAGGTAGCATTGGATCCAGCGGTACACTCGCCCACCCAAACCAACTGACTCGAGGGCGTCAAGTATGGCTTCGTGAGAAACATTGTCATATGCTCCTTTGACATCTAAAAATAGTGCGACAGATAACCGTCTGCTCATTTTCTGGTGTTGTACGTAGGTCACCAGGTCAATGACATTGTCAATGGAGCTCCGAAGACGACGAAAACCGGCCATGGCGTCTGGATATATTCTATGGCGTTCTAGGAACCACTCGAGTCTGGCAAGGATCATTCGCTCCATCAGCTTCCCTACGCAACTAGCCAGCGCTATTGGGCGGTATGATGTCAGCTCTAGAGGCGATTTTCCAGGTTTGAGAAGTGCAACCAACCGGCTTGTTTTCCACTCTCTGGGGACCGTTCCATCTCTCCAAGACTCATTGAATACTTCCAGCAAAGCACTTCGTGCTCGATCACCGAGATTGCATAATAGGCGGTATGATATGCCATCCGGCCCAGGCGATGACAATCGATTGCATGAAGCAAGAGCCACATTCAGTTCTTCCATTGAAAAAGGCAGGTCCAGGTGCGGGTCAAGTGAATGTGGCGTGTAATGAGCAGTAAGGGCTTCTGTGCAATTTGGTGGGCCCGCAATCTTCCTACAAAAATCTTCCGCTACCTCGATATCCCTTCTATTTTGGAAAAGGGCCAAGGCTTTAAACGGAAAACGTGTTGGGGAAATGTGCGTAGGCCTCGCACGGTTCGCCATATTTGAGAAAGCGGTTTGCGAGGGTCTAGACTCGCGCAAAATTTCGCCCACCGTTGAAACTCCAGTTTGTCTATACGACGCTGGATCTTCTTTTGCATGCGCCTGGCCATCCGTAGATCTTGAATGGATTTTGTGCGTCGATATCTACGCTCCGCACGCCGACGAGTCGCACGGAGTCGCTCTAACTCCATGTCCGTTTCTGAGGGCTTGAAGAATATGCCAGCGTGCGCATCGCACTCTGCGCTGCTTGTTTGATCGCTTGCTCAATGTCAGAGGTTAAGCCTTTTTCACAAGCGTGTTCAATGTTGGTTTTGAATGCTGAAAGATCGATCTTCCGTACGGTTTTCGGCGGGTGGTCGCTAGCAAAGCCTTCGATGGTGAGATAACTGGGGATGTGATCGCTACCATGTGTCTCGATGTCTAAAAACCACTTAACGCTTGTGGCGAAGCGACGTGACACGAACGTCAAGTCCAAACAGCTGCTGTACGTTGATCCTCGCAGAAATGTAGGGCTCCCATCATTAAGTAGAGACAGTTCATGAGTCGATACAAATGAAGCCAGCCTCCGGCCCGTGGTATTGACTTTTGAACTTCCCCAGATTGGGTGGTGGGCGTTGAAGTCTCCTATAATTATCCACGGATCCGGGACGCTCGAAAGAATGTCATCCAGTCTTTGGCAATCAAAACGGGCTGAGGGAGATAAGTAGACACCTATTAATGTGAAGGTGAGGGTTTTCTGCTTCACAGTCAGGCAAACATATTGGTTCTCATCATGAGGCGACACAGGTTGAATGATGTAGGTAAGCTCCCGACGAATATACACAATGACCTTGCTGCTTTCGTTTCGGGTTTTGGACGGGATTGATTCGTAGCCAGATAGCCTGATCGGGTTTGATAATTTCGGTTCACATATTACGATGATTGGGAAAAGGTTAGAAAACACGTACTGACGAAAATCGGAAATCCGTGATCTAAGTCCTCTTGCGTTCCACTGGATGACTGATGCTTCTCTGACGTCTTTGCGGAACGATTGTTGATCTCCTGCCATGACTCTACGCGAGGGAGGCGAGGACTGGGCTCAGCGCGTCCAACACCTGTAACCCGCTTCGAGCGGTTGGAGTTCCCAGGCTTCTTAGTATGTCTGCCATGACAGCGACGAGGGATCGTAACATCGGGATGATCTGTCGATCGACCCTTGACACATCCTCAACGGAAGTAGACTCGGTGGAAGGTGTAGGGCGGCGAGGCCTCGCAGGAGGCTCCTTTGCAGGCTGTGTACGCGGAAGCGTAGGCCACTCATCCGCAGCTGTGAGCTTCTCCACTTCTTTTCGCTTCGTGCTTACTACTTCACTCGTGCTCGGAGGAAATGGGTTATGCGCAACACTCTGTCCTCCACGCCTCCGTCGGCGACTACGTCGCCGCCGTACCCTTTCAGCAGCCTCTCTGTGGGTTGAATTGTCCCTAACCATTTGTTTGATAATGGCTATTTCCTTCTTAATCCGAGGGCATTCCTTGGATGCAGCATCATGCGGACCATCACAGTTTCTGCACTTCAGACTTGTTGCCCGACATGCGTCTGCAGTGTGCGGCTCAGCGCATCGGGGGCATACTGTGGTGTTTGTACATACACTCTTGATGTGACCAATTTTCATGCAGTTATGGCACTGGAGTGGTTTAGGGACAAATGGTCGAACAGGATGTCGGAAGTGTCCCACTTTGACATGCGACGGAATGGAATCTCCTTTGAACATTATCTTTACACATCGGGTGTTTCCGAGGCGAAGTACATTCGCGATGAGAACTCCTTCGTTCGCTGGTTTTATGAGAGTTGGGAGGTCCGAGTTTGCTATGGCCATATCAATGTCGTAGATTACTCCCGCCGTGCAGGCACCGTCCATTGGAATAACCGGTCGTACTTTGATGCCTCCCAAATCTGATACTCTGCGAAGCTTGTCTATGGCGCTGGCAGTCATTGTGTCCACAGCTAGAATATTCTTCCGCGTGTTCACCCGGATATCCTTAATGTCGTTTGGTGCTACCCCCTCAAAGTACATAGAGAGAGCTTGCCTGTTTACTGCTTGAAGGCTGATGGTGGAGTCCTCGGGCATGAAGAGGATGGTGTGCGGCCAGCATTCTCCTTTTGACTGAGACGTTAATGTCCCTGCTGGTGAAGACGACTTGATACTTCTTCTTTTGGCCTTCCTGCTTCTCACGGTCTCGAAGTCGTCATCCGACGAGTCGTCGCCAGTGGCCGAGTACAGTTCCGTGTCCTCGCTGGTGCTCGAACAGGTGCTTCGTTTCCGCGACGAGCTTGCCAAAGGTGGTCTATGGTCGGACATAGCCGCAGAAGGCTCCACGTCCACAGCCATGATGCAGTGACTATCACCGTTGGCCTCACTGGTTCTGGGCCAGGCGCGCTGATTTACCGAGGAGCTCGCCATAGCAGACCTCTGGCTGGGCGGACCAGTGGATGACTCCGCGTCCGTCGCCTTGGGGCAGGGAGCAGCGTCTCCCGTAGAAAGCGAAAAACTTGATAACAATGCTCGGAGCCGAAAGCAGAAGCGTTCTATCAATGTCGTAGATATCTTCATATTCTACAACGTTAATGCGGTGAACACTGCCGTGGGGGTCAAATTAAGAAATGTGGCCTTCCCGGTGTATTGTATAACGATGCTCTGACGAATGCCGCAGTTCACGTGAAGAACCTTACCGTGAGCTTCATCGGGGACGACAACTTTACCCTGACTTGGCAGAAAGGGGGAAGCTGCTTGGAATACTACACTGTCAAGGTCACCGACAACAGCGATGGAGACAACGGCAACGCAAGCAACGGCTTAGTGTCCTGCAACAATGGAGCCGTGATTACCTCGAGCCAAACAAGTGTCACATGCGATCAGCCGCTGACGTGCGCTAACGTGACCATCACAGTGAAACCGCATGTGAAAGGACTGCCGGATAGCCCCTCAAATGAAGAGACGCTACCCGGAGTTTACCTGTCTGGAAAAAGTACGTCACTTCTATTAAGCCAGATTAAATATTAGAGTTAGCTTCAACCAAATTCGGAGCTGTTGCATATGCTGTAATCTAGGCTATATCTCGAAACGGATGAGTCTTCCTCCCGGGGCTTCTTAACCCCTATCATTCAGGATGCTTATGTACTCTGCATTTCATTTTAGTTCGATAAAGTGAATAGTCACGCCCCTCCTCTGCGTGAGTGGTCAATGAGCTACATAAGGGCATCGTGACAGGTCTTTGAGAACGTAGCGTCTGTAGTGGATGGGTAGGACGGCGCAGTTTGATCATTTTAAGGAATCGTTACCAGTCGATGATCGGCTGAGAGAAAAAGTGGCCAGAAGATATTTCTGTCATAATTCTAATAATTCTTTCATCGTGTGCTTCATGTCAACGCAAATGCTAATTTGGGTTTTTCTCTTTATCTCAAAGGAGCCCAACTTTATACTGAAACAGCCCGATCTTTCACAGTAGCACTATTATCACTTCAGTTGAGGCCATCATAAGAACGCTTAGAATAATTCCTGGCCAATCCCCAATTGAAATGCGCATTCAACGTTGTTTTATAAAAAAACGACTCAGATCAGAGGCGTGCCTGGATGAAATCGAGCCACATTAACATTGAAACAATAAGTGAGGGCTGAAAAAATCTTGTGATCCAAACTCATCCCACATTGTCCCCTCAAGTTCTTTTTACGTTTGTTCGAGCATTTCTTTTTCTGTCTTGTTTTTGTGGCAACGCGGGGCATTTAGGATGAGGACGTTTCGAATGAAGTGGTGAAGGCACGCTTTCGAAAAACGAGATTTACTAATCAGTGCGCAGTGAAAATAAAACGCGAAACAGTCACTCTCAAGAGGGATTCCAACCGGCGCAGTAACATCATATTACACGTCGAACCATGGGTGTCTCCCATATTAAATTATATAGAGGGTGCCTACCAGAATAATACAAGTAAACATCGAGCGGCATAATTAAAGAAATTTATGGCCCGGTGAATTGACCATCACAAACATTTTTCGTATCAGTCAAATAAAATTGGACGTTGACAGATTTTCCGCACGCTGCAACTGCTTTCAGTCTTCTCTCGTCGCGATAAGTGAGCCACAAGCCATGCAGTAAGCATGGCTCGAGAAAAAAAAAAGTTACATCACGTACACGCCATGACACTTGGCACTGTCTCTTTTTGCTTCGAACACTGAAGACCTTCATTTCGGTGTGATTGCGAGTGCACTCACAGGCACCAGGCAGCCTCCTGTGGTGGCAGCAATCAGTCACTGCGCATACATTAGCTAATGGCGGGACTTAAGCCACAGTCGTTTGGTCATGCAGCATCATTTTCTTTATTGGCAGGGTGATATGAAACTTGCTTTGTTAAATATTCGTTAATTTCTAAACGCGTGCTCCTCTAAAATATTCGTTAAACATTTTTGTTGGGCTAGCTGGTCACTCATCATATTGTGATTAACTTTAGCGCTATTGAATTTGGTGTAACTTCCAAGTTGCGCCACAATATGATGTTTGGCTCGTCTGTTCCCATAAGTCATGACTCCGGATCGGCAGCACTTTCTGACCAATCTCGGAAAAATGTTGCCCTTTATGTTGCGCTACGTTGTGTAAGTTTCTTGTCAGAGAAATTATCATTGATACTGTGTAATATTTGCGCTGGAAGGGCCATTCGATTAACTGCTCAAACGACTGCAACGTTATAGCTGCGAGTGCTCTACAACCCATCACACCGACTGTGTGTTGTACGTAACACGAATTCTGCTTCATGTCCTTACAGCTCCTCCCCCTGTGACCGACTTGAAGCTAGTGAAAATCACGCACAGCTACTTCACAGTGACCTACAGGGCTCCGAAGAAATGCTATGCCGATTTCCAACATACCATTCGGCCTTCGACTACCCGTGCGAGAGCTAGGATTGGTGACTGTCACCTGAAGAGGGCGATCAATCGTATTACAGCGACGTGCCTAATTGGTGCCTGTGGAAAGGTCAACATCGCAGTACAAACGAAGGCCATCGCACCGTCGAGACGTGTCTCTGCTTGGGCCAGGTTAACGGCACTTGACACCAAGCGGAAGTGCCTCCAATACCACCGCGTTTAGCAGGGATATCCGGGGTGAATACGGCTGCCGTGGGTCTCATTCATGTTTTCGCAGAATACAGCGGATTTCAGAACTGCAACAGTTACAGTGTCACATGCTGCACTCTAAATGCTCGACAGCCTTATGCAATACTCCAGAATACCCCCTGTTTTTTTTTTTTCCTTTCTAACCACCTCTGCTTAGGTTAATGGAGTTCCTATAGCTTCAGACTGTTTGGCTGTGTTAGCTTGTTTGTGGCCATACCTAAAATTTGATGGATATGAACGGATTAGAAAACGAGCTATATCACAATCAGCATGCAGCCAGAATAGCGAGTTTACTGAACTGGCTAGTTTTCAGCCAAGTAACAAAGCAATGGTACGATGAGTGCTCTTAATAATCTACAACAAAAAATAACATTTTCAATAAACAAGGCAACATTCTTGAGATCTCAAACTTTCAGCTCTTGTTCTGTCTTGAAGGAAAAAAAGATACTGTGCACGTAACACTTGTTGTTCAAGGTATCCTTAAAGGACCCTCGCAAACACAGTTGGTAAGCACTCACTACGCCATAATTATTGCATTTTCGAATCAGCGAAGGGCCCACTACGTTTCCTTACACGAACTTACGCAGCTGTTCACTTGGTTGATGCTTCTGCTGATGCTGGTGCTCTAATGATTATGGGTGCTTTGTAATGTTTGGGCTTCTCAAACAACCTCTCGTTGCTCAATTCACATCTTTTCACGCCTGGCGTGATTCTACTCTTCCGCCGCGAAATACGATGCGTTAACGAAACTCTTACCACCACATGAAACTCATACAGCCTTTTTTTTTTTTTCAAAGCAGTTTCAACCAATTTCTTTGCTCTGCTGTAGAACACTTGCCATGCAGATGGTCTGCGTTCGATCATCACTTGCATCCGGGAATGTTTATTATTTGTTTAATTTGCGTCTTCCTCAATTTTCGTCGACAAGATTAATTTTCGCTCACAACAAACGACGCCGACGCCGAAATTTCTACGAAGCGAGCTTTGTAATGCTGGTTAATAATGAAAAAGACAGAAAGGCAATATCTGTATAAAAAAGAGCATCCGCTTCGATGCTTTGACGACTTTCACGAAGTGAAGCTTTCATACTGGAAACTGGCAATACTTCTGCAATAAATATCGAACTTTCCTGCCGGTACGCACGTAATATATCAGTGGAACCTTGATCACTTGCCCGTACATTAAACGTACATCATCCAGCTGCTTACAATCACCTGAACAAACAGGGTTACATAGGCATGCTTGGTGCCTATAGGTTTCTTTGAACTAAAATTATTCAGACGACAAGCCCAGACACCGTTACAGCCTTCTTACAGGGCACTCCAACAATTTCTTTTGTATTCACAATTTTTTGATAAACCTTTCAGCTTATGTTCCATTCGGGATCTTTATAACATGTGCCAAATCATACAACGGTAGGTAATTTAGGTTTTCAGAAACTGTAATTGAAAATTGGTACACGTGTCTAGTCCTTCTACCACGCCTCACCCAGCAGACCTTTGCAACGCACGTTTTCATCTACAAGACGGTGACGACGCAAAAACAGTTCGGTTTTTTTTTTCATATTCGTACTTTGTTAGTCGTTGTTGACATCGGGTCTTCCGGTAGCGGTGAGAAATGAGAAGATCAGTGTGGCCAGTTCAGCTGCTTCGCGCGTCGACGGGTCCCAATCAAAAGGTGATTTTCCGCGAGCAGGTAGTAGCGGCAGTCATCGCTGAACTCGTCGCTGGTCAGTTCAGACGGGCTGTCACTGCTTGACGCCGCATCGGATGACATCGCCAGCTTCCTTTTCGTGTGACAGAAGAAGCACGTGCGCCATTTTTAACCTTGGCCAGCCATGGTGGCGTGTAGCTGTGGTTTCGTCACATCACCGTGTACCCACACGGAGCAGCTCTCTGATTTGGACTAATCGTTTATTGCTTAATTTTTAATTTTTGACGGGTATTTTGGCAAAACTAACAGCCCTATGGTGCTATAGGGATGTTAATACTATTAGAAGAGAGACCACTTTCTCCAGCTAGTTTCCCTATGCAAAACTAGATGGCGCAAAAGCACCGAAGCGCCACGGCCTTCTTCTCGGTGGCACAGCCGTGATGTGGCAAGTGGCGGACGTTGCCCTGCCGCATGCACCGAAAAACAGGTGGTGGTAGGAATTCTTGATGAAAAAAAAAAGCACCGGAATTCTGTCAGCCATAAGGTGACGTGGCGCAGTGCCTAAGAGGAAAAAGAAAAGAAAAAAACAATATAGATGGGTATACATATACGGCGCATGACATCGATGCCGACGCCGGCGGCAAAATCCAGCCGAGAGTGCCCATGTAATTCAATAAAAAGAAACAGCTTGTACAGACTAACCCCCGTATTCACAAACGCTCCTCGACTCGAATTTCACCCTTCATTTGACAGAGTTGAGAACTGCGCCGCTGCTCGGCTCAAAATGACACTGCGCTAATCATGAATAGCAGCAAATTAACACTGATATGCCGTGACTTGCCCTGCCTAGAGATGGCGCTCCCATCGGCTTTCTCGAGTGAAGGTGGAGCGTTGAGTGAAGGGGCGTTCTAGAATACCGGGGTAAGCGCTGCGCCCGCTTTGCTGGCCTTCAACCCGGCAGCGGCGGTGGTGAATCGGCCGGTCATCGGCGACAGTGAAGTGGAAAGGAGAAGGCAATTAGATTGCGCATTCAAACGTGGCAGCGCCCGTTCGCCACTGCAAAAAACGGTCTACAGTTGAAAATGCACCGGAGTTCCCTTTCAACTTAAGGTAAACGGTTCTTTTTTTAAATGATATTAGTAACTGCTGATTAGAATTGCATCGTGTCAAGGATTTGGAGTACGAGCTCTCGCAGTCCCGATAGAATGCACGGCCTTGAATGGCATCAAATGTAGACCTGTAACGCAGACCACTTATTCTTACATTTCGTGAGGTTCCGGGAGTGCAAAAGTGAATTCTTGCTTGTCTCTATGTACGCGCTGTGCATTGCGCGTGGATTTATTTGTATTCTAAGGTATTGGTACTGAAAATATTTCACGATAAATGTTTTTGTAGACTATATCGCGTACATGGTTACATGAAAGTTAGACAAGTTCTGTCATTCAATTTATTCTTTTTTAAGAAAATCATCCGCGTACATTTGTGTGTACATAATTGATAAATAACACAAAACACGTCAACGAATCCTTGTCTTGCATCGATACTGATTGCGATAAGGCATACGCTGTGCTGGCATCAAGTTTAATAGACTGCGGTTCAATGAGTTCACGATGAAAGTATTCAGCGGCTCACTTCAAAATGGGGTACAATGTAAAAGAGCAATGCACGGCGAAACACAAACAGGATCTTAGAAACTAATCGTGATAGCGACTCTTTTCCGTGTATAAACAGTGTGAATGTACCATTCGCTATAACACCACGTTTCTGGAGGGGCGCGTGACCAGTTTGTGCCCACTGCCGTAAAAAAATATCTTTTAAACATACACTTTTGCATACAATTTACAAACATAGTTTGTTTGTAAACATACAAAACATGCGAACGAACATACAGTTTTCTGCTTGAATGTAAACATTCGATTGATGTCTGTCGCGACTGTGGAATCGTAGAACTAAATGTGGAATTGTACTTATAGGCATGGGCTCTAATAACGTACAGTCCAAACCTCCGGTTTTTTTTATCTTTTTCTGCAATTTGACATGATTTTCTAAAAAGCTTTGTAAATCCTATATTTCGCCTACGAATTTTTTAAGTACATGTTGCAAAACTAGGGTCTTACAGAACCAAAGCCTCACATGTTACGATTACCCACCTCTGTTGTGTAGGGGTTATGACACTGTACTGTTCACTGATAGGTCACCGCATTGAAAGCGGGCCTTGTAAGTGAAAATGCAAAAGGCCCGTGTGCTCACCTTGAGGCGCGCGTTGAAGTACCCCGTTGGTCAAAATTTCCGAAGCCCTTCACTACCGCCTCTCTCGTATTGTATCGCACTTTCGCGACATCGGACACAATAACTACTTTCTATGCCTATGAGCTGCAATAATTTACAGATTGACTTATAAGCGCTCTTTGCTGTGCTGTGCTAGAGGCCAGAATTTTAACACGTTAATTGCATTACTAAGAGGATGGATGTTCCGATCACAATGCTGGTATCGTTGCCAAAAGGCTAATGCTGTAACCCTTCTAATTATTTGTTGTTTCCCCACTGTCAATATGCGTCATATTTTGATGAAGGTACCGAGGTGCGAGTAGCGTAATTTTTTCCCTGGGGCCATCCATCCCTGCCTAGCTTCGAGAGTTTGCAAGTGCAACGTGCGACAGTTTTTCTCTAACTGTCGTTCTGAGCAACCTCTGATAACTTAGGCGGTAGTGAATTCGTGCGGGAATAGCTACTTTAGTAAATTCCTCCCATTGCAGCTTGGAAAAGCGCTGGACGGCCTCTTTAACATGCACCTAAATCAAAGTGCACACGCCCCAAGAACTTTGGCTGCCGTAGAAAATGTTGCCGCTGCAACCGGTATTCGAACTCGCTACCTTCGGTTCAGCTGTCGAGCGCCATAACTAGTATAGATCATCGGGGTGGGTACCAATACAACTTTAAGCGAATAACTGCGAGCATCAGTGTAGTGATGATGGTATCTTTTTAAGTTTAGCTTTACCGACAGTACGATTGGAACCACAACCCTTTCGTTTACAACCTGCAATGAAGCCTTGTCAGCCTCATCACCTTATCGTTCTTACTTTTCTCTTTTAGGATGGCTGCCAGTTGGGCGTGTTGGTAAAGGTTCATTATGAAACAAGCGCAAAAATACACACACTCAGAGAGGACACAGGCAAGCGCTTGCGGTGTTGACACATGGAAAAGGGCCCTTTGTACTAGAAATTACATTCAGGATGACTGCCAGTTGGTTCATCATGAACCTTTACCAACACCTCCAACTGGCAGTCGTCCTAAATGTAATTTCTAGTACAAAGGGCCTTTTTCCATGTGTTAACACCGCATTGTCTGTGTCCTCTCTGAGTGTGTGTATTTTTGCGCTTGTTTCATCATGAACCTTACTTTTCTCGGCGAGGCCATCAGACAGATTCGAACCAGCGCCCCTTCGGGTACAATACCACAACGGCACAGGAAACACTATTGAGCAGTTGATGTGCTCACTGTTGCAAGAAATACAAAGTTGCAAGGCATACTGTTGCAAGGCATACTGTTGCAAGGCATACAAATGCACAGCTTGACAAATACTGGTGTCATCGTTACCAGATACAAAGTATATAACTTCTGGATTGATTGATTGATTGATTGATTGATTGATTGATTGATTGATTGATTGATTGATTGATTGATTGAGTGATTAATAATTAATAGGTGGGGTTTAACTTCTCAAAACCACCATATGATTATGAGAGACGCCGTAGTGGAGGGCTCCAGAAATTTCGACCACCTGGGGTTCTTTACCGTGCACCCAAATCTGAGCACATGGGCCTACAACATTTCCGCCACCATCGAAAATGCAGCCGCCGCAGCCGGGATACGATCCCGCGACCTACGGGTCAGCAGCCGAGTACCTTAGCCACTAGACCACCGCCGCGGGGCATATAACCTCCGGGAATATTTTACTACATTGGCTAGTCTTTGAAGAACTTCATTTTTTTTAATTGCCCTACCACCTTCGTATTTTGAATAAAATTTAGTAGAAGACTTTTAGAAATATTTACAATAAGGCCGTATAAGCAAGTTAGTGGAGTTTGATAACTGGAATTATTTTCGGTAGATCAAAACATAAAGACACCGAAACAACAGAGGACACATAGACACGGATTATTGCGAGAGAATAACTTACTTTACTGTACGCAAACACAAACACCTATTTTACAAGCACGCTCACGCAACATGCCACAAACGAGGTGCTCTTTTTGCGCACTTCGCATATCACCGCTTTGCATGCGTAAGGTATTGTCACGGGGTCGTGACGTGAACAAAGGGAGCAGACTTCAGGTCGAAGATGAAACTGTTTATTCGTGCCAAACTTGTGACCACGCAAAAGAAAATGTCGGATTACAGCAAGGCACTGGCACTGATAGCGGCGAAGCGTGTCGGTATTGATACACTTGCCATCGAATGTTCGAGCATTATCGCCAGCAGCGGTGTAGGTTCCAGAATTATCTATAATGTTCACGAAGTGGGCGTAATCTTAACAAAATAATCTACTGCCATCCTGAAGCTTCTTAAACAGTGTAGGCGTGGTTCGCGCTGAAAATTACTGACAGTAAAATGAGGCGATAACAAAAGATGACGCGAGGATGCTGTAATATTGGAAGCTCTTGCTGTGACAGTGCAACGGAACGAACATTGACAAGGAGGCTCTTATTAGCGCTCAAAATGAATGGTTACGGGCTGTCACGGGCAAGTTCACCAAAATACCACTTTCATGGTGTAGACGCTACATCAGACAAACCGGGTGATGTGCTAGTCCCACGTTGCAAGAGCACCGTATAACAGTTGATGCGCAGGGCAGCGAAAAATATTTAATGAAATGCTTTGTTGGGCGCGTTGTTAGTCCTGGAATATATTTGAGTGCAAGTGTACAGCACAAAACAGCAGAGGCTGACTACTGGTGTCATCATCATCGTCGTCATCATCATTAGTTTGACTACGTCCACTGCAACGAAAAAGCTTCTCCCATGTTCCGCCAATCGGTCCTGTGCTTGCTGCTGTCATTTTATACCCACAAACTTCTTAATCTCATCTGCCCATCTAACTTCTTCTCTCCCCCTGATTCACTTGCCTTCTCTGGGAATTCAGTTTGTTACCCTTAAAGACCAGCGGTTATCCTGTCTACGCGCTACATGTCCGGCCCATGTCTATTTCCTCTTCTTGATTTCAACATGATATCCTTAACCCCGGTTTGTTCCCTGATCCGCTTAGCTCTCTTCTTGTCTCTTAAGGTTACACCTACCATGTGTTTTCGAATAAAACCAGTTTGTAGTGAGCGCTCGTAGAGTCGTCCTTCTTGTGTGTTGTCCATTTGAAGTCAAGTGTATTTCAAGGGGGGGGGGGGATTTTTGTGGATGATTGCAGTAGGTGCTTCTATGCTCAGTCCTTCAAAGACACATGTGTCCTTTTAAAATGCAAGGAACCCTATCTTCTTTTGTTCTAAATTACCGCAACTCAGGCCGTGGTCGAAATTGGATGAACCTTTCACATATTGATAAATAGCTAACTTCTAAAGGCTCTACATTTTGGTCAAAAATTACACAGAAGTGCTCCTTGTTGAATGCATACTTTGAATAAAGATAATGACTTGATGCAAAAGCAAATAATAAACAACCGTTTAACGTTTTCACAGGCGTTGTGGATGCTTCACTTTTCAAGTCACAGAAAAACACAAGATTTACTCGATCTAAATGCCACGAAAGTTTTGAAAATGCGAATGTTCCAGATTTACAAAATCTGTTGCGCTTCCTGCGAGGTTTAAAATTTCCTCGAAACATATCTTATTGGAAAATGATTAGCGTTCAGAACATCGCAAAAAAACAAAGATTTCCAAAGACACATGCTTTTTTATATCTCAAATGACCGCTATAGTTTTTTTATTCTATTGCGATACTTTAAAAACCCTCATACATTTCTAAATTTCCGCATGCCTTGCAGCCTTGCTTATCATGTGTTAGTCGCAGGCGTCAGTCCAAGTGGCCGTTGTGTCTTCATACAGAGTACGAAATATTGCAGAGTCGTTATCGCAACTGCGAGGAAGTGGTGGTGCCTGCGGAGATTGCAACCCGTTGCTTCGGCGTGATTTTCGGTCTTCTTGTATACGCGCTAGTTTCCTGTTAGACCAGTGACTTCCGACGCCATATCTAGCCTAAGCCAGGAATTGATGCCCCGCTTGTGTGCCCGAAAACTTCCCTGTGCTCTTTCGCGCGCCTACAATTTCGTCACTGTTTTGCCAGATTACTGTGGCAGTCTCGTATGTGGCTGCAAAATGTGTTGTTGACATAGCCGCCTATTCAGCTGCTAGAGAGGTACGTAGAAATCGCAGCGATGATATTGATTCAGTGCTTTATTGAATAATCAAGTATCATTCTGAACTACATAGAGAGAGAAAACGTTCATATGGCAGCCAGTGAGTGAATGTGAGAGGGTGCCTTATTCTAAGAACTCTCTTGCCTGGACCGCCTGGCAGGTCCACGCGACGAGTCGGCACTGGTCGACCAGGTCGTGCTTGGAGATCGCAGCCTCCCAAGCTTCATTGAGGAGGTTTGGTTCTGCATCCATAGCTGCTGCTTGTGTGACTGGGTTGCTGCCTTTGTATTGCAGTATAGAAGTGTGCTAGGGTGTCTGCCACATTACAGCGTGAGCAGACGTGGTTTCATGGCGTTGGTCTGAGGATGCATTAGAACGCCGTTTGTAAATGTATTGCTTTGAAGGCGCCTGTAGTCCCAGCCTTTGTCTCTTGAGACCATCTGCAGTTAGGATGCTTGTTATCTTCAGATTAAGTCTATTGTGTCTTTGCACTCAGCTTCTTCCAGCTCTTTCACTGGCGATACATTGCTCGTTCTGTGGGTATAGCCTAAGCGAGGTTTTGTTTTTTCAGGTAGTCTAGAGTAATGCACTCATGAAATATTTACGTTACTACAGTAGTAAACAAAGCCGAGTTGATAGAAGGTATTGTGTTTGTGTGAAAAAATATGAAACCACGGAAACACAGGTGCAAGAGAGGATGCAGTTGCTAGCTTCAAACTGATGCTTCAGTTCGGAAACACGACATTTAAACATGCATTTCAGTCATTGCCAATGTAAGGTGCAACATGAAAATGAGCGTCAAAGTTTGCGCTTGTATTGTCTCTCTATTATGTGTCCATCTGTTTTGCTTGGAGCGATTCCGCATTGTGAATTATTTAGCTGGTTGAAAAGCGGCCGAGAAGACACTGAACTGCTGGACACAAGTTGCGGGTTGCGTTTGCCTGGCAATGGTAGCAAACGTTAGCATTGTGGAAGCAAGCATACGTTACGAAACAGTAAATAATGGAAATTAATTCTTCAGTTCTCCTGAGTTCATTGTGGTATCAGTGGGGATGAGCCACCTTAAATTCCAATTCCGGCAATTTTTCGAAGCCTGTAGATCTAGTAATCTTAACTGGGTACGTTCTATTGCGCGTTTCCACCACTTATATCAAAGTATTGACTAATAGTTTCGCAGATAGTCTTCAAATGAACATTATCCTAAAGCCAACTGGGCTTACCAGAAATATTGGTCAACATTGTGTGTATGCGACATCAATTTTCGCAAGGCGATGGAAGTAGGCATCATTGTAGCGTCTGCTTCTTTGCTGTGGATTATTTATATTTGGCCAGTGGTTCCCCGGCTCTGCGGGCAATTTCGGTGGTCATGTGCTTGGCGTGCCATGGTTGCCATGTAATATAGCGTTGTCGGCCGAGCCCGATTCCCCTAACATGTATCATAACAACCACAAAATACTCGCAACGACTGCATTGGTCTCCATGCTAGTGTGCTAGCACCATGAAGGTTTAAAAATTGGTTAGTACTGCCAGCCTATAGCACGAAAAGTTTGATGCGTGAACATCAACGCATGCAGGAAAGACTTTCAGTAAGGAATACTGGGTCCATCTTGGTCGCGTCTTTTTGCATACGATAAGTGCCCATCGTTAGAAAGGTATGCACATGTCTCATAATATTAGTTAATCTTATTGTCATTTAAAAGAGTGCTTCACTCGCGCCCTTTTCTAAGACAATCTTAAAAAGTCCTAGTTCAACGGCAAACTTTTTACCCGCCAACAGTTTTAGCCGAACCCCGCAACCACAACCTTAATGGCATGGAGAACCACTGCCGTCTTACGGCGTTATGCGCAAACAGGTAAGGACATATGTGAATCTGTTCTGTTTCTTCGATGTGCAACAGTCATGCTCATAGACCTACAAATGCATCTGTCATTGCTCGACAGCTCCGAGGAGTTTGTGCACGTGGCAGTCGTCAGTCGCAGACATAGTGCGGCATGGTCAGCGTGGTCACCTACTCGCTCAGTGTCTGCTATTCGCGGCTTTCGCAGTTTTCGAACACCACGCCTGCATGACCGGCATGCCTTGCATGATTTTCGGTTTTGCTAGTTTTACGTCATACAGAAGCAGCATTGCTCCACTCTGTTTCAATTTAGGTGTTCCGCTTTCATAAATATTTAGAGTTATTTTGGGGTTTGCTTAGTATCTATGTTATGTTCATCTCAGTGGAACAGTGGCTTTGATGCCATGCTGCTGCCCCGTAAGTGATGGTTCGATCACTGTCATGGTGGTGGTTCCATTTCTGTGGAGGCGAAACGATAGCGGCCCGTGTCCGTGCACGATAAATTGGTAGTGGCCCATGTCAGTGCACGTTAGAAAACACCGAATGGTGAAACTTTCCGGAGCCCTCCACTAAGGCGTCTCTCGTAATAATATCATTAATTTCGGACGTGAAACTCGACATAATATGATTAGTGTTTCTACAAACGCGTACATGGCAGGAGCGTCGGATGTAGAGCCACAATTACTTTCACATGGCCAAAAAATCGTCGGAGTTGCTCTTGAAAACTCGCTAACCTCAAGGAATAAATCATTCAGTCAGTCAACAAACTTTATTCAGGTCCTGAGGAACTACAAAGTACTAGTTGCTGCCCACATCCAAGGGTTTATATTATTGATTTGTACCCTGAGAAATCGGTCTTGGGTAACTTACTTTTAATGGTCTTATTAATGGAAGAGAAACTGAAGGTCGTTGTTTAATTCCTTAACTTCGTTCTGAAATAAAGCGACACCACGTATTTAAGGTCTAACTCTCCCCGTTTGGTGACATTGACAAAACGAAATTTACTAAAACATGGTATGTCGACTCTATTAGCCCCTCAAAATAGAATCCGCCATATATTTACTAATTAGCACGTATGTAAACCAAGTGGATGCCATGAATGCATATGACGTCGTGGTGTTTGGGGCAGACAATGCGCAGCACGATCACCACTTCATTTTTTTTTCGTGCGTTTTAGCGCTTACGAAGCGGCACGTGCGTGGTGGGCGTGGCTGGCATGATGATTTCGGTACTGTGAAATTGTAATTTATTAATGTAAAAAACTTATTTTTTGTTGGGGGCCCCTTTAATTAGCAGGACGAATTGTCTCGATGGTCTTGATGTCTTGACTAACTCGCGTCATTTACCACAGAAAGCAAGCGTCGGCATAAGGAAGACAGCTGTGCTCAAGTATGGATCTCACAGTGGGGGACGAAAAGCCACCGCCATATGTCCAGTACCATTCCGGCGATGCATCGGTGGCTTTCGTAACAGCCGATCAACAACCGTCACAGGAACCACCGAACAAAGCACGCGGATGCCGGTGCACAGCGCTGAAGTCGCTAGGAGTCGCTGTTACGCTATGCCTCATCACAACGGTGGCTGCCTTAACGTTGTTCTTTCTACAGCGCGCCGACGTAAGTAAGCCAACGTAGTCGCTAGACATTTGAATCTGCGCTATGCTCGTGAGCTCTCTTCGTAAATTTGAGAGAAGGTGGAAGGTTGTAGAAATATTCATGAACGGGTGGCAAGTGTCGCTGAGGTGGCTGTTTAGCTAAGGGGTCTTGTATTCTTCAAGCCAGTTTTTAGCCTACCTCACGCATGTATGGTCATGCTTCGTAAACTCTCCCCCAACTATTAACTTGGACGAGGAGAGAGCCTTGAAGAAGACAGGACAATACGCTCAAACACTTGATCTATCGACAATCCCGGTTCAGGTATGTATGTGCTAATAACCTATCCGATGTAAGAATTGTTGTTGCTAAGAACCCAGAAAAATAGTGTTTCCGGAAAGATGGGGGAAAAAGGAAAGAGATGAACGGTCGTCTAGTTGTGTTGCTCTAGCTGGAATCTTTTAATGCAGCACTGCGGATTTCTCAAAATTAAAGCCCACAACTTGAAAACAAAAATGTAAAGGTCCGGCATTTCCGGTACACGGAATCCAGACTCATTGTACCTTTCAAGTATACTTGGGAATATTCATAGTGTGATAACTAACAATCCAGGCCACCATTAGTTTGATAGTATGCTAATATATTGTGACACAAACACCACAGCAGTGTGCCGATCTAACCACACGATCTTCACATGTGGAAGTTCTCTGCATAGGCGATGCCGCCATTCAAACAATAATACTCTGTGCTAAGCTGACGTGGCTGCTTGGTTTTCGCTTCAGCTAGGCCGTCATATCACAGGAATCCTCAGCGCGTAAAAAGGTTGGACCTGATGCAAGGCTGTGTCAGGACCTCTACTGTACACCAGCGAGCAAAAGTATCCGCACCATTGCCCTTGCAGTCTGTGCCGTCTAGTGGTGAGCCGTCTGCTGTCAAAAGATTTCCTCGGGCGGATTCCGCCAGAGCAATTGATGCCTTCAGCAGCAGAAACCTCGTTTTTAGACCGCGTGGAAAGCAATTTTAGCTCGCATTCCTATGGGACGTATACTTTTTCCCACGTGTGTACTACATATTTATTTGAGTTAAGTACGCATTATAGCATTTACAAAGTAAAACGAAGTATCACAGTGCTTAGTGCTTACATACGATCAGGTAATATCTTCGTTGGTCGATGCACTTGTGTTGCTTCCCGGTTGCCATAGATTGCGTTCACTGAATAAATAATTCGGTAATAACAGAAACGCACGTTCTAGTGGCCATAAAATAAAAAAAAAGTTAAGTAGTTCACCCATTGTGAAAACGGCACAAACTGCGGACAATACCTGAGAGTTCACCTGTTTCTCTTAGCGTTTTATTGTCTTAGTCTCTTTCTTTGTTGGCGCCAGAAATCCGTTTGGCATACGTTAAATAAAGAAAAGAAAGAGTTTAGTTTCCTGCATAAACGCCAGGAGTGGTGGATGCAGAGGACCGTGCGTCCAGTACGAATAAATCGTGTTGTCGTCCTGTGTAAAGTGAACGCAGTGTAGGTGGCGGGTGCAGGTGGCGGCCCTTCTGAAGTGCGAAACAGGCCCCTCCTAGCAATAGATGATCGAGTGTTGCCTCAGTCGAAGCTACATGTTCGCCAGCCCTTCTTGGCATCCAGCTTGCGTCAGAGACTAATGAGACTGAGCGTCAGCTTACATTGTGAGACTTTTCTTCCGTACATCTGTGTCTAACCGCAGGGGCTGGAGCTTCACTATTGCTTCGCTGGCTAGTACAGACGATAGGACCTCTCTCGCATTTTTTTTACACTTTCGGTAGTTATTGAAAGCAAGCTTCTTCGCTGTACTCCAATAAATCTCCTCCGCCTCTTTGACTTTTCACTGTCGTCCACACTGCCAGCCGCATACCTCCTAGTTCTTTATTCTTCACTTTTTGTCCACGCTTTTCTAATACAAATGCCTGAACGCCTTCTCTTCCCACCTAATTTCGTTCATTTTCCTGAAACTCCGTTTAAATCTTATTTTGCTCTGAGCTTCCCTTACTTCCAACCCAGCCCATCCAATATCCCCTGCCTTTACAGCCTCGTATCTCGTGTTCCCGTGAGAGTCCACCGCGAGGCGTCCTATAGTACTTTGATTTACATCCATTCCTGGTAGCACCACTGATTTTACGCACGTCACTGATTCCCCAAGTAGAAGTCCAGAATTCATCATGTCTTTCCACAGACCACAAAGAACTTCATACTTCTGTACTTCTTGTATCCCCACAGCGATCTGTGTTTCATTATTGCAGCATTCGGTTTTCCCTTTGATGCCAATGTTTCCGGCTGATGGTATCACTACCCTGAAGCACTATATACACTGTTTTGAACGAAAAACAATTTATATCCAATTTGTCACCAACTGGCGGTGATCAATCTAAATATGGTATCCACCTCGCTATCTGAAGTTTTGTTGTCACACACAGGCCCATTGGTCGTAGCAAGCTGGTTATGATGACACAGCATACCAGTGAATTGCTGTGGTACATTTACCGCACGAAAATCTCATACACCTTGAACAGAAAAGTGTGTTTCAGTTGCCTCTGTATCCGGCTTTGTAAACTCTTCGCACACAGTGTTGTCGGAGTAGAGCATTGTTAGGCGTCCGCAAAACCAGAGTTCCCACGTTTAACCCGGGATGCGCTGCACGGAAGGCGGCGTTGTGCAACTTACGGCGAGAATGGTCAGTTTCTAAAGTTAGAGAACCTCACCAGAAGAAAAACAGCCACGATTTCGCCTCAAGGGTGTAGCAGTGAACGCGACTCACGACTGCAACAAATTGTAAGTAATGCTAAGGCTGGCAGCCAGGGGCGTAATTAGGAAATGGCACACCAGGCCCATGTCACCCCCTCTCCTCCCGAACTATTTTCGCTATAGCATACAGAGCGAAAAATGGTAATTTTAAGGCGTACTCCCCTTAAATCGAAAGCCCTTCTGCCCCCCGCCCCTCCCTCTACCCAAAAAAGTCTGTCTGCATCTTTGCTGGCAGCAAACTCTTTTGAATCCTATCTCGCGTAACTCTACAAAAAGCTTTTGTAAGAGAATATGGCCACTCCAGGAAAAGTTGTTCTTTCTGCACAGTGTCTTCGCGTTGAGAACGCAGCACATAGAAGGGCACACGAGCCGCCCCTTGATGGTCGCCGAGACCGCGCTCCTAGAATAAAAGTGCCAAGTTGCTGCTAACATTAATCACGTTCGCAAATTTTCCATCCGGCCGACTTGCTTTATATCCGAAAAAGACTTGTGTACTCATTATCAAGAAAAACTAACATTTGAATATGATAGCCTTCAGTCTTTGTATTTTTCCCTGATATGTTCATTGCTGTCTTTTTTTTTTTCAGATTTTACCGAAGGTGGAACACTCGAAGAAGGCTGGTAAGCATTCTTCATTTATTGCTTCCAATTACGCACTTACATAGCCGAAAACATGTAACAGGGTTCAGACGTCACCAAGATTTTATCAGCACGAGTTTACTTAACTTATTCAGCGCTTAGCCGTAAATTTTGGTACATCAGAAATAAAAAAAACCGAGCCAGTGCGGCCCTAGAGATACCACGGGAACGAGCGAATTGATCGCTTATATTGAGAAATCTTCTGAAGTAAACTGTTATTGTGGTAGGGGCTTTACAAATGCTGCGAATGCTCCGAACTAATATAAAATATACATTCAATCGTCATTTATTCACACTGTTTTTTTTTCAACGACAATGGGCACACGCGCACTTCCTTCGTAACACTTCCACTTCAGCCTTCAGAAAAGTATAAGCTTCAAAAATATGAGCCGATTCAGGTGTAAAATTGCTTTGCCATAACAGTTCACTCAGAACTAAACTGAAATAGCACGTATTGTTTGGCATCCGTACACTAAAACCCATATCAACAACAATCGATCGAAAACTTATATCAATAATATTGATAGAGGGTAGCGAAAGGTAGTTTGATTTATATTTAACTGAATCTCAACCGTAGATTCACCCACCGAACTCATGAAAGCTCACCATATAAAACCATTCGAGTTGAGAAGACAGAAACAGAGAGTGTAATTTTTTAAACTTTTTTACGCGACCAGTACCACTAGACTCATCTCTATATCTGCCACCCCTATTAACTAAAACCACAGGTCACCGTATTTAAAAGTAAAAAAACTTACTTCGTAAGAACAGACACATTTAAGAATTCATGCGCTACCCACATGCTATAACTGCATTGATTTGTGTATTCGAATCGGTATCTCAATCATCATTATTCTTGTTTTGTTTTGTAGCGTTGTGTCAGACATACTGACTCAGTGTCTGTGATATTGCTTTTGTTTTCCTTGTTCTTTCTACCTTTTTCTCTTTTCTGACGTGTTCACTGTTGTATCATTTTTATTGTCTTCCCTGCGTAGACTACGTATTGGCAGTACTTGACATAGATAAATCAATAACTTATAAAAATGTTCTTAAGTATTAAATAAAGGGAAGATGCCAATTATTTGTAGGTATAAAAGCATTCGGTGTCCATGATTCGCAAGGTGACCCACAATTTGGTCGCCTCATAATAATTTAATATTATAGATTTTTATTTGATATCGTGCTAGTTGGTGCCAGTTTGATGTCAGTGGAACGCTTAGCGCTAAAAACGTACCCACTTATCAACACATTCACAGTACTGGCGCTGACATGATGTGGAAACAGGGCATGATGTGCCACTGAATAAAACAAATGTCCAACTTCCTCGGAAGAATCAAATGCCGCGTTCTATAGTTACGGTGCAAACACTCTATTCAAGGGCGTAAATTGAAATTTTTTGGCAGAAGGGTACGGGGGCATATCTTAAGTGCACACAGCAAGTCATACTTTATAATACCGACCGCTGTTTAAGGGAACACTACCATTATCGCTCTTGATATTACCAGCCCTTTAACAGCAAATGAAAAAATAAACAAATTTTATGCATGGCACTAGTCTGCCACAGAAAGTCAGAACTGTCAATCAGAGGTAGTATTAAGCAAATCTAAGCCTCTATGCTTTGGCGAAAGAGAGAAATCCAAACGTACCGCGCACCTGAATGTTCCCTTTAACAATAGACCCGTCTCTACGCACGCAAGTAAATGCAATCATAAGCTTCTCTTTGTTCTCATCACAGATCTACCCGACGTAACCAATCTTTACTTAGTGGCTGCCGATAACCACTATCTCACTGTGGCCTGGGATCGACCTCGTCTTAGCTTTGACTTCTACTGGCTCAATGTCACCGGCGGCTTTGAAAATGCAAGTGACAGTCTATCGATGCGCACTGCGCGTGCCTGTGGCAATGGAACCATCATTCACCCTCAGCAGACTCAGATCACCTGTGGTCCTTTCGACTCCTGCTCCAGCGTTGATGTCACCATTCGCACGTACAATAAGGGACCACACGAACTCATGTCAAAGGGAACCACCTTAAGTGACATTTTCATCGGGGGTGAAGGTGAGTGTTTTTTGCACGGTTGTTTGGCTGATATGGGTTTGTGCTGAGCAATCGATGGCCTAACTTCAGTTTCAGGAGAAATTCAATCTCTAAACAGTATAATCTACAAAAATTATGGAGCTCACTCAGGCTCGTTCGTCAAATATATTCTGTGCTTACGGCTAAATTGAACTCGAACTCGCCAAAATTTACCTGAGCCGGACTCATTCGGCCTCCCACTCACAATACTTTTCTGCAGTCTAAAGCTCAACTTAGACTGAAGCTTCCCAAAAAATTGGCCCCGTATCTGCATGGTTCTGCAAATGTCGTCGAAAGATGATAGTCTTGCGTGTCGAGAGAGTGAACAAGACATTTATTTGATGTTCTGCGCAAGAAAATCGGTGAGTGATATTCTAAACGCGCTGCGTGACAGTGCCTCGTGCGGTCAGCGGAGGCGAACAAGTGCATCAAGCACGTCACACGTGAGACATGAGCGCCATCTGGCAGGTTTTTTTAGAAAACAAAGCGCCTGGCTCTAAGACGGGTGTGCGCGCCCATCTCAGAGGTGATAAGGTGTAGAACTCAATCTGACGGGTAGGTGCCACCACCGTCTCGTCTTAGCAAAGCCTTGAAACACTTTCCGTTCCGTGCAAGCGTTGCATGATCAGCGCAACGTGATAAGCGCTACGGTCCTTAAATTTACTTATGTATGCCTTTTCTAGTAAAAGACGCACATGCAGAATATATAGGTGTTGTTATGGTGCCCCAGACATGCGCAATAATTGCTTTTTAATTGGCAATTGCACAATTATGAACTTTCAACCTTGAACAACATTGGTGGGCGCTGCGGATGGAGTCGCCGTTTATATGTTTCAATTACCCAATGCCGTTAAAAGTGGACAAACTGGCCAATGTACAGACAGACAGACAGACAGACAGACAGACAGACAGACAGACAGACACACCAAAAGTTTTGCGTCGAAGGTGCCCAATAAAGACAATCGTCTTTAATATTACTCACCCGAACTCCCTAAGACTCATGCTCACGACTCGATCTGAGTCCGGGTGAGTCGACTCATGAGGGAGTTGATCGACCTAGGCTAACCACTATGATTGCAATCCCTAGCAATGCTCTGCAAGGGGCATGTTTTTTACACTCCATACTGGTACGTGTATTGCGGCGAAATTCTCTCAAGATATGGCATATCATCTTTAGCTTGCGGCTTAACGAAGTCTGACAGGTTTTATGATAAAAAGGCAGAAGTCTCAGACGCTCTATCAAGCACAAAAGCAGCCATCGGCGTCAACCTGAGCAATGCGCAATGTCAAGGGGTCCTAAATGACGTCACGATGTTGAAGTCCCCCGCCGCGGTGGTCTATTGGCTAAGGTAATCGGCTGCTGACCAGCAGGTCGCGGGTGTGAATCCCGGCTGTAGCGGCTGCATTTCCGATGGAGGCGGAAATGTTGTAGGCCCGTGTGCTCAGATTTGGGTGCACGTTAAAGAACCCCAGGTGGTCGAAATTTCCGGAGCCCTCCACTACGGCGTCTTTCATAATCATATGATGATTTTGGGACGTAAAACGCCACATATCAAATTGATGTTGAAGACACTATGTCGTCATTTTAATACGTTGTCACGTCGTGAAAAGTGGGTCAATCCCGAAGGCTCTCTAATAACAAGTGTGATACAAGAAGAGTTAGGGGAAGGATAAATGCAATCGACTGCGAAGAAATTTATGGTGTTTTAGCTCATCTTAGCTACGTTTTTAACTCATCCTAGCTCATCTCAGCCGAGTGCGCAAAAAAACACGGTACAATTTTTGTTGGTGTGCCTTGAATTCGCTCGCGGGAACACTTAGAACAAGGCTTTGGGGTAGGCAAGCCCTGGTTGGAACAACCGGTACGTGCCACAATACAAGACTATATTTTAAAGCGTGTGCTGCTTTAACGCCCATGGCCCTACCAGCTCGTTCCATGAAACCTCCCTACTACCGTTCCCGCTCTTATTACACTGAGTTTGGTCATATTGAAGCGGTGGTGGCTGCAGTTTTCTCTGACAGTTAAAAAATACTGACAGTTTTTTTTCTCTTTTATGTGATGAGAAGCTTCATATATAGATATCAAAGGTCTCGTGATACGCTGCGTTAGTACGTATCTCCCACGCAGCCACCATTCAAGACCTTGATGACCGCCTTGTTCTGCTGAAATATTTTTCGCGTTCAACGAGGTGACCAAGCAGAAGAATCTTCCTCCTTCCTCATGTGCATCTTTGTAGGGCCCAGGCATCTACCCTCCGCATGCTTCAAATCAGGTCGTACCCCAGTCTTCGTTTCCACAGTCAATTTATTGAAAACATTGATCCAACATGCCCAGATTGTGGCGCCGTATCTACGTTAGACCACATGCTCTGGCAGTGCCCCTCATCACGCGATTCTGGGCACATGATCGAAGATAAATGAAGCACTGTGCTCAGAAGCCCAAAACTTGCACATCAACTCTGGGCTGTCTAGAGGGCCCACGACGCGGCGGTGAGGCTCAGCCTACCTGTTCTGGCATGGAAGTGGCCTGCTGCTCTACCTCCTTGAGGTAGTGTTTCTCAGGACCTCAATAAAATTCTATGTTTGTCTGCTAGGACTCCCACGCGTTGATTTTATGTGCCCGCATATATTGTAGCAGCGCGCAGAAACGCCAATATGAAAAGTTTTTTTTATTTACATCAAACAGCCCTTTTCTATAGCCATCACTGCCAGGTTATGTGAAAATTTCATTGTCCTACGGTGCCGTTGTGCCTCAAGTTGTGGTAACGAGAGATCCGTGAGTCCGTCCTAATTATTTATGCCCATTCTCTTGTGCACCAGATCCAAGTGAACCCAGGAGCATCAACGCGATGGCTCAATCACCAACCTTATCTAGACTAAAGTGGCAGGCTCCAACTCGATTAAGTGGCATCCTTGACGTGTATCGTGTAAAAGTTTGCGAGGCCTTCGTAACGTGTGACGACAACCAAAACACAAGTTACTGCGCGGAGTACGAGACGTTGGATGAGTCATTGGATATCAACACCGCAGAGGACTCCCTTTACTGCATCCTTATCACGTCTAATGCATGGTGTGGCCGAAACGTCCTCACCAGTCTGCCAGCAGCACTGGAATTCAGGACGCCTCTTTTTAGTGAGCATTTCTTTTTTTTCTCACTCATGACTTATTGCATATGAGAATGCAAACCATGATTATTAGGAAGGACAATTCTTTTTCTACAAAGTTTACCGTTAAACGTATGCACATGAGGGCCCCGAAATCGGGCGACTACGGTTGGACCCTTGGTTAACAACAGCAATAGAAGGTACAAATATAACCACATCTAGTAATACACAACATAGGTGGAAGTGAGCAGTGAAAGTACAAGAAAACTGCAACAAATAAGTAAAAGAACGAAACACATGCTCAGAGCGATACATGTACACAATGATAAGTCATAGAAGAGGAATAAGCAGGCCATAAAAAACCCAGTCTAAAATTTCTAATCACTTACACATTTAGAATTTAAATTATTATTGTTGCCAGCCTAGCTATACAAGATCAAATTTTTACCTTCATGTTTCAATGCATGTAACGATGACAATAAATTTAGTGAGTAGCATAAATAATTTCAAAATTTAATCACCACGAAGGAGGATATCAATTTGGCATAGTTGGTGTTACGTTTAGGTAAAAGAGAAAAAGTTATGATTATGGGTGAACCTAGTGCTGTTGGAGTTAGTAAGTTATCTAGCATTGATTAAATCCAACACAAGCTGTTTTTCTGTTGTTTAAATACCATAATAATGAAGTGAAAATGAAACAAGCCAGACACAATAAGAATGCGATCAGCAGAAGGATTGAAGCATCATTAGAATAAAATGAACCGCAGGTAACAATTCCAATAGCCTGATTCGGTGAATGTGCTGTACGGACGAAAGATGAATGTCATAGGTATTGAAGTATGATACCATAGGTGATATGACTGTCTATGAAGAGAAAGTATAAAGACAATAAGGCTTCAAGTGAAAAAAAGTGGAAGGCATTTTTTTAATGATCTTACACCAAGTGCTGTTTTTTTTTTATTTAAGATAATGTATATGAATATTGAACTTCAAATAAGGCTATATTTTTTTGCCCCGAAAACACATGCATTCAGATTCAGGAATGAAGTGTTGGTTCATACACACTTGTAGGAATCATTTTTAGGTGTTTTAAAAATCATGAGCTGAGTTCTAGGTGGGTTTAAAATTAAGTTGTTCACACGACATCAATTCACCGACATTTTCAGTTCGTTGTTCAGATTATTGATCACAGTATTTAATGATTCATGTGACATGGAAATGGCCATATCATCAGTGTAAAGAATAACGTTATAATCATTAGGGCAGTTAGGCAAATCATTAAGACATATAGAGAACGGTATCTATAATAATGATTCAGTTCAGGCTACACATTGAAAAAACATAACTAGCAGCAGCATTCCAACATTACTGTAATCCTTACAAACTGCGTATCGTATATTCGGAGGCATCCGCCACGGTGGATCAGTGGCTACGGTGTTCAGCGGCAGAATCAAAGGCCCCGGGTTCGCTCAGGACCACGGCGGTCACATTTCGGTACAGGTGAAATGATTGAGGCAGGTGCACTGAGCGATGGCAGTGCACATCAAGGAACACCATGGTGGTCGAAATTTCCGCAGCCCTTCACTACGGCGTCTCTCATAATGGCATAGTAGTTTTGGGACGCCAAACCTCAGATATAATCATTATTACTATATACGGAGATGTACTTGTCATTAAAATAGGCTCCGCTTCAGCACCTAGAAATTTTTTGGAAAAAAAACTCGATTTACTCTACGCTTGTTCAAAGAGCGTTTGTACAAACAATGGTGAAACATTTTCGGAATAAACTTAGTTACTGCGGTAGCGAATTAGTCGTTGGTTTGTTGCCCAATACCACAGGATTCGCGTGCTTGTCTCCTGAGATACAATAAACATGTCAGGTGCTACAAAAGCCCTGGTTTTGTGATATTTTCAAGAATATGCCAGACTTGAATGCTGTTATTTAGGTCTCGCAAAGATCGCATTCTCGAATTTGTCGTACGAAAGCCTAGAAGGTCCACAAAACTATCCCGACTGGTCATTACGGGCACTATTACAGTCAGACATATTTACACTATGGAGTAAAAAATCTCACGTAGATTGCAATCTTCATTGTCTGGCATGGATCAATATGGAGCAGGAAGTAAGTTGTTGGCCATCAATTACACCACTTTGTCAATGCTCATTGCAGAACTCTCTGATGTGTTCAACCTGGTTCTGGTGCGCGTCGATATGGGCTACGTAACTATATCTTGGCAGCGACCCAGAAGTCGCTTCGACTACTACTCTGTCGAGGTATATGAAGATGGGGATAGCGCTGCAAGCTCTGCCCAACAGGGACACCGTTTGTGCGCCAATGGTACCATCATTCGACCTGACCAGACGGAAGTGACGTGCGGACCATTCGAGCCATGCACCAACTTGTCATTCACAGTGCGCACTTATTTAAAAGGACCACCAGAGCGTAGGTCTCCTGGAGCGACACTAACGGGCATCTTTATCCCTGCCGAAGGTATGGCGTGTTTACTTTGACACTCGCAAAGCGTGAAGTTGGGACTGGTTTAGATGGAAATCATTGAAAATTTCAACCTTAATATTGTGCCAATGTTCAAACTTGAAGAATAGCAGCACAATCGGGCTGATGACGTAATTTACAGATTCTGGCTTTCGAGAACTTCTTTGCAGATGCACCTGGTCCCGCAGCAGCGAAAGCTACACTTTACAAGGTTTATCAACGCCGTCGTATATGTGATCAAATTATATTGTGAATTGCAGAGCAGATACTTTCAAGAACGTACTTGTTACACTGTGTAACCTCAACTTGAGCAGGCCTAGAGGAAAAGCTTTCACATATGCATACTTGAACGGACTCCTCAAGGCTGCAGTCCCAGAAATCACCAAAAAAATTTTCGGGTGTGGCGGGGAGGTTTTACCACTGTTTTTTGTGTGTATTATCATGTGAACATGTATATATACAGATCAAAAATTGAACTGTTTGTTTGGAGAACTGTTTGTTTTGGGGAACACCAATGAGTACAGATTGCAGAAATAGTTGATGACATTTGCTTATCAGCTAACATGCTCCGTTATCATTGAGCTACTACAGCTGGCATAATAACGCTGTAATTTACTTTTTTTGAAAAGTGAACGTGTTATTTCCGAGGTTCTGGTATGGAAATGGTACGTCTGTGCATTGAAGTCATTTATTATTTTGTGTTTTTTCTGTGGCAACGAACTACATTACGCGAAATTCAAACATTCTCGTACGTAGAACAGGCTTTCAGCTATACACTCAAGAATAAAAGCATTGCCAAATGAAGTGAACAGTTTGGAATCATTTTTTTAAACCATTCACACTGAGTATGAAGTGGGGCTATGAAGTGTATATTGTTACTTTAATGACAAGTCACTTGCACTGTAGATTATTTACAACATTTATTTCCCACAGTTGTGACGTAGCTGACCGGCTAAGCACAGAGAGCGAGCAGCCAGATATATTCGTTCTTTTTATCGGGTGCACGCGCGCATGTTTCCGGAGACTGTCTCTATAGGTGTAGCAGTACTGTTATTTCTTCAAGCTTGTTGCCAGTGCTTTGGAGCAGTGACTTGTATGTGCACAACATGAAAGCTGTTCAGGGTATGCTAACGTGTTGCGATGTTTTCAGGGGTCCGCTATGGGGTTGGACACACGAGTTTGGATTACAAAAAGATGTGCAAATACATGCCATTCAAAAGCTGCGTTACGTGAGGATCTTTTGGATGACGACGCACGTCACAGACTCTGAAAAAGTTGTGAATTTGAATAGTATAGATATTTTGCTATAGCGGGAACATACACAACGGACAAAAACGAAAAATAGCCGTGTATCAGCGTGCTTTGCTGCAAACGTCGTCAAAAACCGATAATCTGCTGTCTGCAGGCGCTGCGTGAGATATAGACGTCATCTGACAGTAATATCGGGAAACAGAAGCTTGTGTAGAAGCTAGATCTACTGGAAAGTAAAAGCACCGTATCGTCTCAGCGAAGTGTAGGAAACGCCCGGTTTTTCGTGCATAGCGTCGCATTGTCAGTGCAGTTAAAGAAACACTAGGCTCTTTGTAATTGCACATCTATGCATTTTCTGGGAAAGGTTTCACATCGTGCTGATGTAGTACCTCGGATGTGCGGAGTACTTGCTTTTCAATCGACAATGTTTACAAGTATGAACGCGGCCACCAGATCACTATGATTGACCGTTGAGGAAGTGTTTAGATTTAGGCCATGTAGCTGAATCGTTTCAAATAACACACAGCAAGACACACAGGCACACTAAAATATCACCGTTGAAATGGCGCACAAAATACTATCATATTTAATCAATATCAAAATGCAAAGACAATAAGAGTTCTCGCATAGCCTCTTTTGCGTGATGCATTTTTTCATCGCTACATTGCAAACACAGATTCATTAGGTTGCTCTGATCTTTCAGACCCGAGTCCTGCTGCAAACATTACGATGATCCCCGAATCACCATCGCGAACTCGACTACAGTGGGGGCGGCCGGAGAGAGAGACCGGTATTATAGAGTCGTACAGTGTGAAAATGTGTGGCCAGTTTGGTTCATGTTACCCAGCTGAAAAGCTGAGAGATTGTGCAGAGCAGGTGACGACACAGATGTGGACCTCGTTTGACACCAAAGAGGATACTTCTTACTGTGTACTGATTGTGGCAAAAATACGCTGTGGCATGGACGAAATCAGCAGCCGGCGTGTGGCAGCAGAAATACGGACTCCATTGTGTGGTAAGCACGTAATATTCTGCTTTCGAAAGTTATCGCTTTGTATTTGTAGTCACCTACGAATTACGTTTCGCTTAAGTTCAATCCTCTACATCAATAAAAACGCCAGGCCATCGCGGTATAGGCGCAGCACAGTCGCCCGGCTAGCTGCCGGCGGCCATTGCCGCTAGTATCACCCGCCGGGTTTCGAGCTTTCATGGCCTCTCCAGAGTCCTGCGTGCTCCCAGCCGACGTGCCGCTGCCTGAGGATATGGACCTACAGACTTCAGACGACCTGACTGCCTCGGTGACATCGCCGACTTCAACGAACAATTCGGCTGCCGATACCATGCCTTCACGGGTGCTGCTCCTGCCGGACACCAACCCATTCGCCCCACTCCGGGAGCTCGAGGAACAGAATAGCATTGAAGGCAAGTCTGAAAATACTTTTCATCAAGCTCGCATAATTTCTACCGCACCGAACGGAGAGAAACGTGCGCGAGGCTCGCTCATACCGACGCCCGAACGACAGCACACTAGCATACCCAGGGATCACTCCCACATGAGAAGTGCACGTCACACGCTCCTTGCTTCCGCTAGTTACCAAAACGAAGAGGATGGTTGGATACCAGTCAGCTATCGCCGAAAGCAGCAGAACCATGCGGCGGTCGCGGTGACGCCGAGCTCAGGTGCCCCGCGCGCTTATCAGCACACCGTCATTCTTCGGCCTAAGCAACCATGCCGCATCATGGATGAGCAATTCATACGACTAGATAGAGTAATAACTCGCCGCATTTCGGCTCATCTCAACATCCCTGAGGAAGACCCACTTCCAGAGTTCCGGGTTCGCTATTTAGGCTATAGCAACCAGCTCGCAGTCGACGCGGCTGAACCGGAGGTGTGCAACGCCCTTCTCGCGATAGCGTCTCTGCCAATCGGAGGAAAGGAAGTACCTTTTCAAGCATATGAAGCGGTTAATCGCGATCAAATCAGAGGCATCATTCGCAATGCTGGAGACATGACCTCTGAGGAACTAATGAACTCATTACATTGCCGCAAGTGCAAAATCCTGCAGGCACGCCCACTTGGTGACAAAGGCACTGCCATGGTCACATTTGAAGGTAACAGCTTACCCTATAAGGTTGGCCTGCGGTCATTTACGATCCGTGTTTTTCCGTATCGTGCACGAGTGACCGTTTGTGACATATGCCACAAGATAGGGCATCGCAAGGAGCAATGCCCCAATATTTCGGCAGCTAGATGCTCGACATGCGGTCTGCGGCAACACGAAGAGGGTACGCAATGCCCGAACACAGAACAAAAGTGCCGCAGCTGTGGTGGGTCTCACCTGGCCACAGCCACGAACTGTCCAAAAAGACGAGAAGTAAAGAAGAAAATTGAACAAAAACGCAAGCCGGCTGCCAAAAGGCAACGCAAGCAAGTGAATACGCAGGAGCAACAGCGCCGCCCTTCCGCGACACAAGGCCTACAAAGACCCATGCTCAAACCAACACGCCAGGGTTTTTACACCGGGCCGCCAGCACCACCTGCTGCACAGTCAGAAGGCGCCGGGGGCACCACCTTCGCGGATGTAGTTCGACCAGCGAACGTGCCGCTAACTGCTTCTAGTAATGGTATACCACATCCATCAAACTCAACACTGGGGTCCTGTGCGCCGCAGCCCGCCTCGGGTGGAGGGACGAAGCATCCTCGAAGGGGCGTAGCTCAGTCAACGGGGCTTCCGCTTACCAGTGACCATTCACGTCCTCCCGCCCCAACGACTTTCCAAGAACTCGAGCGGCGACTAGAACACCGTATGGCTCAAATAGAGAAATCCATTCATGAAAGAGTTGAACAGCTTATCACTCGGGCCATTGAAAAATGCGTCCAGACCACCATGGAGCGCATCATGCTTTCCGGCATGCTCCCTCTTGGCACAACTTCGACGACAACCGCAGGAGCACTTGTGATGCGTACACCTCTGGTACCGTCAAACTCTATCGCTCCTCATGCAACAAAGCCTTACCATGGCTAGCTTATCAAAATCATCGCCATGGACAACTGTCCTGCAGTGGAATTGCCGTTCGCTTCGTCGCAAGAGGGCTGAAATGACCACTTGGCTCTCCAGCAAGACAGACGATACCAGTCCATTGGTCATTGCCCTTCAAGAAGTCAACGGCCCTGTGCTGAAAATAATGGGCTATGACGGCTACGCCCCGACTGAAGAACAAGATTCATCCACGAAGACAGCATTATACGTGCGACGAGGAACTACGCACGTGCAGCTAGATACGCAACCGTGGTGCAGCACTACTCTTAGTGTTGTCGGTTGCCGGCTGGAAGTCTCACCTCAGCGTACAATTCTTGTCTTCTGCGTTTACGTGGTTCCTGAAAGCACCAGGAACAAAGCCAATAAGGCGCCGGTTGATCTCAGCTTCATACCGCACTTCAGGAAGATTTATCCACAAGATGTCATATTGTTGTGCGGAGACTTCAACTCTCAGCATGTCGCCTGGGGATACAACAAATGCAGCCCGCGTGGCAGGCGCATCATGCAGGATGCCTCGGCGTACGGGCTGACGCTTCTCAATACGCCCCAAACACACACGAGGCTGGGACAGACAGTTCACCAAGCAGACACATCCCCAGACCTTACCTGGAGCACCCGCCCACAGCTATTTCAGTGGGAGGTGCTGGATGATTGCATGGGAAGCGACCACTTCCCCATACTTATACGATTTCGCACAGGTGACGCCATTACGAAGACGAAGTCACGCGCCAGCACACGGCTAAGCCACATCACACACTGGGACAAATATCGCGATTTACTACAGCAACAGCCTCCAGCCAAGAATATTGACCATCTGCTTTCTCAGCTATGCGCAGCGAAACGGCAAGCCACCAAGAACCTACGGGTTCCTTTTGACCACCCAGAACCTGATAGGCATCTTCTCACTCGGTGGAATAGAAGGCTACGTATTCTGGCCCAGTACAGGCGGTCTCGCCACGCTGCGCATCACAAAGCACGGTTGCGCAAAATACAGCGTTCTATTGAGACATATACGACCACGTTAGCGTCAGACCGCTGGATGGCAATTTGTGAAACCATGAATGGGCAGACCCACACGTCAAAGGTCTGGACCATCCTGCGCTCTCTCCTCGGCCAACGCAAGACCTACAATGGCGCGGCTCGTGTGGCCCTCCGGGAGGGCATCAGCACACAGGAGCTCGCCGAACAAGCTGCTGAAGTGTTTTTCCCGCAGACATCTCGCCCCACAGCCAATACGTACCGGAAGGATGCAAGCTCTGAAGACACTGAGCCATTTAATAGCCCTTTCACCATGCTCGAGCTGGAGTATGCCTTGCAACATGCTAACACACGTAGTGCTCCAGGAGCCGATGGAGTATGCGTTGCTCATTTACGCAATATGCCTCTTGAGTACAAACACGCTCTCCTCAAAGAGTTTAATACAGTCTGGGATACCGGAATACTGCCCTCCACATGGAAGTTTTCGGTAGTCAAGCCCATACCGAAGCCTGGTAAACCACCCCATACCTTATCCAACCTCCGCCCGATCTCTTTAACCTCGTGTGTCTGCAAAGTCATGGAGAGCATGGTTAACACACGCTTGATGTGGTACCTTGAAGATCGCGACCTTTTGGCCCCTACAATGTACGGATTCCGCGCGGGCCTATCAACTCAAGATGTACTCCTTCGCCTAAAAGAAGACGTCCTCGACTCTAACTCGGTGCACCCACGGGCTGTTGTAGCAGTGGACATACGCAAAGCATTCGATGGCGTACCACACAGTACCATCATGACGAAAGCACGTGCCCTTGGGATTAAAGGGAAAATGTATAACTTCATAGCGGGCTTCCTCGAAGGGCGAAGCTACCAAGTCGAAATCGGCCAAGACGCCAGTACCGTACGAACCAACCACGTAGGTGTTCCCCAGGGCTCGGTGATTTCACCCACCCTCTTTAACATAGCCATGTACCAGCTACCAAGACGCCTTGCGAACGTACCGGGCCTGAAACACGCGGTGTATGCAGATGATGTAACCGTGTGGACGCATCAAGGATCCGTCGGTGAGCAGGAGGATGTCTTACAACGAGCCCTCAACATTATTCACGACTACGCAATGGAAGCAGGTTTACACACCGCTCCAGACAAAACAGAGTTTGTCGTCATTCATGGTGGCCGAACCACGTTTGCCAAGCAGGAAGAAAAGAAGTGTTTTAAACTTCACATTGGCAATCAACCTATAATGAGGAAATCCACTATCCGAATATTAGGAATGCACTTAGACGAGAATTGCACAGCGAGCACTTGGTTCCAACGCGTTACGAAGACTAGCAAACAAATCCTTCATGCTTTACGCAGAATCTCTAATCGCACTCGTGGAGTAAACGAACGCGAAATGCGGCAGTTTGTTCAAGCTTTTCTCGTCTCACGTATCATGTATGGACTGCCGTATCATCCGGTCAACCGTACGCAGATAATCAAACTCGACCGGCTGCTTAACGAGGCCAGACGCATGGTTACCGGACTACCAAGGTACACACGCCTGGATGCGCTCAAGAGCTGCAGCAAGCTCAATAATCTGACCGAGCTCATCGACATGCACATCCACACACAGGAAACGAGGCTTCGCGCAACAAATGCCGGGCGATACACGCTTATGCTTCTCGGGTATGACATCAACACACTGCCCATGCTGCCTAACAAAACGCCGCCTTGGGAAATCACGGTACTCACCGACGGCAAGCCACTTCCGTTGAATATGGACCCTAATCAGCGAGCACGGCGCCTTAACTACGCCAAGAGACATGCTAGGGCCACGAGTTCACTCCCCATGACTGAACGCGTCGTATACACTGACGCTGCACTTCCTGCAGACGGTACCAGTAACACTTGTTATGCCACTGCGTGGTACGACCAGACAAACAGAAATCAGAGCCGACGTTATCATGCTTCAGCAGATGCGATGTATAGCACTCGAGCAGAGCTAGTGGGCATCTTAGACTATTTGGAGTGGGCCCTCGAAATGTCACCTCAAACTGACCCTGCTCACCATCGTGTGTACACTGATTCCCAGGCTGCCCATCGGGCATGCGCTAATGTTCTTTACACAGATCCTGTACTCCAGAAGATCCGACACCAGACGCGCCTGCTCCGCGAATGTGGTCATGACGTTACCATCCACTGGGTCCCCGGGCATTGCGGTATCCCCGGAAACGAGAAGGCTCACAGATTAGCGCGCGCTCATCTCCTCACCGCGCTAGCCAGAGCTTCCGATACTCCTTCCACTTTTCTGGCTACCCCACCCGAGCTAGCAGATCCGATAGCAGATAAGCACATTACCAAACAACGTCGCGCCGCCTACCTCACAGCAGTGGGTAATCCACTCTCGATACCATTGCTTCCTTCGAAGGTATTCACACGGAGAGAGTCTGTCCTGCTTCGGAGAATTCAGGCAGGAACACTCCTTACCCCTTTCTTGCTGAACCGTTTCCACAGGGGTGACACGCCACCACCCGTGACAGGTCTCTGCTCCACGTGCAACTGCCGGGCTGATCTCAACCATTTGTGCTGGGAGTGCCCTGTGTACAACCCGCCTAGGCTCCGTGCCCTGGCCACCATAAAACGGGGACCCTGGCCTTCTTCTCTCCGGACATGGGCCTGCCCGGAGCCTTCGCCCCCTGATCGCGCCATCGAGTTCTGGCGAGCACTCATCATGTTCCTCCAGGACCCGGCCGCGCCACCGGTTGGCGACCGGCTCCGCGACAGCCACAAGATTCAAGCCATTCAAGCGGCCCCCACTTAGCTGCCTCCATGACGTCCGGTAATAAAACGGAGGCAGCTCTACCCCCCCCCCCCTGCTATAGTGCCCTGACTGTCCACCGCAGCGCCTTCGGCGCGAACAAAGTGGAATAAACATGGTTTCATTCATTCATTCAACACTCATTGGGTAACTACTGCAAGCACACTTGTTTGGTACCCACTAGGGCATTAATAATAAAATTTTGACTAGTATACCAGCATTCTCGATACTATTTTTTGGTATTCGCTTAACACTTGCAAGGAATTTTGTGCCAATTGTTCATGCAGTGGCTGAGAACGATGAGGAATTGTGGCTGAAGCAGCTATGCGCCGCAGTTAATAGGGGAACACGAACAAGCTTTTGCAAAGGGTTAGATCATTGGATGGCCTACTCGTTTCGCTAATCGCATTGTGTGATGACTGGTTGTTCTTTCGCTGTTCTGAAACGCTTTATAAGTCGTATTGACGCGATAGCTTTCCCGACATCAAGGCTGCCTAAGGCAAGTTTGACAAGTCACAAGCACTGGTGTAGCTCAGTGGTAGAATACTGGGATGGCACCCAGCGGACCCGGGTTGGAGCCCCACTGTGCCATTGGTGCTAGGCCATGTCTGCCTAAGGCACGGTTATAAGCACCGACGTATCTCAGTGGTAGAATATTGGGCTGGCACGCAGTGTACCCGGGTTCAAGCCCAACTGTGTCATTGGTGCAAGGTTGTTTTTTTTTTAAGTTCAAGCGATGTTGTTACGGATGCCAGCGGCGGCGGCGCATCACTGTGCGTGACCCGAAAAAGGGATCTCATAACAGCTTTAGCGGTAATAAAGGTGTCCTGCACAAACAGTTTGGGTCTGACGGCGATAATTTTGCCGATGTGTATTTTTGGAAGGGTGTTTTCGTACAGATTTATATTGTATATGACAACGATTCCTTGTTGTAAGTGCACATTTTAAAGAAATGTAACAGATTTCGACATTAAAATAACATTGGTCCACCCTGAATTGTTGCCTAAACTTTAATCCACGCTGCGCACTCTTTGATAACCTTGCCAAAGGTACCTGTCATCCGAGATATGGTACTACAAACTGATTCTGTTTGCATTGATGGACCATGAAAACTGAGAACTGACGACAAATAAAATTGACGGGAGAAACTGTTAGCTCAGTTTGCATCACCAAGTGCTGATCCTGAGCGACCTTCCCGCTAACAAGGTGTCTGTGACTGTCACAAGTGACCTTAAGGTCAATTTCCACAAACATCTGCACTGTTAGGTTGCCTGTTTTTATTATGTATCTACAGATGGTATCTACTATAAAGGGTGTCTAGCTGACTGTAGGCATTCCGAGCGCCGAGCCTGTATCATGTTTTCTGCCTTCAAGCTAAGCTGTTGTGTACTGCTGCTGACCTGAAAGCAACGGGTTTGATTGCGGACGCAGGTGGTCGGCTTTTCTATTTGCGGCGAAATACTAGATACCCGTCAAATGTGAAAATCGGGGCAAGTTAAGAATACGAGTCGCTTAAAATTTCCAGAGCCCTCTAATGTGGCGTCACTCATATTCGTATCTTTACCTTAGCGCACAAAATCCTAGAATATTAATAAGAATAATATTTTTATTATTGAGCTATGTTGGCGCACTCTAATCATAGCCAGGCCCCATGGCTTTTATAACTGGCAGTTGGTGTAGTATGAATAAGATACATAAGCAAGTTATAGACACATGGCACCTCTTTGTTGATCAAACACGCTGATCATTCATAACAGTATTGTGTTGCACTGGATACTCCCACGTGACTTTGACAAATATATGGGGCTCTAATATGGACGAATATAGAGTCGCTCCTTTTTTTTCAGACCTGCCAGATGTAACGGACCTCAAACTCCTCTCCGCTGGGGACAACGCCGTAACCATTGCGTGGAAGAAACCGGAGGCTCGCTTCGACTACTACTGGCTTTCTGTTTCTGCAGAAAAAGATGGGGTTAATGAAATGGGCACTGTTGGATCATGCGGGAACGGCACAATCATTCATCCTGATCAGACCCGAGTGAAATGCATGGGCCTCGAAGCGTGTGACAGAGTGAACATTACGTTACGTGCACACAGAAACGGACCACCTGTGCACACATCACGGGGAGTTTGCCTTCAGGATATTTTTATCCCGGGAAAAGGTGAGTATTCCTTTGCATTATCTTTAATTATCAAATGCTTTCATAATTTCGAACACACAGGCAAAAATGCCGAAGTGTATAACATTTTGCTTAGACGAGTAATACACAAAGTGTTACTCACTAGCTGATAAATATTCTTTGAAAATTTCCAACTTTTCATTATATTTTTTCTCAATTTCTTAAATTGGCCAAATGTGCTTTCATCACTTGCTCTTTTTTGGTTTCTGGGCAACCATTTTTTTTTGCCTGCACACTTTATGAATGGTGTTACCGGAGGTACGGAGACTTCATCTTCTCTGCAGCAGGCCAGTTAACACATAGCAGAACAGAAAGATGAAAGGCTCTACAAGCGACTGCGGACTAATGGTGATGTCGTATACTGTACATCAACTGTTCATACCTTGGGTCTGTGCTTCCTGGCTGGCGCTCTTCTTTCTTTAGTTCGCTGCTGACCTCGAAAATTTCTTCTCTTTTTGTTGTGTTGGGTAAGAACCCGATTATTTTGAACGGGTTAGCCTTTCAAACTTTAACTTCCCACCCATTTCCAAGCTTCTCCGTTTTATGGCGAACAAAAGTAGCGCAATATGTTTTGTTTATGATCGAGGTTTTCATCTAAGCAAATGGACAATATCTCGGGTTGTGGCGAAAGGGTTGGGTGTTTTCGCAGTGTACCTATGTATGATCCAAACCACCATATTGTCATCGTGAGTGAGGTGTTTCCCTGACGAGTGAGACATCACCAGTTCTATTCTGAGCTGATTTGCCTGATTCCGAAAGAATTAATATTCAAAAACACCACGTTACTTCATCCCCCCCCCCCCAAAATGGAAGCTCGAGTGACGATCAAAGCTTGAAGAAATAAGATATTCGAGAAGACGGGTTGTCACTGGAGAGTGAATTTTGACAAACGCACTTCTCTTCTTCAAGGCTTTGAGGTTCGAGCCTTCGAGACAAGTCCGCTTGTTGACACGTCTGCTGTATAAACACCTGTATAAACACCTGTATAAGGCACCTGTGTCAACAAATTTCTCCTGCCGTTACTTTTTTTAGATGCACGGTACATTACGCTATAGGTGGTAAAGGCTGCTACGAGTATCAACCATTTGATGTACCTTGTCGAGAAATTTCCATTCGGAGATTAAATCATACCAGAATTCAAATCTCTCACATTTATTCAACGGTGTTTATTACTTGCTGCACTGATATTGAGGGTGTGTTCGAGATTTCGTACATTAAAGAATGTGTGCCCGGACTGAAATATTGAAAAATTAGTTATTGGTAAGTTATTTTGGCGCACACCCAGTGAACGGAAAAACGAAAGACCAGAAGACAAACAAGCACGATGTTACCAAGATTGTCCTCAAACTACCTCGCCCGCTTTTTGTATGAGTTATTGCGAGATGTGGCAACATTCAAGCAGTACATGTTTGTACTGCCCTATTTTTGGTTATGAGAAGGTTCCAGTTATTTAAAAAAAAAAGCACTGATTTGCATGCCTACCAACCTACTGCACCGTTCACAATAGACACAACACTGTATGCAAAAGGATCATTATACACATCTGCCTTTATTGAATTTACCATCTTGATCAAGTAGCGCAAAGCACGGCGAAACAGGGTAGAAAGAAACTCAGAGGACAGCGCGTGCACAATGTAACTTACATGGAGAATCACCCACATTAGGTAGCGCACATCAATTAGAAATATCATTGGAATGGAATGAAAAAACTTTATTTCAGTCCTGCAGGACGCGCTTAGCGCGTAGCGGGCGTCTCCCACGTAGGGACCGACAGGGAGTACCTGGCGGCCGCTTCGTGGGCCTGCTGGACGGCCCATTGCTGGTCGGCGAGAAGTGAGCTCCTGAGGGACCTCTCCCACTTGCTTGAGGTAGAGTCGGGAGGAGTTGTTCTACACTCCCAGAGCATGTGTTCGAGTGTCGCTGTGTGTCCACATGATGGGCATGTGTCGCTGGGGTATGCATCGGGATAATAAACGTGAAGCGTGGCAAGGTTTGGGTACGTGTGTGTCTGTAATAGGCGTAGGGTTATTGCCTGCGGTCGGTTAAGTTTCGGATGTGGGGGTGGAAAATGCGGCGTTCCAGGTAAAAGTGCTTTGTAATTTCATTGTACGCAATTGGTGCATCCCGAATGGTATCCAACCCAGCAAGATGAGGTTGCCCTGTGGCAGCGTGATCGGTAAGCGCACGCGCTGCATCATGGGCGATCTCGTTGAGGTTGGATAGGGCACCCGGCACCTGGCCGAGATGGGCGGGGAATCAGATGACAGTGTGGTGCTTCAGGGCACTCGGGTCCGCATTGCGCAGGATACGTAACGCCTGGTCGGAGATGACTCCGCGTTCGAAGGCTTTGATGGCCAGCCTGGAGTCGCTGTAGATGAATTCCCGTTTGCTGTCGAGCATAGCTATAGCTATAGCTACTTGCTCCGCTACTTCAGGGTTTCGGGTGAGAATTGTGGCTGAGTTAAGAGTCTGTTGCGCGGATGATACCGTGACCGTGACGAAGGCTTGGTTGTTGCGATAGGCAGCGGCGTCCACGAACGAGACGTTGTCCGCTTCCATGTCTCTGCGCTTGAGAATGGTGGTCGCCCGCGCAAGGCGCCTGCCTCTGTTGTATTCGGGGTGTACATTTCGTGGTATGGGAGCGATCGTGATAAGGACGCAGATTTCACGGGGAATTAGTCAACTCTGGGGGGTCCCTGGCCCTCGAGGAGAAGAAGCCGAGCTCGCGCAGAATATGGCGGCCCGCCTTGATAGTGAGTCGGGTCGATTGCACGCGTTCCTGTGAGCTTCGGCAATCTCTTCTAGCGTGATATGTACGCCAAGCTCGAGGAGTTTGTACGTTGGAGTGGTGATAGGGAGGCCAAGGGCTCGTTTGACCACCTTGCGAAAAAGCGCATTGAGTTGATCGCGCTTAGCACGTAGCCACTTGTGTATAGCGGCAACGTAGGTAAAATGGCACAAAACAAACGCGTGTACGAGACGCAGCAGGTTGTCTTCTTTGAGGCCATGGTGCCTGTTGGCTACTCTACGTACGAGTCGTATGGCATTCTCAGTCTTAGTCCTGAGCTTGTGTACTGTTTGGGTGTTGGTTCCGCGGGACTCGTTGATCATGCCGAGGACCTTGATGGTGTCTACCCTGGGTACAGTACGACCATCTCTGGTGTGGAGGGTGATGTTGCATTCCGCTGGAGGTTTCCGCCCTTTGGGCTTGGCACCCCGGCGTTTGGGCAAATATATCAACAGCTCCGACTTCGCAGGTGAGCACCTGAGACCGGTTTTGTCGAGGTGAGACTCGGTGGTGTCGATAGCCTCTTGCAGGGCGGACTCAATGAAGCCATCCGACCCTGCAGAGCACCATATGGTTACATCATCCGCATAGATAGTGTGATTTAGCCCGTCTATTTTTGAAAGTCGTTCGGAAAGCCCGATCATCACGGGGTTGAAGAGCGTGGGTGAGAGGACGGATCCCTGAGGAGTGCCCCGCTGTCCGAGCTCCACTTCTTCCGACACTAGGTCTCCTACGCGGAGGACGGCTCTGCGTCGAGTGAGAAAAGAGCGGATAAAGTAGTAAAATCGATGACCTATGCCAACGGCTGCGATCGCTTTCAAGATTGACGAGTGCGTTATTGTATCGAGGGCCTTTTCTAAATCAAGGCCGAGTATTGCACGAGTGTCCCGAGTGTTTCCGCCGTCTAGAATTTGATGCTTAAGGAGTAACATGGCGTCTTGAGTGGATAACCCTGGTCGGAAGCCAATCATGTGGTGCGGGATGCAGTCGTTATCTTCGAGGTATCGACCAACCCTGTTGAGGACGACGTGCTCAGCCACTTTGCCCACGCACGACGTGAGAGATATGGGGCGTAGGTTATCTAGGCTCGGCGCCTTTTCCGGTTTGGGTATGAGAACCGTGTGAGCTAGTTTCCAAACATCGGGTATCTCACCCTTTTTCCATATCTCGTTAATAGTGTCAGTGAGGTAAGTGACGGAGGAATCGTCCAGGTTGCGTAGGAGCTTGTTGGTGATGACATCAGGGCCAGGGGCTGAGCGGCCATTGAGCTCATGGAGAGCTCGGCGCACATCTTCAATAGAGAAGTCGGCGTCTAAGTTAGTGTTGTCGCTGCCAGAGTAATCAGGGTGAGCGGTCACATGGCCCGTGGGAAGCGGGAGATATTTTTCCACGAGGTTCTTGACAACATCTTCCGGTGACACTGTCCGTTCAGCCTGATGAAGTATCTTCACGATCGAATGACGCCGATTTGTGCGGGTGTTGGTCTCATTGAGGAGGTGTTTGAGTAAGTTCCACGTTTTGCCATTTCGAACCTCACCATCAATCGAATTACAAATTTCGTCCCACTGCTGTTTTGAAAGGATGCGGCAGTGATCCATGATGGTCTTGTTCAGCTGAGATATGCGTTCTAATAGAAAAATATGAATGCGTTGTGAAACGCTCCTTCACGACAGGAAATTTTCGCTTTTCCATTGCTTTCACTAATGTGTCAAAATGCACCATTGATCGACATTTTTTCTCGCATAAATTCTTTCAAAGTGACATCATTCATGTGACAAGAGAATACGCCTTAGCTATCTAATGAGACTACGTGAATATCAGCACTGCATGTTTGTTTGTTTTTTCCCTACGTTGTGTGATCGTCGACAGCGCTGCCCAATGATATTGGACAACCCGTACCCACTCTTCTTTATGTCGACTGTTCAGTATTTAGTTTAATCAAAAGTACGCTCGTGATGTTTTTGTTTCTCTTGTTCAGAACCAGATCTGCCGAAGAATATAACTAGCGTTGGTAGATCACCATCACTTACCCGTCTACGCTGGAAACCGTCGGCGCATGTCTCGGGAAGATTTCTCGAGTATACCGTAGAAATATGCACCACGTTCAAGACTTGTGCTCGAGAAGCGGACTTCAGTGACTGCGCCGTAGCTCACTCTTACGACAGCTGGCTGGATATTTCATCTGACTGCCTGTTGTGCAAGAGTGCCTCCATGGCCTGTACATATTTTCAGGCCTTTAAAACATTTCATCTAGTATGATTCATCTTGGTACATTGCGCTGACCAATCTTTGTTTCATTTTGATGCAAAAATATATTTTTTCGATTGCAAAGTATTTGCGTAAGACCCACTTTCAATAACATTTACAATGATGAAAAATTAACAAAGAGTAGTACTTGCTTTATAATGCTCAGATGTGACTGAAAAGATATGCTCTTTAACGTAAGCTTTAGTGCTTATGTGTGAAGCTTAGCGTTTTTTTTTCTGAGCTTGGCCTTGTGGCGCAAGTTTCTGGTCACAAAGCTGACATATGCATGACTAAGCTTAGAGAAAGCTCATGCCTTATTATGACTAGTTTTATGTCTTTCCATGAGATTTTAATTACTCGTTTGAGAGGAAGGGTGGACAAATATTAGTTTTATATTCAAAAACCCAGGCAGAAGATCTATCTGGTTACATTGAAAAGCAGCTAAAGATCCTATCAGGCATTCAAGTCGGCAAAGGCCAGTGTGGAAGAGGGGTAAGGGGGATATCTGGATGATGTTGTTGAAAAAAAACTTCAGGTATTTTTTAAACTGTGTTCTTCAAGGTGATACGAAAAAGTGTAGTCCTTGTGTCCTTATTCTTTTTAGTGCAAAGTGTATATTACCATATATGCGTCACAATAAGCGGCGTGATCCCTCTTTCAGAGCCACTTCCGCCAAGGAACGTTAGGATGATACCGGTATCCTACACGCTGACACGACTGTACTGGGACTATCCGGATAACGTGTCCACCGCTGTCGAGTCTTACAACGTCAAAATATGTAGAACATTCAGGACATGTGGCTCAGCCGAGAACCCAAGTTTTTGCGAGGAGCACGTGACAGCGCAGACTTGGCTAAATTTCAACAGCATGCCCGACACCCCTTACTGCGTGTTGGTCTCAGCCAATACAACCTGCGGAATCGACAAAATCAGGAGCCAGCCAGCAGTAGCGGAATCACGAACGCCAATTTTCGGTGAGTTATTTGATGCAATCTTCCGACATATCTTTATAACCTAAGCGTTGGCTCTGTGTCAGTGCGCGAAATATTATATCGTCTATGACATGAGCGCAGTTGACTGTGTTTGTTTTCCAGCTCCTCGAAAACACTACAGCACATACTTTTACACTGCCTTACATTCGTTGCACAGCGAGTGCTGCTCACGAAGAAATATGCACTTATTGGACATAGGTGCACGACACTCGACGATTGCCTGTTCCAAGGAGGTTGTGCATTTAGGCATGTCATTGAGCCCTGCTAACTTTCTAAAGGAAACTGACTTGTTCTCGCGTTTATAGACGTTCTTTCACGTGCCAATTCATTTGTAGTTACTTCTGTTTTTTTCTCTTTTCCCTTCTTTTTTTCTCTTTTGTCTTTCTTCTCTACGTATTCCATTCCCGAAAGAGCAGGCAAGCATTGTGCCCCTATAAAGAAATTAATTTATTTTATTCATGAGCAAAAAATAAACTTCAGGACGAGATTTTTCTTGCATATGAAATACATATATATTTTGTTCCCACTTTTGTCTATGTAATGGAATCTACTTCGCAAATGTTTAACTTTTGTTTTTCATTTTCATCTATTCATTTATAACTTGCATACCTTATAGGCACTGCATGAGTGTATTATACTAGTGTATTATGTACCCAAACATATGCAGCCATACTGCACTAAGGGGGTGAGGTATCCCTCAAGCCGCGTTTGTGCGGCGTTTTTTCCTCACCCACCTTCATTTACCACTATGTTCCGTATGTGTGTAAATGAAAAACAATAAATTAAATCAAATGCCAATCATCCAATCAGTTACCATTTGCTTTCAAGGCGTTGTCTTGTTTGTCTGCATAAGAGAGTCGGGATACTGTGTACATTTCGACTCTGTCATCGACGTAAAAAGTTTGATAAGTTATGTTTTCCCAACCTATTCAACTTGCAGGTGCATAGAATGGCTTAACAAAAACACATTTATTCGCAACGTTCTGCAAAATAATGACCACAATTATTAAAATTTTGTTGCAATGACAGTATATAAAGCTGCCATAGAAATTAACGGCAAACTTGCAATATGGCACAGTTGAATGTGCGCTTCATCTGATTTGCGTTGTAGGTCTTTCAGTAATCACTTTCACAAATGACCAGTCTAAATTCTCTCAGATACGAACGACGTGGTCACTGGGTGTGTAGAACGCTGTTCTGCATTAAGTCGTTCGATTTCTTTTCTTGTGATCTTCCGGTGTGTCATTGCATATGCGATAGTTTATCTTACTTTTATCAGACAAATATTCGTGGCTACTTAAACCAGTGGAACAGACGTTACAGATACGAATTATTATAACTGCCGTAGTTATGGCGCCACTTTTTCGTGACACCTCAGCGAACACACTTTAAGTTTGAAGAATGCCGATTTGTAGGGATTCCACATTTCGAGTGCACGGGAAATATAAATAAGTGTCGTTGAAGCATTTAAGCTCTCGTGCCTCTGTGTCAGAAAAACTGCCGAAAAAATTCCATTCTTTTTCACCTGCAATCACCTATTGTTAACGGTTAAAGTTGTTAAATTTAAGGGTTAAAAAAGATGAAGGGCACCTGAATGAAGTGGGATTGCCTTGAAAATTCAGGACTATCGCAGATAGCTGGCTATGGTAACAGTTTTCTGACGAACGCCGCAGTTGCCGTGAGGAACCTGAGCGTGAACTACGTGGGAGACGACAACTTCACCTTGACTTGGCAGAAACCGGAAGGCTGTGTGGACAACTACACAGTCATGGTGACCGAAAACAGTGGTGGAAGCAGCGGTAATGCGAGCAACGGACTAGTGTCCTCCAACAAGGGAGGTGTCATCACTTCGAGCCAGACAAGTGTCACGTGTGATCAGCCAGTGCTGTGTGCGCCAACGCCTCCATCAGTGTGAAACCAAATGTGAGGGGAGCGGCTAACGGCACGTTGAGTGGAGAGACACTATCTGGAGTTCTCCTGTCTGGAAAATGTACGTCATTCCGAGTAATTAGGCACAAGTATTTGCTTTCGGTATAAATATAGCTCGAGTCGTTTGTTCAGCCAAATTTTGGGCAATACGGATGAGGTGCCTCTTCGCAGCTTCTTGACCCCCGCAAGCAAGAACGTTTTTCCACTGGAGGATTTATGGTGTGTTGAGAAAGTCGTTAATAGGGTCCTCCCGTCAGCGTTAGTGGTTGCTGAACTTCATCAATTAAATTGGTTAGTTTCTAAAAGCGCCACATCTCCAGTCTATGGGTGCGTTCAATAGTAATGCAAAGAAACAGCTTTGATTCCAGAATCGCTTGATAAGACAATACCGAACAGATTATTTTTTCCGAGTGGATTTCGGTGTGTCTAAATATGCCCTCATTGTCGGGGTGATGTCCGAGAATATATAAGTTTATCTTTCTTCAAAGTTAGCCGAATTTAGAATGCGAAATTGGCCGAATTTGGATAGTAACAGTAGAAATACATTGCCTCTTAAGACCTGACAAGCGTTTCCGATTATATTTGACGACTTTCTTCTGAAGTATCAACTGAGAAACATATTTGAATGAAAAATTGAATCACGTTGTGTACGTGCTTGGATATAATTTGTCCCGATCTACTTATGAACATGTGTGCTCAGTGAAAACTTTCCTGCCACAAACGTCACCACTGCTGGCACAATAGATGGAATGAAAGTCCGGAAAATCAGAGAATGGAAAACGTGGACTTGGTGTCACCTAGATGACCGCTTGGAGATGTTGCTCCTGCACTGCCTCCACGGCTCGCTGGACGGCCCAAAGTTGCTCCGCAAGCTCTGAAGTGTGCAGTGCGGCCGACCACCACACTCGCAAACCTTCCGGAGAAACTGCCATATATTCTTGATATATTGGCCATCCCCACACCATGTGTTAAAGGGCGGCTGTCGCAGATTTGCATAGCTTGCATATATCGCTCACGTACTGAAAACTCTATGAAATTTACTGTGAAGTCAAGCTTAGCTGCGGGATATAAAAACACGTTGTGCGATATTTATTGTCGCAAGTGAGTCTATGCCACGCATGAAAATTACTGTAAACGTCTGTCAGAATGGGTGCATATTAAGAATGAGTGAGAGCTTTTTGTATCCGAATAATTATTGATACCATGGACCATCTGGCACGACAGGTATTTCCTTGTTTGTATTGCTGGTTGCATCTTATGCATACCCTGCTTTCTTTTTCCATTGCAGATCCTCCCCCTGTGACAGACTTGCAACTGTCGGTCATTACACACAGATACTTCGAGATAACATACAAGGCTCCAAAAGAATGCTACTCCTATTTCGGTCACCGCGTTTCACGAGCCAGCAGCAATTCCAGAGCTAGGTTGAGCTATTGCCGTGTGCAAAAGACGTCAAGTCGTATTACTGCAACCTGCAATATCACGGCCTGCGGTAAAATCAACATAGGAGCACAAACGATGTCTACCGGACCATCGAGGCGTGGCTCCCTTTGGGCCGAATTATTTGGACTCAACACAAACAAAAAGTGCTAGCCGTTGTCTAACATCTAGTAGTACCGTGTTGTGTGACCACTTTTGTCAAGGGTCATTTGTATGTTTCTGTAGAATGTAGCGGATTTCTAAAAAGCGCGATTGTGCAACCACGTGGCGTCTTAGCCCGATCGCTAATTGCTTTGCGGCCTCATGCAGCAGTCCAGAACGCAAGTGGTCATGGGATCTAAACCCGGTCGCAGCAGCTGCATTTTCGATGAAGGCGGAAACGCATGAGCCCATGCACTTATATTTAGCTGCACGTTAAAAAAAAAACCAATGTGGTCGAAATTTCTCGAGCCCTCCACTGCTTGTCCCTCATATTCACACCATGGTTGCCGGACGTCAAAGCCCGTATACTATTAGTGTCTTTAGTTCGTTTCCTGCCGACCACTTCTGGTTAAGTAGAAGTCGAACAAGAAGACCGTTTCACGTGAACGTTCGTCTCCAGCTGTGTTGGAACGCACTCTGTTCTTGTGGTAGTGAAGTATCGGTTAGCTTGATATCTTTTGTATCTGTTTCTGTTCTCCAGTGTTAATTTTGTTAATTTGGTTAAGAGGGCCATCAAGAGATCACAAAAATGTCCAGGAACCCTCCAGGGCAGGGCAGTTCAGCATGGACAGCCTCTCTTCGACCGAATTGTCTACCACTCCATCTTTTTCTACGCAACAGCGTTAGCAGAATTTCCGTTTCAATGGTGCCCTTGGGTAATGGATCCCGTTGAACAATCCGGTTGAACAACTCTAGGACGATTCAGGAGAAGCTTCGTGCGGTAGCCCATGCGCACGAAGGCGTCACCAATGCACGACAGTTTGGCCACGAAAGTATATTTGTGCAGACCACAAGAAACAGATTGTGTTGCGGATCTTCTTAAATGCTCATCGTTTGCCTCTATTCCGGTGAGTGCATCTATCCCACCTCATCTTGCATGCACCAAAGACGTTGTGCGTGTAGTTGACTCGCAACTAAGCCCGTCTCAGACGCTCGACAAGCTCTCAATGGCCAGAGTATTTGCTATCTACTGGTGGAATCGAGTAGTAGACAACGCAAAGAGTAGCAACTGGGACAGTCATCGCAATGCTCGCCGGAACATCGTGCCCCTGTGAAATAAAAGCTTGGCCACTAATATGTAGGGTTCCATCATTAGCATCCCGTCCCCTCCAACATAGAAATTGTTGGTTTTTTAACCATGTTGCTGATAGGTGTAAGTGTGAAATACAGTGTTGCACTCGTGTTCAGAGTCACTCACACGCTGACTGCACGGTCCAAGCTGAGAAGTGCTGCTTGTGTGAGCGTGCTCACACAGCGGATAATTGTAGTTGTCCCGTTCACATTCAAGAGAAGCAACTGGTGGATGTAATGGGCAGGAGACGATGCTCAATGAGAGAAGCAATGGCAGTTATCAAGGAAAGGGCCCAAAGTCACGCTGGGATTACCGCTCGACAAAATGCAATGGGAGATGCAAGTTTTGCCAAAACGATTGAGGCCGCAGTAGAAACGTCGGTGTCAAAAGCAGTGGACATGTTACTTACAAGCCGCTCAGGATGCTTGTATCAGATAAAGACCGCTCAGTAACTCGGCTGATAAATAACGCAGTACCTCCTCCTCAGGAAAGCATTACGTTGATAACTCAGCAGGCGCAATATGCAGCATGAGTGACGATAGGTTGCCCCCATATATGCAGATTAATAAGCCTACAACGAGAGAACGTCAACTCCCTACTGTAGATCTGAGTGTCAACACTGACGTTGAAATCAATTCGCCTGCCCAGAAACGTAGCTTATGACCCTTAACGTCTTCTTCCTTGTCGTCACACACAAAAGCAAAAAAGGCTCTGCCTAAGAAGATCGCCAAGGCCAGTATACTAAAGAAGGTTGTTTCTACTGTTGGTATTTCCCACAATTGAGCTGTTTAAAGTCTTACCCTGGGATTACTGTTTCATTTTTTCAGTTTCTACATACTTGTCTCATTAGTGAAAAAAAACCTGATATAAAGGTGTTACAAGAAACTTAGTTTGGTCCAAATCAATGTTTTCATTTAAAAAGTATGTCTAGATCAAATTCTATGTCTACATCAAATTTCAAGAAAGGTCGGATAAGGTATAAATTCGTTTCTATAAAAATAGGAAGAACGTTTTTACCATATACGCGGATTGAATGATCACGAGTGTGGCGAAGCGTACGTCAGTTCGTCCATCTGTCCGTCCGATTTATGCCCTAGTGTGATAGAAGTCGGTGGACGAACAGACAGGCAGACAGACATACAGATGGATGGACGGGCGGACGGACGAACATGTGTTTCGCCCCACTCATTATTCACCTTGTGGACATAGTATGAATTTTCTTCCCATATATTGTTATGCGTGCTTATCACTATAAGCCAAATGAAAGGTTGATTTGATTTGTTAGGTTTAACGTCCCAAAACCACTGTTTGATTATGAGAGACGCCGTAGTGGAGGGCTTCGGAAATTTTGACCACCTGGGGTTCTTTAACGTGCACCCAAATCTGAGTACACGGGCCTACAACATTTCCGCCTCCATCGGAAATGCAGCCACCACAGCCGAGATTTGATCCCGCGACCTTCGGGTCAGCAGCCGAGTACCTTAGCCACTGGACCACCGTGGCGGGGCCAAATGAAAGGTGTAACGTTGCTTTGTACTAACAGTGTTTTTCTTTTTCGTGTGCTGAGCGCTGTGCAGATTGATACCTTTCTCAACAGAATGGGACTTGATGTGTTGTCACTGTGCCTGCCACACGTTATTTATATGTTTCCGTTGGATGCAGCAAATGTATAAGGCATTCTGTATACAATTATGTGGCGCCATCTGCCGAACTGGCATTGCTCGAACCCGTATATAATAAAACAAACCATTCAGCCAGCGTTCCTACGCTGCTAACCAACTCTGTATGAGTTGCAGCGGCTTCAGTAACATGGCTCTTGTACCATCTGCTTTGTGTTTGTACGCTCTATTTTTTTCTCATCAGCAACGTTGATACCAACGTTCTAATCTTCATAACTAACTTTGTTTCTTACTGACGGGGGCTGCCGTCGAGCGAGACCATGGCAGTTATGTTCGCGGTGTCCAATTCGTGCATATGTCTAATGCGCCAAAGAGCGTTCACCTATGCAAAAAAAAAGAAAAGAAAAACAGTGAGTCGTGACGTCATGGCGCGCTTAGCCTCGTCGGTGCATTGAACCCGCCATGGCATATTCAGCGCGAATGAAACTAGCTAGACGAAATATAGAGTAATATGACTTAAACATACAGTAATGAACTTGACAAGTCTGAACGTGCGTATGACCATGTTGAGATGTTTGAAGAGCGATGCAGTGAATGCGTACATGCCTTTTAGGGGCGTCAGGCGGGTGGCCACGTTATACCTAATTCAAGGGCTAACGTGATAAGAGCCTATGTAGGGCCTCGGTGATGTGCGCGTAAAAGCGGATCTCTGGGGGCAGCATTCGTTGTGGCGAGACGCATTTTGTCTTTTTCATTTGTGTCGAGAGGGGCTGTGTTCCTATTCTTAGACAGCACGTAGACAGTCTACGCAGACTGCTTAAAAGAAAGCACCAAGCCCACGCTGTCCGAGAATTGGAACACTTCTGGATGACTTTTACGTGACGATGCGCCACCTCGCGTCTAAAGATAAAGCCAAAATAAACAAACGTAAAAGTTGTATTTTCTGACTTATTTTGCGTTAAAATATGAAAAACTAAATAAACGTTACGCACATTGAGCGTCTGCTTGTGTGCAGATGACTGTTTCAGCGAGATCTGATCTATCTGAGTGATTCGCTGAGCTGAAATCTTGTTTAGACAGCAAAGTAGCATGCATCGTATTTGTCTACGATGTGGTCTTCTCGGAGCGGTCTATGTTGCCGGCTACGTGAGAATTGGAATGAGACTTAAGATGGCCGCCGTCCATTTAGCTGTCCATTTAGCCGTCTACGCTGAGTATTGGAACAAACCCACGCTTGAAAGCTGCGTGTGCAAATGACGTTGCCGAAGAAATACCGGAAACAGACGGCACACTGCTAGCCAGCTTCAGCCAATCAGTGCAGGCTGAATTAGACATACCCATGAATTGGACACCAGAGAATAGCTTCCCGTATGACTGGCCACACAACAACATTAAAGTAACATATAACGCATCTCTAAACTTCACCTCATACGGCTAAGCTTATATTTTTTCGTACCAAGCGTGCTCAAGAATGTGACTCACACTCGCTCACACATTTTCCATGCTATCCCTGGGTTCCCAATAAAAGGCACGGCAAATAAAGACGCTTGTCATTGCTACACCTGTGTCACTTCATTGCGGCACAAAGAGTGCATTGCTTGCCATGGTTGTGCATAACACACAGGAGACCTGAATTAATCTTATTCGTTGTTAAGTCAGAATGTTTTTTGTCTTAACATTGGCGAATCGCGGCGTACCAGTACCGTGAACACATGTTCTGTTAACTCTACTATGAACTGCAAGACGATGTACACCTAAGTAATTGGTGTGTTCAACATTGGGGGCGCACAAAAAACCAGGTACAGTTCATCACATAACTGTGGCGATAAGTCGATTGCTACCACATAAGCTCGGATGCATCTGAGGCATTTCAGCCCGGACGGTAGGTCACCAAGACGGTAGGGCAGGTTTGCACTAAGCTGAGATGCAGCACTGCGATCTATGAAAGCCTGTGTTACGAGCTTATGGCCTCCTTTCTTATATGTTGCCGCTGTCAATGTAGACATTACTCACTTTGTTTCAAAATAGAGAGATTAAGTTGCGCGTCCGCAGCAGTTGTATGTACGCGACCTGTCATTAAAAAAGACTATACACCTTTTCAAAAACACCATCCTGGGCGCCGCCATAGTCCTCTATGGGCTGTGCGAATTGGCGTGACCCCTCAAAAATGCAATGACAAGGCTGCACCCTTAACATTTGTACTCCCACGTGCAGCCCATCATGGCGGTGCTTTTTCCCTCCTGTGAAAAGCTGTATACTTGGCGACAGCTTTTCTTGGCACTGAAGGGTAAGCTACGGAGGCAGAGATTCTGCACATTTAGCACTATACGAAAAGTAGTTCATTTTGGCGCGCGTCTCGTAACGCTGTGGATAGTGACGGGAGGGGGGGGGGGGCACCATCAGCGTTTCATGTTTAGACACCGACGCCGCTCAGCGTTTGAGGCGCACGTAAAAAGGCGGTACTTTTTTACGCGTTCGAAAACGCGGAGTTATAACAGATAAATTAAGCGAAATACGAATATCTCACAGGTGTCAGCTGCGTCCTGTCTAAAATTGCTCCACGCAGAAAATGAAGAAATATTCATATTTAACATTGAAAATACGGGTGCTGTACTTCGAAAGTAGCTTCACTGGCGGTAGGATTCACGTGATTTGGCTCCATAGCTTTCTCTTCAGTGCCAAGAAAAGTTGTCGCCGAGTCTAATATACCGCATAGATGCTTCACATCAAAAATTTTTTGTATGAATCATCGTCCCTTTATATTACCCTTCAGTGTCTTGTTCAATATCTCGTAGTGGGTAACAGCGAAGAAGTAAGGTACAAGCAAGCAGGAACACGTCGTCATCGTCTTAGTTGTCCCGTAAAAATCAAGTCAGTGACGACAGCTCTTCAGCATTATACGTATGTGTCATATTATTTCACAATGTCAGGCAGCCCAAACCTTGCCGCCGTCCTGCTCGTCAGCGCTGCATGCTACGCCAGCAGGATCCTGGTGGACTGGCTTGCCCTGTGGGCTTACCCGTGGTGCGATCACCCGACCAAGTGCTTCGACTACGTCCAGGAACTGGACGCCAGCCTGGACCGTAGCGTAGACCCGTGCGACAACTTCTACGAGCACGTGTGCGCGCATTGGTCTCGCAGGTATGCCGCCTTCACCAGCAACCTCCACCTCCTCCACGCCCGAACAATGAGCTTCTTCCTCCACGAGCTAGAGCGGCCAGCTCCTCAGCATCAATCAAAGGCAGTGAAGCAGGTCGTCTCTGGGTACCAGGCTTGCCGGAAAGCTTTCAATGAGCTGCGAGAAGATGTCCAGGTGAATTATTGTTCATATAAGCAGGGGCATTTTGCCGGGCTAGTAAGTTCAGATCCATTGCTAGGAGTGCCTCAGGACATGGACCGAGAGAGCAGAAGGATGATGGTAAGAGAAAAGTGTGGCACTCAGCATACTGCTATTTGTCAAGTATGTTTATTCTTGAACGAGAATATATCAATTACGTCACCTGTGAATCGCTGTACCACTGTAGTTTTACGGATACACAATCATGAGTGTGATAAATAGCCAAAATTGCCTGATTTCGACAGTCAAAATCCTGTAGCATCAATCTAAGGGTCTGTGCACTCCATATAACCACACGCCATAGGAATTATTCTAGTGCCTGTCAGCACTGTGTGCGATAGTGCAATAGCCAAAGGAGGAAGGGAAGGGGTTTCATATTGCCTCCCTCGAATTTTTTGCGTATATATAACGAACATATGCACGAAATAATGGTTGAACGCCCCCCCCCCCTCTTCTTTTTTTGAAGTAAATTTCGGGCTACGCCCCTGGTATTCAAGGCAGCTTATCTATAGTTGATCTTTTAGCATGTCCTGCAACCTCACCACAATATTTTTTTTTTCGAACACAGGTTCTATTCGACATATTCAGCAAGTTCAGCGTCACGTGGCCAGCCCTGACGCTTCCGGAAAACTTCGACGTGATCGAGTACTTGCTCGGCATGTCATTAGACTACAACCTACCAACGCCCGTGTTGCTGACGCTAGAGCCGTACCTGAGGACGGACAAACGCTACGCCCTTTCTATGTACATAAAGCCCACTGGGAATCACGATCCGTTCGATCCGGAAAAGATAGCCGCTTGCATGCCGCTGGTAGCGCCTTCGATAAGCGGCGACACGGCGTTCAACCTCGGTGAAATCATCTTCTTCGTGTACCTGGACTTGATCTACCACATCGAGGCGTTCACCAGTCTCGATGTAATGATCCCCAGCTACACCACCATAGAGGCCCTGGCTGATGACGTCAAAGATCAAGCACCGTTGGACTCCTTGCTCAACGCCATCAACAGGCACCTGCCGCAGCACAAGTCCGTTAACAAGGACGAGGAGGTGCTGACCTTGAAAAACACAGGTCTCGTGCTCAAGGAGTTGCTCAGATCTTCCAAGCAGGCGCACTACGTGGATCTGGTGCTGTTCAGTGGCTGGAACATTGTCACATCCATGAACTTCGGGATGTCGTCGTCCTTGTTGAGCTGCGTATCTGGGAAGTCGGCCTTCGGGAATTCCTTCCAGGCTGTGGCACGCTGCTTGCAAGCTGCGAATGAGGTGATTTGGTTTACGTTGCGTGTAGTAACCCGCTTGTGGATCTTGTTGAGTATCCGCTCGCATTATAGAAAGATAATTGGTGTACCAGCTGCTAATGTGGTTGCTTCGGCATGTTGGTACAAAACTTTGGAGAGAATCAGCGCGATAGGTGATCGACCAGGCAGAGAACGACGTATACAACAGCACTGTTGCGTGTGTCCTTCTTTGCCTGGTGTTTCGTCTTTCACGCTGTTTCCCTCCAGTATTCATCTAATAATAATAGTTTTATGATCTGGGTTTTAACGCTCCAAAAGAACAATCAAAAATTATGAGACACTGTAGTGGAGGGCTCCGGAAACTTCGAACACCTCGGGCTCTTTGACGTGCGCCACAGTCTAAGCAGATGGGCTTCAAACATTTTCACCCCCCTCGAAAATTCAGCCGCCTCTGTCTCGATTTGATTACGTGACCTTAGGACATATAGATGCGCTCCATAACCACTAGACCACCGCGGCATGGCTTTCGTATTAATCTATGCAGTGGTCAAGTATTGCACCAGGGTAGACAGTGCTTTTATCGTGAGTGAGTGCATTACTGTATGTGGTCACCCGTATACGAGACTACATCTAGGCTTCTTTTCATGAAGTTCTACCATCACGTTTCTTTTTTTTTTTTTATCTGGTGGTGAATCGCGCGGCATCGCGACTCCAACCGCGAATCTCTTGTGTGCAAGCCTGACACCCCGCTACGCCAAATTGACAAAATAACGTCCCTTATGGTACCCATGGCTTCGCTTTATGTTGGCATGACATGGTTGCATATAACCCCCAAACCAATCTGGCACAACTCCTCTTATGCGGATAGTTTCGGTTTTGCATGCGCAGTTCACGCTGAATCTTCACGTCATGGCCCAGCAGGAGATCACGTCGGCCCAGCACGCACCGGCTTGCTCATCCGTTTCTAATACCATTACTGACTTCGTGGACCAATCTAGGAGATTAGAGGATGATCGAGTAAACCGAAACGCTCATAAATTTAAACGTTGCGGTGTTTTAATGTTTTATGATCCCACCTTAAGCCATGACGTCCTGATACAGCACTTAGTTTCTAAGCAGTAAATCAAAAATTCGCTGTACCGTGCTGTTGTATTAGGTCTTTTTGGTATTTCAAACTTCGCAGCACTCTATCAACGCCTGTGAAGACCCGGATTCTGTACTTTAGCGTTGAAAATTAACTTTAGATAAACGCTCGAGCACTTTCTAAACACTACCAGGCCTTTCAAACAGGTGCCACTAATAGGTGCAATATACGCCACTTGCAGGCTCTGCCGTTGTTCATCGTGTGATCTTGACGTGTACCCAGTGGCGTAGCCAGAAATGTTTTTCAGCTTCAGTTTCAGTTTCAGTTTATTATTCATTTCAAAAAAAAGTAGTACAGTAATATTAATATACAGACGGGGGTCCCAAAGTTAAAAACTGTAACGGGACCCCCGACGAGGGTCCCGAAGTTAAAAACTGTAACGGGACCCTCGATTCATTATAACAATCAATAAATCAGATCAAGTTAACAAGCAACGAGTGAATGGAAATCAATTATACAATACAGAGTGATAAGTAATTATTATAGGCTCAGTGACACATCAGGCAACAAAAAGCAAGGCAAATAAGAAAAGAAAAAATAAAGAACGAAAAAAAAAACATCTCGTTCAGTGGCGGACATTGTCAATCGAAATGCAATGATCTAAATGGCATAACTAAAAACGCAAAGCCCCCAAAATGCACATATACAGGTAGCTAATAATTTAACAGAAAGCTTTTAAGCGACTTTTTGAATGATGACAATGTGGGCATCGTTTTAACAGAAAGAGGCATGTTATTCCAAAAAGTAATGGCCGCATAGGCAGTGGTCATTTTTCCATAATTTGTGCGCGACTCGGGTAGCAAAAAGTTAAGGTTCATTGCAAATCTGGTTACATTGTTGTTTTGTAAGAAAACTGAATCAATGAACTCAAACGGTAGCAGTGCATTGCGCAATTGAAACAGAAGAACGGCTATGCTATAAAAAAATAACTTACGAACAGGTAGGATTTTGTTGTCTTGGAGTAGATGGCCTGCACTGGAGTATCGTGAGCTATTAGTGATAATGCGGATCACCTGATTTTGTATGTTCTGAATGGGTGATAGATGACAGTCATACGTGTTTCCCCAAGCAGCGATACCATACATTATATGGGAATGAATGAAGGCGAAATACAGAGTCATAAGTACGTTTATATGAAAAACTTCACGAGCTTTTATTATAGCCCGAATTCCGAATGCAGTTTTCTTTCTGAGGTGATCAGTGTGGAGATTAAACTTTAAATGGCAGTCAAGATGTACACCAAGAAAAATTACAGTATCACAGGTGGGTATAGAGTGAGGACCTAGGGTTAAGGGTTGATGAAAAGGCAATGGCCTTTGAGCGGACCTAAATATCATAAACTTGGTTTTGGCTGGGTTAATAATAAGTTGGTTCTCGTAGCACCATTTACTAATATCTAGAAGTGTGTTATTCAAGTGTAAAGTAAGAGCAGTTAGAGAGTCCTCAGCTGCAGTTATAGTCGTGTCGTCGGCGTATAACACGCAGTGAGTTGATTTAATTGCATCGACAAGATCATTAATATAAATAATAAATAATAAAGGGCCCAAAATAGACCCCTGGGGCACGCCTTGATTGATTAGCTTAGTTTCAGAAGAAGCGCCTGATACGTACACCGAGCATTCTCTATTGTGCAGATAATTTTTCAGGAAGGTTAATGGAGCTCCAGTTACCCCATAGGCCTCCAATTTGTTAAACAGTGTGGCATGATTAATGGTGTCAAAGGCCTTGGTGAAATCTAGGAAGACAGATCCAACGAATTTACCAGAGTCAATCGATTTTTTTTAAGTAATCTAATAATGAAACTAGTGCTAAACTTGTCGAACTGCCTGAACGAAAGCCAAATTGACACGGATGAAGTATATTAAATTTGCTTAGGTAATTACTTAAACGATCAACGAACATTTTTTCAATAACTTTGCTGAGGGAAGAAAGAATTGATATGGGCCGATAATTAGAAACTGTTCTTTTGTCACCCTTTTTGAATACCGGAACTATTTTAGATTTCTTTAACAGTTTAGGAAATACGCCTTGCTGAAACATTAGATTAATGATATCACTAAGTATCCCAGGAATATTACGCGCAACCAGTTTTAAGTGATACGCAGAAATATTGTCAAGACCTGCGCATTTATTTTTTAGATTAAAGAGAACTGAGCATACTTCGTCAGTGGTTACGGGCAAAAGAAAAAATGAAGAAGCGACCCGAGAAACGGAACATTTTGGTATGCCCGATTGTGTAGTAGGAATGCTAGAAAAAAAATTGCTGAAAGCATTTGCAATAGAAATTGGCTGTTGCAAAGAAATATTATTATATATTATTTCAGATAATATATAATATTATCGGGGGGCACTTGTTTGATAAGGGAGGCACCGCATTGAAATGGTAATTTTTCGCGCTCTATATATGGCGAAAAAAGTTTGGGGAGTGGAAGAAATGTAGGCTTGTCGGCGGGGCATGAGTAAACTTTGTCGCTACGAATGGAAGAGTCACACCAACTTTCAAACTCGAGATGTGGCGTTCATTCGACTGCTTGGTACCCACGAGTTTTTTTGTTTGTTTTTTTAGCAAAGTATAAGTCCCGGGCGTGAGGCAAAGACAGTTTTTGACGTGTTCACCAAGCCCCAAGGCCATGCCTCAGGGTTCTAGTGACGACGTGCGAAAAGCGATGACGTCGTCAATTTTAGTGTTGTCAACGTGGTGACTACATGTGGTGCCGTCTGGCGGTGATGCCTGGCTGCCTAGCAACGGCTTCACTTGCTTTGTTCCGCTCTGTTGGTGCAGTGCGTTTGAGTGAATGCAGCGTTTTCGTTGTACCACTTCAGTTTATTTGTCCTGGTGACATGAGCGCGAACGTGATTATCTGAAGCTATGGTCATCGCGAACAAGTACGCAATGCGTGGCTCAGGCGTGTATCTCCAGCTGCTTCATCACTGCTAGGTTCAGCGTCGATTACGGAGTCACTGCTCAGCAGAGGATCGTGCCGAAAATGATCCGCCATTCTACAAATTACCACGATTTCATACTTTTCAGTGTCTTTATAGTCGCTTGCGGACGCTGATGACGGCGGTGACGACGATGGGGTGGCGAAGACATGCGCGCCAAGCAGACGAAATGTCAACTGAAGGTCACGTCACTGTTTCCTCTGGCAACGTGATGCAATGGGGTGGGACTGCGGGAGGTGGCCGCTTGGCAGTGCTGAAAATTGGCGAGCATTGCACCCGTTTTAAATTGGGTTTTTTTACACTGGTCATACTAATCTATATTAGACATATTCCTCCCTCTGTTTTATTTCTTTTAACCAAATCATTCAAGGGGATGGATAAGTACGCGTTGACGCAAAAAACGCGACATGCGTCAAGTTGATGTCACTGCTTCTTTAAGTCTGTGCAGTATGAAACAGTTTCGTGCACAGTTGCCAGTTCACAGCCAATAAAAAAACATACTATAGTCGTAAATTTTGTAATAAGAAATTGTATAATGCACATATTTCAGTTCACCACTAATTGCAAAAATATCAAAGGCGAGACAATCGACACGTGCGCTTTATCCGAGTTACTCTTTTTATCAAATATTTATAATTCTGTATCCACGTTCAACAGCATGTGCGAGCTCAGTGCATATTATTCAAATCGAATAAGTTATTGTCCAGAATGCACGCTAGTTAGTCGCACGGGTGCAAAAGCTACGTAAGCAGCTTGACGCATTACAAAATGCCTAACACGGTCAAAAGGAGACACCGTGCTGAATAACAGCTCACGCAGCATATGAAAAAGTAATACTCTTAATTGATGGTTATGTTCCAAAAGCAACATATGGTAACAAGGGATGCTGCCCCGCCGCGGTGGTCTAGTGGCTAAGGTACTCGGCTGCTGACTATCAGGTCACGGGTTCGAATCCCGGCTGCGGCGGCTGCGTTTCTGATGGAGGCGGAAATGTTGTAGGCCCGTGTACTCAGATTTGGGTGCACGTTAAGAACCCCAGGTGGTCGAAATTTCCGGAGCCCTCCACTACGGCGTCTCTCATATTCATATGGTGGTTTTGGGACGTTAAACTCCACATATCAATCAAATCAACAATGGATGCTAGCTAAGTGAGGTGTGAGGCTAGTTGGTATAGCATGATTAACATAGGGCACTACAGTATTAGGAAAGAGAATATTGGGATGACACACGTCACGATGTCGACACGAAGGCCGTGAACTCTCAACCAATTTTATTGAAGGAAAAATAATTCAAAACGCAATGGAGATTTGCGAAGGGGCCCGAGGGAGCCAGTCTTGTTGAACTGTCTTCTGGTTTTACACGTGGGGTGGATATGGGCTATGGCCATGTCTGAAACAAATTTGCCAAGTAGGCTGGCTAAATGACTAATGTTGTTTCTAGTTGGTTGTTGTACTACGCCTTTCTTAAAGAACGTTACCTTTAAGGCTGCTGCCACTGCTGTCTTGCTTCCCGCTATATTGTACGTGGCAGCTGTGTTTTGTTTTTACACTTCGAAGCAATGTCTGACATCTGTTTTTCTTGCCAGCTCACCCTGTCGGATGAATATGGTGCTGTCAAATTTTCTGAGTGTACCTGTACGTTTTCTGAGTGTACCTGACCGCTCGGTTCTCGTCTCTTCTAGCCCCTCCGGTCGTTTGCGCTGTTAAGCACTTTCTTCGTCTACCATGCAGCACCAACCAACCAAATCAAGTACTTTGTCAAACGCTATCGTTTTGGGAAGTTTGGCGGAATTTCGGGGATGTCCTACAAGAGAAAACCAGAAAGTACAAAAAAACTTGGCGTTGTGTAAGCCGTGAGAGTACCAAGAAATATAATCAAAGTGGAAAGGATTCCTCTGATGTGAATGTCGCTGCAGTTCTTGTGTAAACTCTAAAGTCGAGAAACTTTCTTCACCCATGGAAGAGGTTGAGGGTATCAAACAATCATTTATGTTCACGTCTAACACGTTTAATGAGCTGAAGAATAGGATCAGCGCCCAGGAAAGTGAAATAAAGATACTAAGAAATACAGTTTCTGAATTAGAAAGTAAAAACAGTATAATCACTCGCTGCAAGCTCAGAAGGAAATGCGCGATCTAGAGTACCAAAGTCGCCAACTAAACTTAGAAGTTCAGGAGTGCCTGCTGTGCAGGGCGAACAACCTTGTGTCAGTTCTAAACTAGGTCGTGGACAAGCTTGATGTCCCACCTCTTTCTCAGAAGGATATAGTCTGTGCCCATAGGCTGCCTAGACGACAGGATAACATTCCAGCAATCACTATTCGGTTTTCCGGACAGTTAATCAAGGATCTCTGGATGAGAAATAAAAGTGAGCTGAAGAATACACAGCCACGCATGTTCATCCAGAATAATCTAAACCGGCACAGCAGGCAACTCTTTAGAGCATGAAATGATTGGGCATGAGAAAACAGCTTTACGTTTGCATGGTATGAGCATAGAAAAGTGTTTCTCCTAAAATGTGAAAGGGCATGCCGAGTGCGTGTTCAATATTCAGATGACCTTATCAGTTTGCGACTACGCTAAACTGCATGCCATGTTATGTTCACACAAGAATTCACAACACGATGGCTGTGAAAGAATGTTACCCAGTGCGTGTGAACTCAACAAAAATTATGTTGATTTATTTATTTATTTATTTATTTATTTATTTATTTATTTATTTATTGATTGATTGATTGACTGATTGATTGATTGATTGATTGATTGATTGATTGATTGATTGATTGATTGATTGATTGATTGATTGATTGATTGATTGATTGATTGATTGATTATTTCATTAGTCAACAAATTTGGTTTATAGTTCGCGCTTGTCACGTCAACATCTTAACGTGTGTCCTCCCTAAGCTCTTTTGTCCCGGTCTCTGTAGCGCAACATTTTCATCATAATGAGGGACGTCGGAGTGGAGGGCTCTGGGTATTACATAGTGTTTTTTTTTAAGTGCGCCTCTATCCACACACATGGACCTCTGCCTTTCGCTCCCATCGATGTGCGACAGCCGCGTCCGACATTCAATCTTGCAAACCTTCAGGTAGGCACCCAAGCACCATAGCCACTAGACCACGGAGACACGTGAAGCATAAGTAGTGCTTCTCGCGTGATTGTAATCATAGCTAATGGGCAACTATTATCACGTATGACCAAATGAGCCCTTGGGTTTTCCACTTATTTAGGTCATTCTGATGTGATATGACATTTGTGACACACTGAACCGCAGGTGGCCGGCTACGCCTTAGCCCGCTTTTTCGTCGACAGCATGGAGCAGGCAGAGGCAGTGCGCAACACGACAGACACGTGGAATGCCCTGCGCGATGCCACGGAGCGCAACTTCGCCACTCTGTCATGGATGGACGAGTCCACCGCAGCGGGTGCCATGGGTCACGTAGGTGATCTCGTTCCCATCATACCCTTGCCGGCGCACCTCAACAGTACTGAGGCCCTAGACGCCTTCTACGACTACCTGGTAGAGGACCAGTCGCTGCCCTTCTTCCAGTGGTACATCCGGTCTAGGCAGCAGAGATCAGACAAGTACAAGCGCCTCATTCGCGAAGACCCAAAGGTGACAGTGTACCGCGAAGACATACCGCTCAGCTCGACGGACGTGAACGCCTTCTACCTGCCGCTATTCCACATCATGGCCATACTGCCGGCCATCATGGTTCCACCGTTCGTGCCCAACGGGGTAGCTCGAATGGTGACCTACGGATCCATCGGCAAGATCCTAGGTCACGAGCTGTCGCATGCGTTCGATCCGCAGCTTAGTTCTCTTACCAGGACCGGTGACACCGCGAGCTGGTGGTCGAAGCAGTCTTTCGAGATCTTCCTTGAGAAGCAGCGCTGCGTGGATTCTCAGCTAGCCAACTACACGGACAGCGAGGTACACGCTTTCAACGTGCTCTCGGAGGCATTCGCGGACACCGCCGGCGCCGAGAAAGCCCGGCTGGCGTACGCCACTCTTCCGACGCAGCAGGGAGCGCTCGGCTACTCGCCGGAGCAACTATTCTTCGTAGCGGGCTGCTTCGTGTTTTGCGCGAAGAATGCGTACTCGTGGGAAACCGAGGACAAGTACCCGGCGTACGCGCTGCGTTGCAACATGCCGGTTTCCAATCAGAAGCACTTTGCGGAAGCCTTCGGCTGTCCCTCTGACGCAGCCCTCAACCCATCGACGCGTTGTACCTTTCATTATTGACTTGGACTGTGCGAAATTTATCACCAATAATACGCTCCGGTCATCGACAAACTTTTTTGCGCTATTTGTCCTAGAATATAGTTACGGGACTACCAAATAATAGGGCTTAATTACGTTATCTATAACTTGAGCTACTTATTGCAGCTGGAATGAACTCTTCTTGTTTTATGACTATTGCGCGGAATACTTGCGAATCATTGTCCTTTAATGATTTTCCTGCGTGGTTTCATACAAACCACATTCTCGCGATGTTCAAGGTGCATGACTTATTCTTCCAAGTAGGGCGAGGTCCCACGCAGCCAATTTTTCAAAAAGTAGGTGTCATCCAAGGCGTGTTGCGGCTTTGTTCTTCCCAACAACTGGCCGTCGGGCAAGGGGGATTGTGCACCACCCAAAGCCGCAGTGGATGCTCGGTCATTTCACAACAGTTATTCGAAGACCTGCATCGAAAAGAAAAAAATTTTGAAGAATCTAGTTGTTCAAATCACTTATGATGAAGTTGATCATCCCTACACCTTTTTCTAGGCCTGCCTACGTAATGGTTTTTTCATTAAACTCTCCGAATATGTCCACATCGGCCGGCATAACAGGAAGGTTCTCGAATGTGGTAGTTTTCTGAAGTTCAAAAATAACATCGCGGCACCTTCTTACTACCAGAAAGTTTTTTTTTACGTGGCCCTAGGAATTTGCCGCAAACCTAAACTTCAATTTTGTGAACATTGATTTTTTGAAGATGCCCGAGCATATAACTGTTAATCTTAGTTTTAAAATTTTACAGTAAAGTAAGTTTAAAAATGGAGCACTTTAGAGGCTCAGTTGGTCGTCGTCTTATGTCGCATTTAGACGAAATGTCCTGTGCCAAGCAGTTACTACCATACCATGGATAATCATCTTTAGTTAGCGACTGTTTATTCATTTGAAAAAATAGAATAAATAAAAGAAGAATGTTGGCCGAGAAATGGGGGAGAAGGGCATGACAAGTGTCTCCGTGAGAACATTTAACCGAAACACTTACGGGGAATGGGGATGAAAGAGGCAGGGAGAGAGAAAAGAAAACGACAGGACAATTAAAAAGAAAGATGGAGAAAAAAATTTTACTCTCAAATAGAAGTGTTGGATAACCGTGCGAGTAGCTTGGAAAAGCCGCGCTATTACGTTGAATCTTCAAGGAAGGCCAGTAGGGACGAAAGCGCAACGCCACTGCCTTCCTCGTAGCCAGTAGAGTGGAGCAAGTCCTGGAGGGTCACCCAGTGTAGCCCGACGCGAAGGTATGCCGTGAGAAGGCACCAAAATGGGAGCTGCCGAGTGCAGCTTTCTCCACCAAGCGAGAGAACCACTCGACCACATCAGCACACAAAGTGTGCATGGAGACATCCTTCGAACAGGAAAACTGTGTCGCCAAACACAGAACGTTACTAAGTGGCGCTAAAGATAGCTAGAAATTCACGCACGGACATGCATCACACAGCCGCATATGTTTTTTTATAACTAGTTGCGTACAGTTACGTAACCATGTCTACAGCAGCATGGATGTTATACAGGCGGACAACTTTTCTTCCCATTCAAGAGAAGGCTACGGAGCAAAGCCGGGGTGTGCTACCGCTGGAGAATATCATGAGTCCCACGATTGCGTCCCCATTTTACACGTGAATATCATGAAAAACGACACCACTTTATTTTCTACGGGATGTTGTTCATAAGGAGACGCAGCGTACACCAACGACATATCCGTAATTATTTTGCTTCATGTGGTGTCCTTTTGCCTTTTGGCAGTTGTGAAAACGTCGCTCCTTTAACATACCCCTCACTGTCCAAATGGCATCTTCATCTTCTAGTGGCGCTCTTCACCATCCAGCTATTTCGATGACTCGCCCGAAACGCTTGTGAGGAATTCCACTCACGAATAGCTCTCTAAGCAGATATAGGTAATTGAATGTAGCGCTGTTATCTAAACACGGCCGTCATTCGAAATACTTGGCGGAGAAGTGCATGTGCGGTATAGCTCCGCCCCCGTAGTTTTCTCTTCATTGCCAAAAAAAGGTTGTCCAGTAGTATAGCAACACCAGAAGCGGTAAGCTTATGCTGCGAGGAGCTGTTGCTACAAGTTAAACGTTTTTAGGCATTACAGAACGCACGTCGGAATGCTTGCCTCGAACTCGATGTCTTGCGATGCTCGCCTGCATTTAAATTGCCAGTTGCAGCATGCCGAAATAAATGGAACATCTTTTGCATTGTGCCCGCATTTCGTTTTCTTGAGCTTCCTAACTTTATGAAGCGAGGTTGGATCGAAGTAGTAAGCTTGCCAGGTTCTTGATTTTCAGAAAACCGCACCTCAAGATCAACGAAACAGGAGGGCCTATGCACATTCGCTTGCGGACGGCTCTCTGTCAACTACCCATTTATGACCGGCGCGGCGATGGGGGCGCTGATGGTGGCGTTTTTCGCAGCGCTGCCTGGGTAGAGTCTGACGTCCATATGGCGTCCTGATTGATTGCGGGACGCTAAACCCACAGACGAACCAACAAATCATTTACTGTGGGTGTCCCTCGCACCCCCAACGAGTGTAATGTTGAAACTTTTTCGGGTCACATAGTGCTCCAAGTGCGTCTTAGTGTTACTAGTTTTCCTTAGTGAGCCTTCGATTGGAGGCAAAGTACTTGAGAAATTCAGTCATCAATACTCGTTTTTGTGTGTTTTCTCGTCGGGAGCAATTGTCTTTTATTATAGAAGTAACGTAAAGTTTTCACCAACATATCGAAACCACTTGATCTCTAAGTGGGCACTATCAGAAAAGAGCATCTTTCCGCCATCTTGGCAGTGGCAAAACACGGCTTCACTTCTGCTAGCAAGGCATTGCGGGAGCTTCCACTGCAGCAATTTTTTTAATCCTCCTTGCTTCAACCATTATTTCTTATTGTCATCAGCCACTGCATGAACAATTGGCACGAAATTCCTTGCAAGTGTTTAGCGGATAGCACGCTTCTCAGACGAACGAAGAAAGATAACATAGCGAATGCCGGCTGACTACACAAAAGTTTCTTATTAATGCCCTAACGGGTACCAAGCAAGTGGGATTGCAGTATTTACCCAATTAGCGTTTGGATAAGGCTCTGAAAGGCCACTCTTCTAGCTTTCGCTGTGTCTGTGCTGCGCCTTCCACGCAGGCCTGGCGTATTTTTTTAGAGCAGGTGGCGCTTGAAACGCAAGGACCTTTTAGGAAGTATGGCCATTCAAGGATCACTAATGCACACGAACAACGTCCAGCATGGACCCGCATGGCTGCTGAGGAAATGGTGTAATAGCGCCCTTCATTAGAGTTTGATAGTGTAACATCCTATATTTAAAATTTTAACTGTGTAATAATACCTTTTTGATTTAGAGCTGTGATAACACGTTTTTTTTAGTGTTGTAAGGGTGTAATGACATTCATATTTAAGTGTGTTTGGTTATTGAAACACCGTTTTGAAAAAAGGGTGTTTCGATGCGTCAAAACACCCATTAAATGAGTACTTTGCTTTATCAAAACACTTTATCATAGGGTGCAAGAGTGTAAGTTAAAAGACGGCAAAACACCCTTAAGGGTGTAGACTGGTTTTCTGTGTAGAACTTACGTTACTTCGCTGCAGAATTGGGCTAAACTATATTTGTATATGAAAAGCGAAATGTAACGTTGTTGTAATGACGCGTTCTTTTTTTAGAAAGTTAATGGTAACGCGTTACTTTCACATTACATGAGCCTGTAACGGAAAATAATTTGTTACAAGCTTAGAACAAAACGAGAAAGGCGCTTCTGTTTCTGTTGTGGAGAAACGGCTTCAACACTGTTACTTGAGATTGTCACGGGGTCGGGACGCGGACGAAAGGAGCAGACTGGGTGTTCAGGTTAAACTGTTTATTGGGCTGAACTTGTGGCCACCTAAAAGAAAAGCCAGATTAGAGCGAGACACTGATATCGCGGTGAACAGAGCGTCGGCAATCGATCAACTGGCGAACGCTGAAGCACGTCAGCATTTACACAGGCGCCGTCGAATATTCTACCACTATCGCTAGCAACCACGTCGGTTTCAAAATGATATTGATATGTGGGGTTTACCGTACCAAAACCACCAGTATGATTATGAGAGACGCCGTAGTGGAGGGCTTCGGAAATTTCGACCACCTGGGGTTCTTTAACGTGCACCCAAACCAGAGCACACGGGCCTACAACATTTCCGCCTCCATCGAAAATGCAGCCACCGCAGCCGGGATACGAACCCGCGACCGGCGGGTCAGCAGCTCGGTTCCAGAATAATCTGTAATGTTCGCGTTGTGGGCTTAATGTTAACTAAATCATCTATGACAGCCCTGAAGCTTTTCGAATACTGCAGGTGCGGTTTTCGCTGAGAATTACAGTGCAACGGGGCGACAATTAAACTTGAGGAAGGAATGTGACAATATTGATGAGTTGACCTCTACTATGATGCGCTTAGATGTTGACGCTTCTCAGGAGAGTCTGTAACCGTCAAAATTGCACGTTGAGAGCTATATTTCTTTCCACAAACTGCACAATCGAAACTCTATAGAGGCGCGTGTACACCCGTAGACAAAATAAGTCAAGACGCGTGAGCGGTGACCACAATCGAATAACTTCGCTGGCACGCGGTCAGACACTGAGCGTCTAATGACGACATCAGGGAGAACACGCGGCTAATCAACCTCACAGACATGCCTTTGTTCTTGATTGTAGCTACTAACTCATTACAAGTACCGTTTTCCGATTGGGCCGCTTTTCTTGTTGAATTTGTGATGCACTCAGTCCGACTGGGGTGCAATTGGCGTGATGAGTATGCAGCTCACTTTACCCGATTAATAATATAACATATTTTGTATGAGTGACAAACTGGTGCCACATATGCACAGTTTGGCACTGGCCTCTTCTGTGGATGTTTTTTTTTTGTGGGGGGGGGGGGGGAGGGGGTAAACCTGTCGGGTGCAATTGAAATACGATTGAGGGTACCGAAGACAAAAAGGGGTTTAGCCAGGAAATATGCTTCAGCTTACTAGCATGAGAAGGGAAGGTCCAGTTGCTACTCGTTATCTGTCGATAAGGGCAAAGCCAGTGGCGTATCTATCACCACCACCGTGTCTCCACCGAAGTTTGCCTGTGGCGGATTGATCAAAGAGAGTTAACCCTACCATAATATGCCGCATGCGATCAGTTAGCTTGCTGCAAGAGCGTAATAAAGACGTGACTACGAGTGATAAAGAGCGCGAACGGTGATGCTCGTCGCCAGATACGCAACGTAAGACGGCGCAGCGATGCAATTCTGTACAGTTTTTTTCTGATTGCGGTCGCCGCTCGCACGCCCAACTTATTTTGCCGAAGGGTATACCTCTGGATATGACTGCGCCTTAACGAACTAGACAACCACCATTACCGGAGCTCCCTCGTCTGCATCCCTCGTAGTTACATCGGGGTTTCGAGACGTGAAAATGCCACAATTACTCTTTCAATTACGCGCTCTACGAGAGTTCAATCCCGAGCTGACGCGAGCACCCGCGATAACGCTGGATGGTATCTGTATCGTACGCATAGAGAAGACACGCTCCGGTGATGATCTGATCCCCAAAGGCTGATGATATTTATTGTCGCTGTGAGAGTACGGCGCACTTTGATTGTACTTTGAGTTGGTTTTCTAAGCACAAGTTAACTTTCGGCAACAATGACTGCCACACTCTTCCTAGTCACCTTGTGTCACAATATGTGTGAGGCGTTTCTGATGTTCACGTTTTCTTATTGAAAGGTGACTGTACGTTAGAGAGTTTATAGATAAAGGATGCTTTGCGCTAGCAGATAAGAAAAATATCCAATGTAATTGTAGTTTTAAATGCTGTACGTATACACAATGCGCCAAATAAATGTCGTTATCAGCGTTGTTGATGCTGTGCGCCGGTGGTTCGGTATTGTATAATCGGTCTTTTATGCACAAGGTAAAACTCCACAATGGTATTTGAGCCATCGTGCGAAGGTTTCGTATTAAAGCTCATGTGGTTAGATGGTGACCCTTTAGCTGGTTGGGAAGTGGAGGAGCGCTTGCCATCAATTACAGAAATGCAAAACGAGAACGGTGGTCAGTGAGGTCTCTAAGTAATTTTCCGGTCAAGCAGTCGAAAGAAACTTCGATCAGTTTTTTTGTAAGTAGACTAACGTACTTGGACCAAGGAGGACAAAACTATTGAGATAATAACGAATATTTCATTAACACGAAAGAAATATTTCACATTAAAGAAGTTTTAAAACAGACCGTTTTGCTCATATTTGTTCGTTCACTTGTAGGGGTGTATACCAGCGAATTTGCCAATGTGCCAAAGTATCTTAATATACAATTGCCAAGTATCGTACAGAATGCAACTGTGGCAGGCAGTAGTATCCTGTATCTGTGTCTGCAATGCTTCTCGTGTGAGTATCTTCTACCGTATCGCGATGCACTTTCAAAGTCTGTGTGCACAGACCTGCCTGGTAGGCTCCCAATGTGTACACAACTATTGCAGCCCTTACAAGAAACAGGTCCAACCACTTTGCGACGCTACGCTAACGTTCAAAAAACGGAGCATAGGCAGTTACTCGCCGACCTCATCGCATGCAACTGATTACTACACAAAGTCATGACCTGCCGAATTTTGAAAATCTTATCTCTTTCTCTCTTCTATCCGGCCTTCTTTCGCATGCCTAAATTTCATTTCAAGGTCGTGTACTGTACCATTAACGAATGTTTTCAAATTCTTCATCGAAATAATAAATACATTGTCACAATGCTAACATAATTCCAAACGCCATGCGACACATTTTTTTCTGTCCTGCAAACGTTTTTTGAGAGTGTATTTTAGGCATGTTTTGGCTATATTTTAAACGACACACAGAGCATCGTTGTGTGTTCTTTTTTGTCACCCGTATTCCTCCAGCTAGAATAAAACCAAATGCGGAGTTTGTACTTGGCTGCTTTTTATTTCCGATTTATATGCGCATTGGTCTGTTACAGAATTACACCTTACACCTTACAGGTCTGTTACGATCGTTTGTCAGAAACACCATTGCCATCATCCTGTTTGAGACACTGAAAGAGGCTTTTACATGTACCGCGCTCGCGGACTGAAAATCAGAGGCTAAGGAACGCGCGCACTCTAACTGTTCCATGAAAGAAAGGGTCCATGACCCCAAATTTGCGATCATAATCCGGGTTATGTGGATTGATTCTTGAGCGTTCACAAACGAGCTGGTGAAATGTTAGGGCATTCGATTGAGCAGCTTCCGATGGAGGCAGAAATGTTCTAGGCCCGTGCGCTCAGATTTGGGTGCACGTTAAAGAAGCCCAGGTGGTCGAAATTTCCGGAGCCCTACACTACGGCGTCTCTCATAATCATATGGTGGTTTTGGGACGTTAAATCCCACATATCTATTGAGCGGCTATTATAATAATAAATATTTTTTACAAACATGCGAGCAACCAGAGAGTCGGGCAAAGCTGGCGAACACGAGTCGTGACGTAACAAGCACCTGTCTGTGAGCGCGCATGCATTCCGGTGAACGACATCGCTCCGTCGTGAGCTGCGCGTGAAACCGTCTGCTTAGGACTCATATTGAACAATTTGCAGCCGCTCCAACCATCGTAGAAGATGACGGCACAACTCGTTGCACCCGTGACGTCACAGCTGCCATGACAAAAAAGCATTCACCATTGGTGGGCAGGATTTAGAGCCGGCAGCGCGTGTCTGTCGCGGGCATGGCGAAGCACCGAGACAAATGATATATCGCGTTATCGTAAGCCCGTCGAGGCAAAACCTGATTGGACGACAGATGATCACGTGTCCAACTCGGCGCTGCTGACTTTGGCTGCCGAACACTTCGTCTGTTAACTTCCCTCGCCTGCTTAAGCGGCGTCGATTTAGCAGAGCACTCACAATAGCTATACGGCAGGGAAAACATTTGTCGTCTCGGAACTTTCGTCGGCCCTTCGATAGATGTCGGCTGCCGTGGCCAGACTGAAACGTGTGTGCAAGCCGAGATGTGTCGTCATGTCGACAGGGTGTGCCTTACGCCGTCTTCGAGATGGAAAGCGGCGCACTCCGTCTACGCCGCTCATGTGACGTTCGCTGCTAACAAGTGAGTTTCCTCGTAAGTTCACTTGTCAATAACGTTCGAAGAGGTATCCAACCGAAGGAAAGTGCTCGGCACCATTTGGAAGTAATGATGTCCCAATACTAAGAATGCCACTCTCACGGGGAGAATAGGTTCCGCCCACCGCTCGCGGTTAGTGCGTTTGGCGTAGCGCTACGCGGTCGCCGTGTTTTGACTGGGGCGAAATGCAAAGAGCCGTGCTCGAAAGGTGAGGGGAAGCGTAGTTGGGTACAAATTTGCACGAGATTTTCTAATTTGCCGCGCATCATCTTAACGCTGTTATCACTCGTAAACGCCCAGCCGTTATTACTGCCAGGCAAAAGTGAATACAGTGAAGTCGCACTGAAGCGCAAATAGTGACGCCCCCCTTAACTACTGGAATGAAATTACCGTGTCACAATTTCTTTCTTCCCACCTGCTTATTCATAACTTTCGTAAAACGCCACTTGCTCTTTATCTTGCTCCAAAACTGTGAGTATAGCAACAAACAAGTATGCTAAAACGAAGGTACCGAAGAGCTTCATTTGAACTGCATGTGCTCGCATTCGATTGGTGAGATGCGACCACGAAGAAAACAAATGAACCTCATTGATTGAACATTTCACTCTGCTGACAGTCGAAATTGGTTCAATTCAGCCTCATTTGTCAATCTTTTTATTTTGTGATGCCATAGACCAGTTTCTTTTAACCGCTTCAAGTATTGCAGCATTCATTTTCAGTGGCATTACTTCCCGCGAACCATACTTATTTTACCGTGTGACGGTGCCCTATTGCATAGCTAACATCGCTGTCCGGGGTGTCGCAACCAGCTGGCAAGTGCGTAGCTCCGCATTCGAAGGGAAGGCATTTGTGCTGTGTGACATCCTGAAAGCATTTGATCTATTCAGGGTCAAATATTATATGCAAAGGGACGAAAGTGTCGCAAGAGGTCGGTGCCTTATGCTTTCGGCAGGGGCGTAGCCGGAGGGTGCCTCACCAAACCCGTTCCCTCCCCCCCCCCCCAAAGTTTTTTGCGACGACATTACGAGAGCCAAAATGACCCCCTTCTAACATCAAGTTGCCCCCATCCCCCGAAAAAAAAACACTGCAACTGATATGCTTGCTGCAGTTAACAATAGATAGAACGCGTCTGTTTTATTAGTCAATTGTTTCCAGTGTGCCTGACCGGCAGGTTGAATGCACTACGCATTCACTTTTCGCCACGTTTTGCCCATGGCTGTTATCACACGCGCCCTTGGCATTTGCTGTCGTACACTTCTCTCGACAATGAACCATAACGTGCCGCAGTTTAAGCACATTTCGCGTTAGAATTCGCAGCTGCTGCTCAAAAGAAAGGGCATGTATAAAAAGAAATCAAATGCACGTTCACGGCGTTTGTAAACGTTCCACAATACATCTGTAATGCAGTGGCGTTCATGACGGCATGAATTCAACTGTTGTCTCACTTTAGAGTCTGCCCCGCCGCGGTGGTCTTGTGGCTAAGGTACTCGGCTGCTGACCCGCAGGGCGCGGGTTTTAATCCCGGCTGCGGCGGCTGCATTTCCGATGGAGGCGGAAATGTTGTAGGCCCGTGTGCTCAGATTTGGGTGCACGTTAAAGAACCCCAGGTGGTCTAAATTTCCGGAGCCCTCCACTACGGCGTCTCTCATAATCATATAGTGGTTTTGGGACGTTAAACCCTACATATCAATCAATCAATCACTTTAGATTCTGCCTTCCTGCTTGTTTCCCACTGCACGGAACAAGTGGTCTTGGAGCACAGTTTGTGCGAGTAACTATGTGGCGTTTAACGTCCCAGAACCACGATTCGATTACAAGATAAGGTGGAGATTTAAACTTTTATGCGATAAATACGCACAAAAATTGCGCTTGCCTTGTATCCTAGTCGTTCTTGCTGAGAACAGGCACAAACGTTGCACTCGAAGGCCACATCTTCCGTGCAGCGTGCAATCCGCAGGCAGGCACTCTAAATTGCGTGAACAGTTCAATTCACGCTCTGTGAAAACTATTGCATCGGAACATAAAAAAATGCTTCAGCATTTCAGAATTAAATTACTGGGTAATTTTTACATTTTGGCACGTGGTAAACAATCCCAGGTGGTCAAAATTTCCGGAGCCCTCCACTACAACTTCTTTCATCATGTGGTGGTTTTGGCACGTTAAATCGCACACATCAAGCAAATCTCGTCAATTCGTACGAACGCCATGAACGTGCGTTTGCTCTGCTCTTTATACATGCGCTTTCTTTTGAGCCTCGGCTGGGCGTTCAAACTTGGAGGGTTCGTAAACTGTCGCACGCAATGTTGATTGTCGAGGTAAGTATGCGATATCAAGTGGCATGGGCGCGCGCCACAGCGTAGTCACGAGCGAAACATGGCAAGACCGGGGTGCGAGGTTCAGGGCAGTCAACCCGCCAGCCAGGCCGACGGAAACAAAAATTTACTAGTAAAGCTGACATGCGCTCAATCAATCGTTAGCTGCAGCAAGCACATCAGTTTTGGCGCAGAAAATGCCCTTGTTTACACGTCAGCGTGATTATTTTTCTTCGTTTTGAGTGACATGGTGTTTCATTTAATTTAAATGCCAATAGTGAAAATGCCTATTCCAGATGAGGCGCGCATAGACTTGAAGCAAAGATCGGCATAGGAGGGATTTGTTTGTTGCTTTAATAAGTTCGTCTACCAGCTGTACTGTTGCGGAATTCTGGTGCTCGTTCAGCAGCTAGGCAATGAAATTCACCTATAGAACACAAGACAACCTTAGCATGCTTTTCCTTTTGCTTTTATAGGAGAGCTCTGCCATGTATCATTGCATCAGTTATCTTGCGTGATTCTCAACCAAGAAAAGTTATCCTTAGGTTTAATCTACACACATAATGACTGCACTTTTTTGCATTTTTTTTGCATTTGCATTTATATGGCACGCTGTATCCAATACATTGCACCATCGTATGGTGTACTTACAAGGATCTTGCCACGTCTTTGCAGTGTACGATTCACCGAATGGTCGTGTTTACAAGGCCGAGGTCACAAGCTGGTCACCCCGCTGCAACGTGAGCAGTTTCTCGTCAGTGTTCATACTGCTACGTCAACTGCAGTGAGCACGTGTTCGGCCTAGCTACGAGGCTGTTTTCACCGAACACATCGTGCTAAGATATTCATTAAATGCAGCCAAAACCATAAGTGGCTATGATACAAACCTACAGGACTGTACTGTAGTGCTTGTGCTTGGTCACCAATATACCCATATTTGATTGTATTTTGAGAGCACTGGTCATTTTTTGTATTCCGGTCAATCTTCGTCATTTCTGGTACTAAGCCAGGAAGCTTTGCCAAACTCTACGCGTTTGTTGATGCGTGTCGCATACATATTCAGAGGGTAGTTTTTTTTAGGCGGTGCACCTCTTTAGGCCGTGTGTCGTTCCCTCCTCTGTAGTAGTAGTAGAAGTAGTAGTAGTTTGTAGCAGCATCTGGTTTGAGCTGCTCAATAGATGGCGTTGTCTATCTGTACTTGGGATATAACTAGTTGGCGTTATTGATTTTCACATATCCACGCAGCGAGTGATGACTGGGGCGAAGCGCGCGTCCGTCCGGGCGCTTGGACGGATGGACTTGCGGACACTTCGCCCCACTCATCATCATTTACACCGTGGATATGCTGTGAATTTTTTCTTCTGTTTTTGAAACTAAGAAAACCGGAACAGTGCTTTTTTTGTTCACATTTTTGTTTTCCATGATGTGGTGCAAGATGTTCGTGCACGAATAGGGAAATGACCACTTCTTAGTCCTAAAATGTCTGATACCAGAGATCACGGACGGTGCAAGTCTCAAAACGTAGCAAGTTCACAGCACATAAAATGTACAATTCAGCGTAATAACTGAGAAATATTTCGACACCTATCCAACAATCACATATGCGTGCATTTACGGCGATGTCAACCCTCCGCGTAAACTCGTGACGTCTCATGATTGGCAGCCTAAGTCGTATAATTGTTTTAAGTCAATTGTCGCATAAGCGTGAGCTCTCGAGTATCAAAATGATTTACACTAATATCGGCCAACGTGTTTCATGCTGTGAACATTCTAGAAGCTGATACCAGGGGGCGCAACTCTATACCTACCGTCCTATAACAGTGACATCAGTGGTCTACAGGCTGGCGATGCAGATTATAAAGGAAAGAGTGCAGGCATGGATAGAGGATGAGGGGGTGCTGGGGGAACTGCAGAATGGGTTTCGGAAACACGGGAAGTTGGAAGACAATCTGTTCTCACTGACGCAGTGCATCGAAATATCAGAAAAGGAACACAGGCCCCTGTGACTAGCATTTTTGGATATCAAAGGAGCGTAGGATAGCATGGTTCAAGAGGAATTGTGGGGAATACTGGACACACTAGGCGTGGAACATGTAGTCGCTAATCTTTGAAAGGATACCTATAAAGGTAAGAAGGTAGTTATAAAGTGGAAAAAACAGGTATCCAAGCCTGCAGAGGTCAAACGGGGGCTTAGGCACGGGTGTCCCCTGTCACCCTTATTATTCTTGATGTGCCTACAAGGATTAGAAGCCAAATTAGAGGGAAGTGTACTGGGCTTCTATTTTTTTTTCGTCAAACAAGGAAAACTCGTTGAACAGGCACTACCAGCATGATGTACGCAGATGATATAGAGCTGATGGCCGACAACAAGGAAGATTTGCAGAGATTGGTGGACATCTGCGGTAATGGGGGAGATAGGTTAGATTTCCGATTCAGTAAGGAAAAATCAGCAGTCATTTTTAATGACAATGAAGGTAGTGAGCTCTGGAATACAGGAGGTCACGCTAGAGTTAACAGATAAATACAAATATCTGGGCGTATGGATAAGCAATGGGGCCGAGTACCTAAGGTAACACGAAATATACGTGACGACTAAAGGTAACAGGAATGCAGCGGTAATGAAAAATGGGGCACTGTGGAATTACAGTGGGCATGATGTTGTGAGAGGAATATGGAAAGGGGTCATGGTTCCTGGGCTGACGTTCGGCAATGCGGTCTTGTGCATGAGATCAGAAGTTCAAGCAAGATTAGAAATTAAGCAACGTGGAATAGGTAGGCTTGCCGTAGGAGCTCACGGGAATACACCAAATTAGGGAGTACAAGGTGATATGGGATGGACATCATTTGAGGGCAGGGAAGCTAGCAGCAACATAAAATCTGAGAAGCGATTAAGAGAAATGGGGGAGGAGCATAGGGCTAGGAAGGTATTCAGCTACATGTATATGAAGAATGTCGAAACAAAATGGAGGAAGCGAACCAGAAAATTGACTGGTAGATACTTAGAAAACAGCAGGGGGCCAAACCAAAAAAAAAATTATCGGTTAAGAAGGTGAAGGAAGCTGAGACCGATATGTGGAGAATAGGCATGATTAAGAAGTCCGCGCTAGAGGTCTATCGAACTTTTAAGCAGGAAATTGCCAAGGAAAGCATCTATGATAATACTCGGGGTAGTTCTCTACTGTTTGAGGCCAGGACGGGAGTATTGCGAACCAAGACATGTCGGGCCAAATACGAAGGGGTAGACACGGTATGCAGTGCGTGTGGAGAGGAAGAAAGTGCCGAACACTTGATAATGTTCTGTAAAGGGCTTCACCCTGTAGTTCAGAATGATGGCGCAGAGTTTTTCAAAGCACTTAAGTTTAGGGACAGGGAGGGCAAAATAGACTTTTAGCGGGTAGAATTAACTAGGAGGTTATCTGATTGGTGGCTAAAGTCATGGCACGAGTGAAAATTAAACCCTTCACTGCAAAGTACGAATCCTCAACCTCACTATTTTAGGGAAAAAAAATAAAAGATAAATCGAATGGTTAGTTCACTAAGTATTACTGCTAGGTGGCGCTAGCCGCCGCCGATATAAAGGGTACAGATGCATCCATCCATCCATCCATGTATTCGCTATCAGCGGCGGCCACGCCGCTTTTACTACTGGTGGTTACCGGGCATCTCAGTAGAAATAAATCGCCAACAGAAAACTTCTTTCATGAAGTCACTGGTGAGGTCCCCAAATAGAGGGAAAGGATGAAAGTTGATAGGAGGGTCGCTGCGGAAGCCCTCCTTTCCTATTTCTCATGCAAGCGGAATGCGCTGGTGCTTTTTTCTTTCAGGTCTGCGGGCTGCTTGGGCACTTCGGCCATGCAGTTCTGGTATATATATTTTTTTTTTTTCAATTTTCTCGTGCTCGAGCCGAACCTCGATCGCAACAAATGAAATGTCCTTTGCATGGCATGTTTTGTATATAAAGAAGATAAAATCACGCAATACGACAGTCTCAACCTCTGAACACAGATTGAATTTACTAGTGACATATGGACATCATGAGCGACCGTTGACCCCCAAATATCGGAATCAATGGTAAAATTGTCAATTGTGAGCAGGCCACGTGGTATTTTACTCAATCACGTTTGTTATGATGGCGCGCAGTTTCTTACATTAAATGTAATGTAAATAGGAGAAAAGAAAAGTGGGTAAAAAAATAACCAGCCGCGAGCAGGAATCGAACCTACGACCGATTACACCCTGTAAGCTCAACATAAATCAGAGGAGAAAGCATACACACGACTTGAGCACGATTTCGGTCTATTGAGGTCATACTAGCCCCGGCTCCGTTGGCTTACTGTATATTGAAAGCAGAAATGACAATGTGCCATACAAAACGTATGCCTGTTTTGATGCGCGTCTGAACCACCCTAAAATCATTTTGATTTCAGGCTACGCCCAGGACGTCTTCGAGGAGGCACCAGGTGAATTCAAGAGACAAAGCTACTCTGAAATGAGCAGCTGTCGGCTCTCACCGATGCCGCCACCGATTTGTCCCCAAGGTATGTGCACTCCTGCATCAAGAGGTGCAAGGCGTTTTTCATGTCTACTGTGCGGAAGTCCCTGCATGCATTGCATGCTTTGATGATCGGTGCACTTGAGCTCAGGAATGAAGTTTCCTGCAGGTAACCATCCTCTCTCTCTCTTCTGACACTTGAGTGCCAGAGGGTACTGCTTGTTTTTTCTAATGTGCCATAATGTCTCAATACTCCTTTAGTGTTCGGTCATCCTCGTTTTGCAGCTGTTTGCACGAAGATGTTTCCTCCTCAGTCCCCAGGGTCGGGGGTTTTTTCACCCGAGGTACGGATGATTTGCAGCCACCGCCTGAGCACTTGTCATGACGAAGGCCCTTCTCGGAGGCAAAAAGACGACTTATAAACGTTGAATAGAAATGAGCGCTACGCCTGTAAAAACTGCAGAAGTGAGAGGCATCTGCGCATCATGAAGGAAGAGGGAGAGCCAGTACGCGCTGACACTTCTGGCGTGGGCCCGTGCAGGTCTTCCCGCCAGCAGACGCACCACCGTGATGGGACCGGAGGTACCGGACTCGCGCGACTGCGATACTTTGGCGCGATGTCTGATTCAAGTCTGCACGAGAAGCTCGCCTCGCTTGCACACACATCGTTACGGAAGCGGAGAACCTTGACTTAAAGACTGCTTCGAGGACGTCCTGAAAATATGGCCGGAGAACTGGACTTGTACGAACGAGGCTGCTTGGGAATCGGCAACCAAGCCCAGACGTCACCGATGTCCTTGGCACAAGCCCTCTTCGTAGCAAGCTGCCGAAGACAGTCCCCTATCTGCCACGTCGCTGAAGCCACTGGTTGTTGTCGAACCTATAAGGCCTGATCTGCGAGACCACTGCAACGTCAGTGACTCGTAGGGCAAGGGCGACGGTGATTCGACTTCCTCGGGGACGGCGACGTCATTGAAACACGTCTAGAAGGGGAAAAGCGCTGCAGCAGGATTGCTCGCGGACTCTACATTGCTTCAAATATGACTGAGATTTTGGGCCGCAAGGCCAGAATTATTTTACGACGAAAATACACTGGTAATGAGCAAAGAATAAGTGAGTTTCATTCTTGAATGTTTTATTCGGTTTGGTACACTTGTGTCTGTTTTTCAACCTAATTTCTACTTTGTCCGATTCTTGATTGCCGCGCCTTTCTTTTCTAATTTGTTGTCTCGTTCAGAGGGTCTTATCTCACGCCATCTTCAACACCAGAATCTTAGAATGGGCCGGATTGATTCATGGTCGGCTCGCCAATTCTCACGGATTCAGGTGGCTGCGGTTGAAGGACTGAGACAGGACAGGCTTAACGGCAATGCATATTATTTAAACGAAAACGCATGGCCCTGAAGATCTGAGGACGTAATAGAAACAAGCTTGAAAAGGTTGAAATACTAGCACGTGCTCCGAAATGTAAACGGTCTTATGTAATCCTTGAACCTTAATGATGCGCTGCACTAGGGTCAATGACCCTGGCCTTGTAGCCCGAAACATACGGTCAGTCTTACTAGTGAAAGCAAGGAATAGTCCGGATCCTTCCCCTGTGCCCTTTGGCTCACCGGGGCATGTGAAGACTCGCGATCCCAGAGTCAGTCAACCCTCGTCGCTGCTGTCAAACGCTGTGCGAGGTCGCTGACATTGCAATGGTCTCGGGGGAAGTTCGAAAAACCTTCACACTTCGTCGCGCTGCGTTCTCGACTTGCTTGGCGGGCATCACAATCTGTGCCGCGGCCGAGTCGTCGTACACTAGCATCGTCGCATGGCGTGATCGTGACGAGCAAGAGGCCTTGGGGATTAGGCGTGGTGGCATTAGGCGATACGATAGCTATGGGCAATGTGGCTTACGAGAACTTCATTCAACAGCTTGCTTCCAACGGGGGCTTGTTCCATCGACGAGGTTTGTGCGCGGTTGCTGCTTCCAGAGTGGCATCATTAGAAGCGGTCGAGCTCTCCAGCTACTTCTGTGGGAACACCTCTTGAGAGTCTACAGCCTGAGTAAGTTCTGTGGTTCCGTACCGGATGTGTTTGGAGCGAGCTTACCTCCTTTGCAAGCCCAAGTCCCTAAGACCTGCGCATTCTTTTTTCTGTTTTTCTTGATCGTTGGGTTCACTTCCTCCCTATTCTAATGTTCACCATGAGGCTTCACTGTTTTGCATCGTCTTCTTGCCTACGAGAAACCTTAATGGTTCAAGCGCTAAGGTGGTGACTGCGAAGCCGTCCACTGAAAAAATGTCGAGTAAAAAAGCATCTTCTCCCCTAACCTTAATCATTCCAATTGCTGTGCACTTCCTTAAAGCGCAGCGTGGCCACTTTCCTATCACGAAAGCTGGGTCCCGCCGATACGCGCATGTCGTTCGGCGACCGAAGTTCTGGGCGTGCGGCGATAATGCAAAGAAAAGAAAGCAATATGATTATTGCTGTGGGACAAAGTGAATACCTTTAGTTACTCGACGTTTTTTTTTTGCCTACCTGGATGAAGGCACTTGGGGCTGAAGTACAAAACGTGGCGGGCAACGGCTGCAATATGAGCATGAACGCATATAAAATGACTATTCAGAGGTTTCGACAGATTATACGAAACAGAGCAAGCGGTTCTCCCTGGTATGCAAGTGTGTCGGAGGGAAGGAAGTAGTAACTTTCAGGAAACTCTAAGCCGGAACTCGCGAGCCCCGTACCTTGATGCACGCAATGTATTCAGGAATTTTCACCTCACGAATATGTAAATCACCTTCCCCCACATAGTGCCAGAGCTCCAGACGTGTTTCTCCGACAGAAAAAGCAATAGAACCAGCAGCTGCTTACCCACTGCCAGCCCATATTATCTGTTCAATGCACTTTCGCTCTCGTACAGCTGCTTTTTTCAGATGATTCCCAGAGACCACTCAACAGCACAGCCATTCCGACCGTGTTTCAGCCTACTAGGATGCCCAGAACGAAAAAGGGGGAAAACAGGTGTAGGGACTTCTTTTACTCGATGCGCCTGGAGACACGATAGTAAGTTGCTTCTCGTTTTAGTTATGTTAAGCTTCTTGAAATTGACAAACCTGGTTTGTTTCACTTCCTGTAAGTATGGTTAAACCTGAATTGACAAGCCTAACCTATGCTGCGTAGATTGTGCAATATTATGCAGGGTACTGAGACTTGTAATTGCCAGGCATCCAGTGGCCTTCATCTCGATGGAAATGGCAGAACGGACTCGCCGGCGTTGTTCAAAATTGGTGAAGATTAGCCATACACACGCTTCCACCATCAAGAATATTCACTCTGTGCAGGTGCATTTATGAGAGGTAAGAAATGCTTCTACAAGAGTTCTTCAATAAATATGCTTTTTCGTCTGCTCTTGCAGTAATGTTGAAAGGTGGCATGCTCGCCTTGGATAGTCTGTAGATACGAGGACGAGCCCTGAAGCGCAGCAAGCTGCCCTTGCAACACTTCTGCATCTGCGACTAAGGTGCCTAATGGTTAAATCATTGAATTCAAAAAACTTGCCCTAGTCTTAGAAAATGCTGGCTGACCTTGGGCAGGATAATATGCACTAAGCCACTGGCGTGTGTCAAGGTGTGTCTTCGTAAATCATTAATATACTTTGCAATGTAATAGAAATCGCAAGTATTCTCTCTGTAGCCAGTACTGCCACTTTTTTTCTGGGTTGCACTTGGCTTTGGAACTGAAAAGGGCCGTAAAAGGTTTCAATATTTATGCGAGATATTGTTTATTCGTAGGCTAACCGCACACACTCACGCTGTGAATGTCAAGAGGTTCTATGCTGTGCAGACGTTTGCTCCTCTATGCCTTGTAGATCTGTCTGGCAATTCTTACCGGGCTTTATTTGACACTTTTATTAAGTGAAGTCTACAACGAATATGGTTTGTGTGTGACTACCTGCTGCCAGCTTGCATACTCCGAAATTGTGCCTGGGCCTAAATTGCCGTTATAGTATGGATGTCTAACATACCGCATTCGTATTGAGGCTCTGCGTTCACAGTTCTTTTCAGCAACCCTGCTGAGTAACTGACACTGGCACTATATGTTGGACACCTTGCTTTGCATTGCTTTTTCTTCGTTTCCTTTTTCCCCAACCCCAAAAAAATTTTGAATCACTACCACCTAATTTGAAATGAAGCTAAGAACTACACTCCCCTGCTACAGTTTTTTTCAGATGGCAATTATCAACAGGGACATGCGCCACCACCAGGAGATGACGTCACTACAAACTCTCTTAAAACTAACACGCCAATGATAAGGCGCCTTTCAAAAAGGTAGGTCCTCCCATCAAAACGTCGGCCAGCCTGTCCGAGGCACTTCCAATGTTCACCCTCATTATGCCGCTCCATTCAAGTAACTACCTTTCAATTACTTAACCACCGTTGTAACAAACATCTATGATACCTGTGGAAGCTTTTTACACTGCCAATTATTTATGTTTACAGAAACACCTGTCCACCAGAAGTTCAAAGCATTTGTTTTGAGTGCTTGTCTTCTGAGGCGCAAATGGCATCTCTGAAATCGCGTCATCCACCTCCTGATACGTTTGGCACAAGTTGTTGGCCTACCGGACGTGCATAATGCCCAGGTACAGTGTGTTTACCTATCAGGGGTAGTGTTGTGCTTAGTATGTTGCGTTCTTTGACTCGTTATTCGCCATATTAAAGAAGAGAACTTGTATGTTGCTTTACAACGAGATCACTAAGGGACAGCGAGCTGCCGTGAGAGGAACCCTCTTTTCCCGCAGAAGTTTCTTACATCGAAGGGTCCCAGGTTGTCGCATGATCCAAAGTGAGGTCAAACTTGTAGCTAGTATTCAAGGCGTTTCAAGGAACCGTTTTTTGGGCACTGATGAGTGTATATAAGTTCTAATCTCTCACTCATCATGTCTGAATTTCCTCTCAACGTAACAATGTGCCCTTGCGGCTCTGGTTTTAAGCAGTTATCAGCCCCTGTGAAGCAATCATTTCACCTGTGATTAGTTTTGCCACCAAAACTTCTATTTACCATCATACGCACCCATGAAAGTTCTGTGGTGAGAAGAGAAAGTCAATGTCAAAGTAAAGGTTCTTTTGCAAATTTGGTAGAAAGCTTCTCCCAGCTTTACGGTACGTGTTGTCACTTTTTATAATGTTTTATCTATTCTGATATCAGAATATTCTGATATACATACTAAATGAAGGTGACCCACATGTATATCAGAATATTGTAGTGTCTAGGGCACGAGTCTTCCAGAACACGTTTTGAAAACTTCTCAGTGAAATTAGTGTTTACCCTTCTAGCTAAAATAGGTATAGTTGTGTCATGTTGGTTTGGTACGGCTTACTGAGAATGGTCTAATGATCACCATTTATTGTTGCGACTTTTTATTGAAAGAGCTGCAGTTTTAGCCTTAATAGGCATACCTCAAACACTGCAATTGAAGATTCTTTTCTCATTAGTCGACAATTTTCCGCGTTTGTTTTCTCAAAAAAAAACTTTGTTGAATACCAATACCTGCTCTTTCAATACGTATTCTTACTGTATATGCGACCGAGGCCAAAGAAAAACATACACGCGAGTTGACAATTAATTCGATCCACTGAGGTCATCTTTGACCTGGCTCTATTAGTTTCCGGTATATTGAAAGCAGAAATAACTTTTTGCGATACAAAAAATATGCCTGCGTGTTTGATGCCTGTCGGAACTAGCCTAAAATAATTTTCATTTCAGACTACGTCCACGACTTGTTGGAGGATCCGTCGGATTAGTGTAAGAGAGCAAACATTTCCGAAATGAGGAGCGTTCAGCCATCACCAATGCCGCCGCCGATATGTAAGTGTCAATGCTAGTGTCTAGTACACGAGTCTTCGAGAACATGTTGGTAAACTTCTCTAGTGAAAATTAGTGTGTACCATTTAGCAAAGGCAGTGTACCTTACGTCATGTAAGGTTGGTTGGGTGAACTGAGAATGGTCTAATGAGCAGTATTTGTTTGTTGCCCGTTATCTAAGATGCGTCTTCTTATCAAATGAGCTGCAGTTTCCTCCAGATTAGGGAGGCCTCAAACACTGCAATTAAGGATTCTTTCCTCTATAGCCAACCATTGTCTTTGTTTTTTTTCCTCAATAAAAAATTAAAGCTCTTAGAAAACATATACCTGCTGTTTTAAAGCAATTACTTCCTCTACTCGCAACAGAGCACAGGAGAAAGCGTACACACAAGTTGACCACAATTTCGGTCCACTGAGGTCATTCTTGCCCCTGCTCCGTTAGCTTCTGTGTATTGCAAGCAGAAACCGCTGTCAAGTTTGTTAGATATTTCACATGCGAATAGATGGTTTGTATAGCACAGGAGGAGGTCCCAAAATTTCATAGCAACTGACGGGGGCACCTTCTATGGCGACATGAATGGAGTAATTACAAAAAAAGTACAGCAAAAGCTGCCAATTGTGAGCAAAGTGTAATGAACTTAGTTACCAGTAAAAATACAGTTATTACATAACATGATGGTAATACCACCAATAAAATTAACATAAAAATTATCAATAGCAGGAGATAAAACTAGAGCAAAGGAAAATAAAGAACTGCACATGACAAATGCAACATTTCGTCAATTGCGTAAGTTGTAATAAAGGCAATGCTAATATAGAACTAACACTGAACTGTTTGAAAGCTACCAACAGTTGAATACACAAATCAGACGATTCCATATATTTCCTGAAGAAAAATTTTTTCTTCGCGAGGTGTGAATGAATGTTTTGCGATGATTTTATTTCGAAGGGCAATGAATTCTAATTACTACGCTTGAAAACAAGGTTGGCAACTTGCCGAAGTTCCTTCTTACGGCTGGTAAGATTTTTTGCTCTAGGAAAACCTGGTAATATGCCGTTAGGTAAGTGATGATTAATGCATGCAATGACAATATCACGCATGATGAGCCTATAGGCTACTATGGACAATCTGTGGTGGAATATATGTCCTAATGATATGTTAAGCTTTAGAACAATGAGCTACAGGAAGAAAAAAATGGTCTAAAATTCTTAGTCTATCCGCTTTATTCTGCAGTCGTTCAATGTGCGTGATGTAAGTGTTGGCCCAAATTATACACAATACGAAATATGAGTGTGAATGTAAGCGAAATTCAAGGAACACATGATAGGAGGTAGAAAATACGTACGTGTCTAGATAATAACATTATTTCCACATGCAATTTTTTTAATAAGTGAAGCGGCATGTTCATCAATTTATGTTCAGTATCTAAGATCACGCCAAGAAACCGGCTTCAGGAGACATGTGTAGGACGGTTATTACCGATGTGAAGAGAAGTGCCATGCAAGATGTATCCCTGCTTTGAAGGGTGTCTGAACCACCCTAAAATGAGTTTGTCGATTTCAGAGTGCGTACAGGGCTTCTTCGATGAGGCACTGGATGAATGTACGAGACAAAGCAACCCTAAAATGAGCACCAGTTTGCTCTCACAGATGCCGCCACATATATGTCAGCATGGTATTTGCACTCCAGCATCAAGTGGTGCAAGGCGATTCTTAATGTCCACAGGCGGAGAGAGAGAAATAATTAAAGGGAAGAGACAGGAAGGTTAACCTAGACGAACTGGTTTGCTACCCTGTACGGGGGTGGGGAAAAGGGTCGGAAAGATACCTATAGAGAGATATAAATAAATTAGAAAAAAAACACATGCACATATATTCAAAGAGTCCAAGTCACAGTCGTTTGGACAGGCCGGTTGAACGCAAGAAGCGCATGAGCACCTTCACAGCCTTCTTCTGCGACATAAAGTCCTGTCGGCAGCGCAGGAGTCCTTTCTTTCCGAAAGAGGCTGGTTGTCCAGTTCATCTAGTGCATTGCAGAGTGACTGTCTCTGCGAGCAGTATTGTGGGCATTCAGACAGAATGTGCCAATTTGTTTCATCCCTGCCACAATGGTCGCAGGCAGCAGTGTCAGCCATTCCTATGCGGAACGCGCACGCTTTGGTAAATGCGACGCCCAACCATAATATGCACAGCATAGTAGCGTCTCGTCGGCGTAATTCTGGAAGAATTCGAAGACTGAGAGTTGGGTCTAAAGTACCTAACCGTGCATGGAAGAAATGCGACTCGTTCCATTGTGACGTGGTGTGCTTGCGAGCAAGCATGCGGAGTTGCCGTGCAGCGTCAGTTCTGGAAAGCGGAATTGATATTTCATCGCTTTCAGTATGGGCAGAACGGGCTGCTCTATCGGCCCGTTCATTGCCAATTATTCCACAATGACTTGACAGCCATTGAAAGGCTATTTCATGTCCTTCCTCAATGAGTTGGTGAGTCTTTTCTGCAATCTCAAATACAAGCTGTTCGTACGGGCCGTGGCGTAAAGGTGATAAGGGATTGCAGTGCCGCCTTTGAGTCACTGAAAATTGTCCATTTTTGTGGCTGTTGATAGCTAATGAATTGCAATGGGGCACGAAGAGCTGTGAGCTCTGCTACCGTTGATGTCGTAAGGTGGGAGGTCTTGAATTTTTTCGTCGTGTCTTTTATCGGTATAACAAATGATGCCGTTGAACTCTTCTGTAAAACAGAGCCGTCGGTGTATACATGTATACGGCGGAAGTTCCTGGATTTATTGCCTGCTTGATGATCAGTGCACGTGTGCTCGGGTATGAAGTTTCCCTCGGGTAACTACTTCTCTCTTCTGACACTTGTGCTGGAAGGTGCCGCTTCTTTTTCTATGATTTGCCAAAATGTTTGCATACGTGTTTAGTGTTCAGTCATCCTCGTCTTGCAGCTGTTTGCACGAAGATATTTGCCCCACAGCCCCCAGGGTCGGGGGTTTTCTTACCCCAGATAGCCTGGTTTGCTGCCACCACCTGAGCACTTGTCATTGCTAAGGACCTTCTCGGAGACTAACAGACGACGTATGAGAGTCCGAATCGAAATCGGCGCACGCCTGAAAAACTGTGGAAGCGAAAACTATCTGCACAGTCATGAAGGAAGACGGAGAGCAGTACGCGCAGGCGCTTTCGACGTAGACCCGTGGAGAGGTAGTTCCGCCAGCAGACGCACCACCGGACTCGGGAGACTGCGATGCTGTGGCAGACTTCTGATTCACGTCTGCAAGGAGAAGGTTGTATCGCCTGCACGCACTGGACTCTGAAGACTGTTTCGAGGGCGTCTTAAAATTTGGCCGGAGACCTAGACTGGTATGAATGAGGCTACCTTGAACTCGGCAACCAGGCACAGACATCACTGATGTTCCTGGCACAATCCGCCTTCAAAGCAAGCCGCCGAAGACAGTCCCCGATCGGCCACGTCGGCTCATAGCACTGGGCATTGTCGGAACCGTAAGGCCTAATCTCGGAGACCTCTGCAATGTCAGTGACCACGTTGGGCAAGGAACACGAGCATTCGACTCCCTAATTGACGGCGACATTATTCAAACACGTCGAGAAGGGAGAAAGTGACACAGCAGGATTGATCCCGGAGGTTCCGTTCCTTCAAGTACGACAAAGTTTTGGGGGCCGCAAGGCCAGGGTTATGTTACACGCTTAGACACCAGCAATGAGTAAGGAATTGAGACGGCTTCATTTTAAATATTTAAATTGGTTTAGTAAGGTTCTGTCTGTTTATTTAACCTTCTTTCTACTTTCTGTCTGATTTTCGAGAACAGCGCCTTTTTTTTTAACTTTGTCTTATCTCACTCCTTCACCTTCCAGACCCGTGTCAGAAAATGGGCGAGCCTGCCATGAATCAATGCGGCCAATTCTCACGGATTCGGGTGGCTGCGGCTGAAGGACCGAGGCAAGACACTCCTAGCGACACTACGTAAAAATGAAAGGAAAACTCATGGCACTGAAGAATTAAACAGGAAATAGAAATAAGCTTGAAACGAAGCGCAAAATACTAACCTTATACGTGTCGAAATAAAATAGTTGCGTGTAATCCCCCCCACATTAATGATGTGCGTAAGCTTACGTTGATGACCCTGGCCCTATAGCCCCCAAATAGAGGTCGGTCTAACCGGAACAAGCGAGTGAAAGTCCGGGATTCATCCGGCTGTGTCACTTTGGGTGATCGGAGTGTGCGTGGAGACCGTCGCGGTCCCCGAGGCACTCTAATCGCCGACGCTACCATCGTTGCTCGACGCGGTCGCTGACATTGCAAAGATCTCGGGTGGAGGTCCGTCAACCTTCACACTTCGTCCCGCTGTGTTCTCGACTTGCTTGGCGGGCATCGCCATCTGTGTCGCAGCCGAGTCGTCGTACACTAGAGTCGTCGCTCTGCGTGATCGTCGACGAGCAGAAGGCCTTGGAGATTGGGCCTGGTGGCATTAGACGATACCGATTGCTATAAGTGATGTGGCTTGCCGGGAACTGCATTCAACAGCCCTTTTCTAAGGGGGATTGTTCCATCGACGAGGTTGTGTGCGCGGTTGCTTCTTCCAGAACGGCATCATTGGAAGTGGTCGAGCTCTCCGGCTACTGCTGTGAGAACCCTCATGACAGTCTTGAGAGTAAATTCTTAGGTTCGGTCACCGGGCGTGTTGTGGCGAGTGACATCCTTTGCAAGCCCACGTCCATAAGACCTGCGCATCACTCTTTCCATTTTCCTTAATGGTTGCTTTCACGTTCCTCCCTATGCTGTAATACTCCAAGCGTGCGCCCATGAGGATTCACTGTTTTGCATCGTCTTCTTGCCCAGGAGAAACCTTAGTCGTGACAAGCGCTAAAGTGATGTCTGCAAAGCCGTCCACTGAAAGTGTCATGTAAAAAAGGCATCTTCTCCCACACCGTAATCATCCCAATTGCTTGCACTTCCTTTCTTTAAAGCGCGGCGTTGGCCGCTTCCTATCGCGAAAGCTGGGTCACGCCGATAACGCGCATGTCGTACGCGACCCAAAAATACTGGGCGTGCGGCGATTGTGCAAAGAAAGGAAAGCATTATGATTATTGCTGTGGGACGAAGTGACTACCTTTCTTACTCGAAGTTTTTTTTGCCTACCTGGAGGAAGAATGCTACTTACCTTGGGGCTGAAGTGCAAAAAGCGTCGTGCTAACTGCTGCAATGCGAGCATGAACCCACATAAAAACGAGTATTCAGAGGATTTGGCACATTATACGAACAGAGGAAGCGGTACTCCCTGGCATACAAGTGTCGGAGGAGACGAAGTGGTAACATTCTGGAAACTGCAAGTTACCACTTCCACCACACGGTGCCAGACGCGTTTCTTCGACGGAAAAAGCAATAGGACGAGGCAGCTGCTTAATATTATCTGTTCCATATTATCTGTACTGGTCCTTAATATTCTGTTCAGTGCATTTCATCATTCTTGAGCTGCTTTTCTTCCTATGATTCAAAGAGACCACTCAAGTGCAGCAAGCTGCCCTGATAATAGCACTTAGTCATCTGTGACTAAAGTGCTTCAAATTTGAATCATTGAATTCAAAAACTTGCCCTAGTATTAGAAAATACTGGCTTGACTGTGGCAGGACATTCTGCACTGAGTCACTGGCGTGTTATTGAAGGTTGTGGGAGAAATCATAATATCAATTTACAATGTAGTAAGATGCTCTTTGGATCCAGGTATTGAAATTACTTTTATCTGGGTTGCACTTGGCTTTGGAACTAAAAGGGCAGCAAAAAGTTTCAATACCTATTTGTGCGAGCTATGTTTAATCAAAGGGTAGGCCGCACACTTTTAAGCTGTGAATGTCCAGAGGCTCTATGCTGCGCAGATGTTTTATTTTAAAAATGTTCATCTATGCCTTGTCATCCTCTGACAATTCTTAGCCCGCTCATCGAATACCTGCGTAAATTTGGACACATTACGTAGCCCCCTTTTTTGTTAATTCAGTCTATAACGGATGATGGTCAACTGTAGCTACCTATGCAAGCTTGCATACTGCGAAATTGTGCCTGGGCTTAAATTGCGTTTATAGTGCTGATGTCACACATGTCGCGTTCGTATGATTTTTTTCGTTCACAGTGGTTGCAGCACCCCGGTGAGAACTGACACTGGCATATATGTAAGACACCTTGCTTTGCAATGCCGTTTTTACCCTTTTTTTCAACCACCCTTCAAGAAAATGAATTACTAACACCTAATTGGAAAAAAAGGACAGCGCTCCTGTGCTATATAGTTCTTTTTATTTTCATACGGCGATTGCCAACAGCGACGCGTGCCCACACCAGGAGATGACGTCACTACTAACCCCTTAAACTAACGCCCCAATGATGACAAGGCGCCTCTCAATATAGGTCCACCTATCGAAACGGCGGAGCCTGTCTGAGGCACTTCAGCTGTTCCCCCTGATTATCCCGCTCCATTCAGGTAAGTACCTTTGCATTACTTAACAACCGCTGTAACGAACATCTGACACTGTGGAAGCTTTTGACACTGCCACGTTTTTCATTGTTAGCAGGAACGTCTTCTACCAGAATATCAAAATGATTTACACTAATATCGGCCAACGTGTTTCATGCTGTGAACATTCTAGAAGCTGATACCAGGGGGCGCAACTCTATACCTCCCATGTATTCGCTATCGGCAGCGGCCATGCCGCCTTTTACCACTAGTGGTTTCCGGGCATCTAAGTAGAAATAAATCGCCAACAGAAAACTTCTTTCATTAAGTCACTGTTGAGGTCCCCAAATAGAGGGAAAGGGTGAAGTTTGAGAGGAGGGTCGCTGCGGAAGCCCTCCTTTCCTATTTCTCATGCAAGCAGAATGCGCTCGTGCTTTTTTCCTTCAGGTCTGCTGGCTGCTTGGGCACTGCGGTCATAGTTTTGTTATATATATTTTTTAGTATTGTTCGTACTTCAGTGCTTCAGTAAGCCTAAACTTAGATCTAACGGACATGAGATCTAACAGACAATAATTCCAAGGAATGCATAGGGGAAGTTATTAGAACAAATGTAATGTAAGTAAGAAAAAAGAAAAGTGGGTGAAAAAATAACCAGCCGTGAGCAGGAATCGAGCCTACGACCGATTGCACCCTGTACGCGCAACATAAATCAGAAGAGAAAGCATACACACGACTTGACCACAATGTCTGTCCATTGAGGTTATCCTTGCCCCGGCTGCGTTAGCTTACTGTATATTGAAAGCAGAAATAACAATGTGCCATACAAAACATATGCCTGTTTTGTTGCGTGTCTGAACCACCCAAAATTTATTTTGTTGATTTCAGACTACGTCCAGGACTTCTTCGAGGAGGCACCAGGTGAATTCAAGAGACAAAGCAACTCTGAAATTAGCAGCTGTCAGCTCTCAGCGATGCCGCCACCGATTTGTCCCCATGGTATGTTCACTCCAGCATCAAGCGAAGCAAGGCGTTCTTCATGTCCACTGGGCGGAAGTCCCTGGAAGCATTGCGTGCTTTTATAATCGGTGCACTTGAGCTCGGGCATGAAGGTTCTGCAGGTAACCACTTCCTCTCTCTCTCTCTCTCTCTCTCTCTCTCTCTTTCTCTTCTGACACTTGAGTGCCAGAGGGTACTGCTTCTTTTTTCTAATGTGCCATAATGTCTGAATACTCGTTTAGTGTTGGGTCTTAATTTCCTATCAACGTAACCATGTGACCTTTCCGCTCGAGTTTTGAGGTAATTACCAGCACCTTTGAAACAATAATTTAGCCTGTGACTGAATAAGCAACGAAAGTTCTATTGACATCATACGCACCATGAAAATTCTTTGTAAAGAAATTGAATGTCAAAGCAAATCTTCATTACAAATTTTTCAGAAAGCTTCTACAGCTTTACGGTTATTTGTTGTCGCATATAATTGTTTTATCTACATGCGGATCACCTTCATTGCATATGTATATCAGAATATTCTCGTTTTCAGTACACGAGTCTTCCAGAACATGTTGGTAAAACTGTTCCGGTGAAGATTCGTGAATACGATTCAGCAAAGGCAGTGTACGCTATGTCATGTTGGGTTGGTGGGGTGCACTGAAATTGGTCTAATGAGCTGCACTTTTTTGTATCGCGCCATCTAACGATGCGTCTTCTTATCGAAGGAGTTGCACAGTCTCAGCCGTAATAGAGAGGACTCAAACACTGCAACTAAAGACTTTTTTTCCTCTATAGTCATTCAGTTTTCACGTTTTTTCCTCAATAATTTATGAAAAGTCCTTCGAAAACATACACCTGCTGTTTTGAAACAAATACTCCCTGTACTCGCAACAGAGATCAGAGGAGAAAGCATACACACAAGTTGACCACAATTTCGGCCAGCTGAGGTCATCTTTGCCACGGCTCAGTTAGATATTTCTGCTTTCAATATATAGAAATCTATGTGCACACAAAATGTATCCCTGCCTTGATGCATGTCTGAATCATCCTAAAATTTTGTTATTTCAGAGTACGTCCAGGACTTCTTCAAGGAGGCACCAGGTGAATTCAAGAGACAAAGCAACTCTGAAATTAGCAACTGTCAGCTCTCAGCGATGCCGCCACCGATTTGTCCCCATGGTATGTTCAGTCTAGCAACAAGCGAAGCAAGGCGTTCTTCATGTCCACTGGGCGCAAGTCCTTGGAAGCTTTGCATGCTTTGAAAATCGGTGCACTTGAGCTCAGGCATGAAGTTTCCTGCAGGAAAACACTCCCTCTTTCTCTTCTGACACTTGTGTGCCAGATGGTACCTCTTCTTTTTTTAATGTGCCATAATGTCTGAATACTCGTTAAGTGTTCGGTCATCCTCGTTTTGCAGCTATTTGCACGAAGATATTTGCCCCTCAGCCCCCAGGGTCGGGGTTTCTTCACCCCAGGTAGGGATGGTTTGCAGCCGCCACCTGAGCACTTGTCATGGCTAAGGACTTTCTCGGCGGCAAAAAGACGACGTATAGGAGTTGAATGGAAATGAGCGCACGCCTGTAAAACTGCAGAAGTGAGAGGCATCTGCGCAGTCATTAAGGAAGAGGGAGAGCAGTACGCGCTGACACTTCTGGCATGGGCCCGTGAAGAGGTCTTCCCGCCAGCAGACGCACCACCGTGATGGGACCGGCAGGTACCGGACTCGCGCGACTACGATACTGTGGTGCGATTTCTGATTCGCGTCTGCAAAGAGAAGGTCGCCTCGCTTGCACACACATTGGTTACGGAAGCAATAAACCTGGACTCTAAAGACTGCTTCGAGGACGTTCTAAAATATGGCTGGAGAACTGTACTTGTACGAATGAGGCGGCTTGGGACTCGGCAACCAAGCACAGACGTCACCGATGTTCCTGCCACAAGCCCTCTTCATAGCAAGCTGCCGAAGACAGTCCCCAATCAGCCATGTCGCCTCAAAGCACTGGTTGTTGTCGAACCTGTAAGGCCTGATCTGTAAGACCACTGCAACGTCAGTGACCACGTAGGGCAAGGGTGATGGGGATTGGACTTCCTCGGGGACGGCGACGTCATTGAAACAGTCGAAAAGGGGAAAAGTGATGCAGCAGGATTGCTCCCGGACTCTTCATTGCTTTAATTAAGGCCAGAGTTAGATTACCACGCTAATACACTGGTAATGAGCAAGGAATAAGTGAGACGGCTTCATTTTTAAATATTTAAATTGGCTTAGTAAAGTTCTGTCTGTTTATTTACCCTTATTTCTACTTTCTGTCCGATTCTAGATTGCAGCGCGTTTTTCTTTTTTTCAAACTTTTTTCTCGTTTAGCGTGACTTATCTCACTCCTTAGCTTCAAGACCCGTGTCAGAGAATGGGCGAGCCTGCCATGAATCAATGTGGCCAATTCTCACGGATTCGGGTGGCTGCGGCTGAAGGACCGAGGCAAGACACTCCTAGCGACACTACATAAAAATGAAAGGAAAACTCATGGCACTGAAGAACTGAACAGGAAATAGAAATAAGCTTGAAACCAAGCGCAAAATTACTAACCTTATACGTGTCGAAATAAAAATTTCGTGTAATCCCCCCGAATTACTGATGTGCGTAAGCTAAGGTTGATGACCCTGGCCCTATAGCCCCCAAATATGCGGTCGTTCTAACCGGAACAAGCGAGTGAATGTCCGGGATTCGGCCCGCTGTGTCACTTTGGGTGATCGGAGCGTGCGTGGAGAACGTCGCGGTCCCCGAGGCAGTCTAATCGTCGACGCTACCATCGTCGCTCGACGCGGTCGCTGTCGTTGCGAAGGTCTCGGGTGGATGTCCGGCAACCTTCACACTTCGTCGTGCTGTGTTCTCTACTTGCTTGGCGGGCATCGCCGTCTGTGTCACAGCCGAGTCGTCGTGCACTTGAGTCGTCGCTCTGCGTAATCGTCGACGAGCCGGAGGCCTTGGGGATGAGGCCTGGTGGCATTAGACAATACCGGGTGCTAAGGGCGATGGGGCCTGCCGGGACCTGTATTTAACAGCTTGCTTCCTAGGGGGCTTGTTCCATCGACGAGTTTTTTTTTTTTTTGGAAGGGGGGGGGGGGGGTTGCTGCTTTCAGAATGGCAACATTGGAAGCGGTCGAGCTCTCTGGCTACTTCTGTGGGAACCCTCTTGACAGTCTACACCCTGAGTCTAAGTTCTTTGGTTCCGTCCCCGGACGTGTTGGGGCGAGATTACTTCATTTGCAAGCCCACCTCCATAAGACCTGCGCTATGTTTTTTTTTTATTTTTCTACGTGGTTGGGTTCACGTTCCTCCCTATTTTGTACTATTCCAAGGTTGCGCCCACTAGGATTCACTTTTTTTTGTCGTCCTTTTGCCCACGAGAAACCTTAGTCGTGACAAGCGCTAAGGTGCTGTCTGCAAAGCCGTCCACTGAAAGTGTCGTGTAAAAAAGGGCATATTCTTCCACAACTCTAATCTTCCGAATTGCTTGCACTTCCTTTCTTTAAAGCGCGGCGTTAGCCGCTTTCCTATCACGAAAGCTGGGTCACGCCAATAACGAACATGTCGTTCGCGACCTGAAAGTACCGGGCGTGCGGCGATGGTGCAAAGAAATGAAAGCATTGATTATTGCTCTTGGACGAAGCGACTACCTTTCTTACTCGACGTTTTATTTGCCTAACTGGATAAAGAAAACCACTTACTTTAGGGCTCAAGTGCAAAACGCGTCGTGCCAACGGCTGCAATACGGGCATGGACGCATATAAAATGAGTATTCAGAGACTTTGGCACATTATACAAAACAGGAAGCGGTACTACCTGGATACAAATGTCAGAGGAGAGGAAATGGCAACTTGCAGGAGCCACCACGCCGGAGCTCGCGTGCACCGTACGTTGATGCACGCAATGTATTCGGGGGTCTCTCCTCACTAACACGTAAACCGCCTTCCACCACATGGTGCCAGAGGGCCAGACGTGTTTCTCAGACGGAAAAAGCAATAGGACGAGGCAGCTGCTTACCCACTGCCGGCCCATATTATCTGTTCAGTGCACTTTCGTCTACGTACAGCTGCTTGTCTTCAGATGATTCCCGGAGACCACTCAACATAACAGCCATTCCGACCGAGTTGTAGCCTACCAGGATGCTCAAGAACGAAACAAGGGGCAAAAGAGGTGTTAAAACTTCTTTCATTCAATGCGCCCGGAGACACGATAGTAAGTTGGTTCTCGTTTTAGCTGTGTTAACCTTCTTGAAATTGACAAACCTGGTTGTGTTTCACTTCCTGTAAGTATGGTTAACCTGAATTGACAAGCCTAACCTATACTGCGTAGATAGTGCAATATTATGCAGGGTACTGAGACTTGTAATTGCCAGGCATTCAGTGGCTGTCATCTCGATGGAAATGGCAGAAGGGACTCACCCGGGCGTTCAAAGTTGGTGAACATTAGCCATACAAACGCTTCCACCATCAGGAATATTCACTCTGTGCAGGTGCATTTAGGAGAGGTAAGAAATGCTTCTACAAGAGTTCTTCAATAAATATGCTTTTTCGTCTGCTCTTGCAATAATGTTGAAGGGTGGCATGCTCGCCTTGGATAGTCTGTAGATGAGGACGAGCCCTAAAGCGCAGCAAGCTGCCCTTATAATAACACTTCTGCATCTGCGACTAAGGTGCCTCAAATTTGAATCATTGAATTCAAAAACGTGCCCTAGACTTAGAAAATGCTGGCTTGACCTTGGGCTGGATAATATGCACTAAGCCACTGGCGCGTTATCAAGGGTGTCTGTGTCAAATCATTAATATACGTTTGCAATGTAATAAAAATCACAAGTATCCTGTCTGTAGCCAGGTACTGCCACTACTTTTTCTGGGTTGCACTTGGCTTTGGAACTGAAAAGGGCAGCAAAAGGTTTGAATATTTATCTGAGCTATTGTTTATTCGTAGGCTAGACCGCACACACTTCACGCTGTGAATGTCAAGAGGTCCTATGCTGTGCAGACGTTTGCTCCTTTATGCCTTGTCATTGTCTGGCAATTCTTACCTGGCTTTATTTGACACCTTTTTTATTAAGTGAAGTCTACAACGAGTATAGGTTATGTGTGACTACCTGCTGCCAGCTTGCATACTGCAAAATTGTGCCTGGGCCTAAATTGCCTTTATAGTATGGACGCCTCACATACCGCGTTCGTATTGAGGCTCTGCGTTCAGTTCTTTTCAGCCACCCCGCTGAGTAACTGACACTGGCACTATATGTTAGACACCTTGCTTTGCATTGCTTTTTCTTCGTTTCTTTTTTTTCCATACCCGAAAAAAATTTTGTATGACTACTACCTAGTTTGAAATGAAGCTAGGAACTACACTCCTCTGCTACGTAGTTTTTTTTTTTGTTTTCGTATGGCGATTACCAACAGGGACACGCGCCACCACCAGGAGATGACGTCACTACTCTCTCAAGACTAACACGCCAATCATGACAAGGCGCCTTTCACAAAGGTAGGTCCTCCTATCAAAACGTCAACCAGCCTGGCTGAGGCACTTCCACTGTTCACCCTGATTATCCCGCTCCATTCAAGTAAGTACCTTTCCATTGCTTAACCAGCGCTGTAACTAATATCTATGACACCCGTGGAAGCTTTTGACACTACCACAATTTCGTTATGCTTGCAGGAACGCCTGTCTACCAGAAGGTCAAAGCAGTTGTTCTCCGTGCTTGCCTTCTGATGCACAAACGGCATCTCTGAAGTCGCTTCATGCACTCCTGATACACTTGGCACCAAGTCGTTGGCACACACGGCACGTACCATAATGGCCAGGTACAGTGTCTACCTATCAGGTGTAGTGTTGTGCTTAGTATGTTGCGTTCTTTGACTCGTTATTCGCCTATTAAAGAAGAGAACTTAGTATGTTGCTTAAACACGAGATCACTAAGGGACAGCGAGCTGCTCGTGAGAGGAACCCTCTTTTCCCGCAGAAGCTTCTTACATCGAAGCGTCCCGAGTTGTTCGCATTCTAAATGTGAGGGCAGCTTGTAGCGAGTATTCAAGCATTTCAAAGAACTTGTTATTTTTTCGGAGGGAACGGTTGTGATGAGAGTAGGATAATATCTAATCGCGCACTCATGTCTTGATTTCCCCTCAACATAACAATGTGGCCTTCCGACTTTGGTTTTAAACCAGTTATCAGCACCTTTGAAGCATTATTTCGACTGCGACTAATTTTGCCACAAAACTTCTATTGCCGTCATACGCGCCATGAAAGTTCTGTGTGATAAGAAAAAGTCAATGTCAAAGTAAAGCTTCTTTTGCAAATTTTATAGAAAGCTTCTACAGCTTTACGGTAAGTTGCTGTCGCTTATAAATGTTTTATCTATAATGATATCTGAATATTCCGATATACATATATAATGAAGGTGACCCACATGTATATCAGAATATTCTACTGTCTAGTGCACAAGTCTTCCAGAACACGTTTTGAAAACTTCTCCAGTGAAAATTAGTGTTTACCATTCAGCTAAAGTAGTATACGTTATGTCATGTTGGTTTGGTACGGCTTACTGAGAATGGTCTATTGAGCAGCATTTTATTGTTGCTCCTTTTTATCGAAGGAGCTGCAGTTTCAGCCGTAATAGGGATACCTCAAACACTGCAACTGAAGATTCTTTTTTCATTAGTCGACTGTTTTCCGCATTTGTTTTCTCAAAAAAAGCTTATGTTAAAAACCAATACCTGCTCTTTTAATACATAATTCTTACTGTATATGCGACCGAGATTAAAGGAGAACATACACGTGAGTTTACGATAAATTCGGTCCACTGAGGTCCTTTGACCCGGCTCCATTAGTTTCCTGTATATTGAAAGCAGAACTAACTATGTGCGATACAAAAAATATGCCTGTGTGTTCGATGCCTGTTGGAACTAGCCTAAAATAATTTTCATTTAAGACTACGTCCAAGACTTCTTGGAGCCGCCGCCGGATTAGTGTAAGAGACCAAACATTTCCGAAATGAGCAGCGTTCAGCTGTCACCAATGCCACCACCGATATGTCAGTGTCAATGCTAGTGTCTAGTACACGACTCTTCAAGAACATAATGCTAAAACTTCAGCAAAGGCAGTGGACATTACGTCATGTTCGGTTAATGGAATGTACTGAGAATGGTCTAATGAGCAGTATTTTATTGTTGCGCGTTATCTAACGGTGCGTCTTCTTATCAAATGAGCTGCAGTTTCCTCCGCAATAGGGAGGCCTCAAGCACAGCAATTAAAGATTCTTCCCTCTATAGTCAACCATTTCCCGCGTTTTTTTCTTCAATAAAGGATTAAAAGCTCTTAAAAAAACATATACCTGCTCTTTTGAAGCAATTACTTCCTGTACTCGCAACAGAGAGCACAGGAGAAAGCGTACACACAAGTTGACCACAATTTCGGTCCACTCAGGTCATCCTTGCCCCTGCTCCATTAGCTTTCTGTGTATTGCAAGCAGAAATATGTCTAGTCAAGTTTATTACATACTTCACATGCGGATAGATGGTTTGTATAGTACAGGAGGAGGTCCCAAAGTTTCATAGAAACTCACGGGGGCACCTCCTGTGGCGACATAAATGGGGTAATTACAAAAAAGTACAGCAAAAGTTGCGAATTTGTGAGCAAACACTAATGAACTTAGTTACCAGTAACAATACAATTATTACATAACATGACGTTAATACTACCGATAATATTAAATGTAAAAATTCTCAATAGCAGGACTTAAAACTAGAACAAAGCAGAATAAAGAACTGTACATGACAAATGCAACAACTTTTTCGTCAGTTGCGTGAGTTGTATAAATACATATGCTAATATAGAACTAACACTCAATTGTCGAAAGCTGCCAACAGTTGAATACGGAAATCAGACGATTCCATTATTTCCTGAAGAAAGTGTTTTTCTACGTGAGGTGAAAATATGAATGTTGTGCGATGATTTTATTTCGAAGGGCACCGAGTCCCAATTTCTATGCTTGAAAACAAGGTTGACAACTTGCCCAAGTTTCATCTTACGCCTGGTAAGATTATTGCTCTAGGAAAGCCTGGTAATATCGCTGTTAAGTGATGATTCTCAATGCATGCAATGACTATATCATGCATGATGAGACTGTAGGCTACTATGCACAATCTGTGGTGGAATAATTGTCTTAATGGTACGTTAACGTTAGAAACACTGAGCTACAGGAAGAAGATGGTCTAAAAGTCATTAGTCTATCCGCTCTATTCTGCAGTCGCTCCATTCCTTTAATGTGCGTGATGCAAGTGTTGGCCTAAGATGATACACAATACGAAATATGAGTGCGAATGTTGCCAAATACAAGAAAAATATGATGTGAGGTGGAATATAGGTACGTGTTTAGATGTTACCATTAATTCCACATGCAATTTTTAATAAGTGGAGCGGCATGTTTATGAAATTTTAGATCAGTATCTAAGATGATGCCAAGAAACCGTGCTTCAGGAGACACGTGAAGGACGTTATTACCAATGTGAAGAGAAGTGCCATACAATATGTATCCCTTCTTTGATGCGTGTCTGTACCACCCTAAAATGATATTGTCAATTGCAGAGTACGTACAGGATGTCTTCGAGGAGGCACCAGATGAATGCAAGAGACAAAAAAACTCGAAAATGAGCTGCTGTCTGCTCTCACCGATGCCGCTACGGATTTGTCAGCATGGTATGTGCCCTCGGCATCAAGCGGTTCAAGGTGTTCTTCATGTCCACTAGGCGGAAGTCCCTAAATGCATTGCATGTATTAATAATCGGTGCACTTGAGCTCAGGCATGAAGTTTCCTGCAGGTAACCACTCCCTCTCTCTCTTCTGACACTTGTGTGCCTGAGGGTACCGCTTCTTTTTTCTAATGTGCCATAATGTCTGAATACTCGTTTAGTGTTCGGTCATCCTCGTTTTACAGCTATTTGCACGAAGATATTGGCCCCACAGCCCCTAGAGTCGAGGTTTTTTCACCCCAGCTAATAATGGTTTGCAGCCACCGCCTGAGAACTTGTCATGGCTAAGGCCCTTTTCGGAGGCAAAAAAACGGGGTCTCGGAGTTGAATGAAAATGAGCGCACGCCTGTAAATCTTCAGAAGTGAGAGGCATCTGCACAGTCATGAAGGAAGAGGGAGAGCAGTACGCGCAGACACTTCTGGCGTCGGCCCGTGATAAGGTCTTCCCGGCAGCACACGCACCACCGTAACGGGACTGGCAGGTACCGGACTAGCGCGACTGCGATACTGTGGCGCGATTTCCGATTCGCGTCTGCAAAGAGAAGGTCGCCTCACTTGCACACACATCGGTTACGGAAGCGAAGAACCTGGACTCTAAAGACTGCTTCGAGGACGTCCTAAAATATGGCTGGAGAACTGGACTTGTGCGAATGAGGCTGCTTGGGACTCGGCAACCAAGCACAGATGCCGCCGATGTTCCTGGCACAAGCCGTCTTCATAGCAAGCTGCCGAAGACAGTATTAATCGGCCACGTCGGCTCAAAGCACTGGGTGTTGTTGAACCTGTAAGGCCTGATCTGTAAAACCACTGCAACGTCAGTGACCACGTAGGGCAAGGGCGACGGGGATTCGACTTCCTGTGGGACGGCAATGTCATTGACACGTCAAGAAGGGGAAAAGTGATGCAGCAGGATTGCTCCCGGATTCTCCATTTGTTGAAGTATGACCGAGTTTGGGGGCCGCAAGGCCAGAGGTATTTTACCACGTTAAGACACTGGTAATGAGCAAGGAATAAGTAACAGTTTCATCTTTTAATGTTTTATTCGGTTTAGTACACCTGTGTCTGGTTTTTCAACCTAATTTCTACTTTCTGTCCGATTCTTGATTGACGCGCCTTTCTCTTTTTCTATATTGTTGTCTCGTTCAGAGAGAACGCCATCTCACACCAGAATCTTAAAATGGGCCGGATTGATTCATGGCCGGCTCACCAATTCTCACGGAATCGGGTGGCTGTGGTTGAAGGACTGAGACAGGACACGCATAACGACAATACATATTATTTAAACAAAAACGCATGGCACTGAAGATCTGAGGACGTAATAGAAATAAGCTTGAAAAGAACAAACATGAAAATACTAGCTGTGTCGAAATGAAACGGTCTCACGTAATCCTTGAGCATTACTGATGCGCTTGCGCTCGGATCAATGACCCTGGCCTTGTAGCACCGAAAGATACGGTCAGTCTTACTGGTGAAAACAAGGAAAAGTCGGGGATCCTTCCCCTGTGTCACTTTGGGTGATCGGAGCATGCGTGGAGAACGTCGCGATCCCCGAGTCAGTCTAACCCTCGTCGCGGCTGTCATCGCTGGGCGAGGTCGCGGACATTGCAACGGTCACGGGTGGAAGTTAGGAAACCTTCACACTTCGTCGCGCTGCGTTCTCGACTTGCTTGGTGGGCATCACAATCTCTGCCGCGGCCGAGTCGTCGTACAATGGCGTCGTCGCATGGCGTGATCGGTGACGAGCAAGAAGCCTTGGGGATTGGGTCTGGTGGCATTAGACGATACCGATAGCAATGGGCGATGTGGCTTACCGGGAACTTCATTCAACAGCTTGCTTCCAAGGGGGCTTGTTCCATCTACGAGGTTTGTGCGTGGTTGCTGCTTCCAGAATGGCATCATTAGAAGCGGTCGAGTTCTCCAGATACTTCTGTGGGAACCCTCTTGACCGTCTACAGCCCGAGTCTAAGTTCTTTGGTTCCATCCCCGGACGTGTTGTGGCGAGAGAACCTCGTTTGCAAGCCCACGTCCATAAGACCTGCGCATCGTTCTTTCCATTTTCCTTCATGGTTGCGTTCACGTTCCTCGCTATTTTGTAATATTCCAAGCGTGCGCCCATGAGGATTAACTCTTTTGCATCGTGTTCTTGCCTACGAGAAACCTCTTTGTCGTGACAAGCGCTAAGTTGGTGGCTGCAAAGCAGTCCACTGAAAAAGTGTCATGTAAAAAAGGTCACTTATCCCACAACCGTAATCTTCCGAATAGCTTGCACTTCCTTTCTTTAAAGCGCGGCGTTGGCCGATTTCCTATCACGAAAGCTGGGTCACGCCGATAACGAGCATGTCGTTCGCGACCCGAAAGTACCGGGCGTGCGGCCATGGTGCAAAGAAAGGAAAGCATTATGATTATTGCTGTGGGACGAACTGACTACCTTTCTTACTCGACGTTTTTCTTTTTTCCTACCTGGATGAAGAGACACTTAGGGGCTGAAGTACACAACGTGCCATGCCAATGGCTGCAGTGAGAGCATGGACGCTTATAAAAAGAGTATTCAGAGGTTCTGACACATTATACAAAACAGAGGGAGCGGTACTCCCTGGTATACAAGTCTCGGAGGAGAGGAAGTGGTAACTTGCAGGAAAGTCTACGCCGGAGCTCGCGTGCACCTTACCTTGATGCACGCAATGTATTCGGGAAGTTTGACCTCGCGAACATGTAAATCACCTTTCCCCACATGGTGCCAGAGTTGCAGACGTCATTCTCTGACAGAAAAAGCAATAGAACCAGTCAGCTACTTACCCACTGCCGGCCCATAATATTATTTGTTAAATGCACTTTCGTCCCTCGTACAGCTGCTTTTCTTCAGATTATTTCCAGAGACCACTCAATAGCACAGCCATTCCGACTGTGCTGCAGCCTACTAGGATGCCCAAAAACGAACCAAGGGGGAAAAGAGGTGTAGGGACTTCTTTTACTCGATGCGTCTGGAGACGCGATAGTAAGTTGGTTCTCGTTTTAGCTGTGTTAAGCTTCTAGAAATTGACAAACCTGGCTGCGTTTCACTTCCTGCAAGTATGATTAAACCTGAATTGACAATCATAACTTATGCTGCGTAGATTGTGCAATATTATGCAGGGTACTCCGACTTGTAATCTCGATGGAAATGGCAGAAGGTACTCGCCCAGGCGTTGTTCAAAGTTGAAGATTAGCCATAGACATGCTTCCACCATCAAGAATATTCACTCCGTGCGAGTGCATTTAGGAGAGGTAAGAAATGCTTCTAGAAGAGTTCTTCAATGAATATGCTTTTTCCTCTGCTCTTGCAATATTGTTCAAAGGTGGCATGCTCGTGTTTGATAGTCTGTAGATGCGAGGACGAACCCTGAAGCGCAGCAAGCTGCCCTGATAACACTTCTGCATCTGCGACTAAGGTGCCTCAAACTTGAATCATTGAATTCAAAAACGTGCACTAGTCTTGGAAAATGCTGGCTTGACCTTAGGCAGGATAATCTGCACTAAGCCACTGGCGTGTTATCAAAGGTGTCTGCGAGAAATCATTAATATACAATTACAATGTAATAGAAATCAGAAGTATCCTCTTTGAAGCCAGGTACTGCAACTACTTTGTTCTTGGTTGCACTTGGCTTCGGAACTGAAAAGGGCAGCAAAAAGTTTCAATATGTATTTATGCGAGCTATTGTTTATTCGTAGGCTAGACCGCACACACTTCACGCTGTGAATGTCAAGAGGCTCTATGCTGTGCAGACGTTTGCTCCTCTAAGCCTTGTCACCGCCGGGCAATTCTTACCTGGCTCAAAGACTACCTGCTTAACCTTCGACATACTATTTGGCACTCTTTTATTAAGTGAAGTCTACAATGAATATTGGTTATGTGTGACTACCTGCTGCCAGCGTGCATACTGCGAAATTGTGCCTGGGCCTAAATTGCCTTTATAGCATGGATGTCTCAAATACCGCGTTCGTATTCAGGCTCTGCGATCAGTTCTTTTCAGCAACCCTGCTGAGTAACTGACTCTGGCACTATATGTTGTGCACCTTGCATTGCATTGCTTTTTCTTTGTTTCCTTTTTTTCCCACCCGCGAAAAATTTTGAATCGCTACGACCTCATTTGAAATGAAGCTAGGAACTACACTCCTCTGCTACGTAGTTTTTTTTTTTCAGATGGCGATTACCAACAGGGACACGCGCCCCCACCAGGAGTCGCTACTCTCTTAAAGCTAACACGCCAATGATAAGGCGCCCTTCAAAATGGTAGGTCCTCCTATCAAAACGTTGGCCAGCCTGTCTGAGGCACTTCCACTGTTCACCCTCAATATGCCGCTCCATGTAAGTTCCCTTCGATTACTTAACTACTGTTGTAACAAACCTCTATGACTCCTGCAGAAGCTTTTGACACTGCCACATTATCCATTATGTTTACAGGAACGCCTGTCTTGCAGAAGTTCAAAGCATTTGTTTTGAGTGCTTGCCTTTTGAGGCGAAAACGGCATCTCTGAAGTCGCTTCATCCACTCCTGATACACTTGGCACCAAGATGTTGGCATACACGGCACGTGCCATAATGGCCAGGTACAGTGTGTTTACCTATGAGGTGTAGTGTTGTGCTTAGTAGGTTGCGTTCTTTGACTCGTTATTCGCCTATTAAAGAAGAGAACTTGGTATGTTGCTAGACAACGAGATCACTAAGGGACAGCGAGCTGCTCGTGAGAGGAACCCCCTTTCCCGAAGAAGCTTCTTACATCGAAGGGTCCCGAGTTGTTCGCATTCTAAAAGTGAGGGCAACTTGTAGCGAGTATTCAAGCATTTCAAAGAACTTGTTTTTATTTAGGGGGGGGGGGGGGCTCTTATGAGATTAAGATATCTAATCTCGCACTCATGTCTTGATTTCCCCTCAACATAACAATGACCTTCCGGCTCGCGTTTTAAAGCAGTTATCAGCACCTTTGAAGCAATCATTTTGCCTGTGACTAATTTAGCCACAAAGCTTTTATTACCATCATACGCACCATAAATGTTCTGTGTGAGAAGAGAGTCAATGCTAAAGTAAATGTTCTTTTGCAATTTTTAGAAAGCTTCTACACCTTTACGGGAATTTGTTGTCGCTTACAAATGTTTTATCTATTCTAATATCAGAATATTCTGATATACATATACATTGAAGGGGACCCACATGTATATCAGAATATTCTAGTGTCTAGTGCCCGAGTCTTCCAGAACACGTTTTGAAAACTTCTCCAGTGAAAATTAGTGTTTACCATTCAGCTAATGTAGTGTACGTCATGTCATGTTGGTTTGGTACGACTTACCGAGAATGGTCTAATGAGCAGCATTTTATTCTTGGTCTTTTTATCCAAGGAGCTGAAGTTTCAGCCGTAATAGGGATACGTCAAACACTGCAACTGAAAATTTTTTTTTCATTTGTCGATCGTTTTCCACGTTTGTTTTCTAAAAAAAAAAAACTTTGTTGAAAACCCGTATCTGCTCTTTTAATACGTGTTTCTTACTGTATATGCGACCGAGATCAAAGGAGAAACATACACGCGAGTTGACGATAAATTCGGTCCACTGAGGTCCTTTGACCCGGCTCCATTAGTTTCCTGTATATTGAAAGCAGAACTAACTATGTGCGATACAAAAAATATGCCTGTGTGTTCGATGCCTGTTGGAACTAGCCTAAAATAATTTTCATTTAAGACTACGTCCAAGACTTCTTGGAGCCGCCGCCGGATTAGTGTAAGAGACCAAACATTTCCGAAATGAGCAGTGTTCAGCCATCACCATAGCCGCCACCGATATGTCAGTATCAACGCTACTGTCTAGTACACGAGTCCTCAAAAACATGTTGGTAAAACTTCTTCAGTGAAAATTAGTGTGTACCATTCAGCAGGGGCAGTGTACATTACGTCATGTTAGGTTAGTGCAACGCGTTCTTTATGTCTACTAGGCGGAAGTTCCAGGAGTCATTGCGTGCTTTCATGATGAGTGCACGTGTGCTCAGGCATGAAGTTTCCCTCAGGTAACTACTACTTCTCTCTTCTGACACTTGTGTGCCGGAAGGTGCCGCTTATTTTTTCTAATAATGTGACAAAATGTTTGAATACGCGTTTTTTGTTCGGTCATCCTCGTCTTGCAGCTGTTTGAACAAAGATATTTGCCCCACAGCCCCCAGGGTCAGGGGTTTTCTTACCCCAGGTAAGCATGGTTTGCTGCCACCCGCCCGAGCATTTGTCATTGCTAAGGCCCTTCTCGGAGACGAAAGACGACGTATAAGAGTCCGAATCGAAATGAGCGCACGCCTGAAAAAAATGTGGAAGCGAGAAACATCTGCACAAACATGAAGGAAGACGGGGAGCAGTACGCACACACTTTCGACGTAGGCCCGTGAAGAGGTCGTTGCGCCAGCAGACGCACCACCGGACTCGGGAGACTGCGATGCTGTGGCAAACTTCTGATTTGCGTCTGCAAGGAGAAGGTTGTATCGCCTGCACACACATCTGCTAAGGAAGCTGTGAACCAGGACTCTGAAGACTGTTCGAGGGCGTCCTCAAATTTGACCGGAGACCTAGACTGGTACGAATGAGGCTACCTGGAACTCGGCAACCAGGCCCAGGCATCACTGATGTTCCTGGCTCAATCCGCCTGCAAAGCAAGCCGCCGAAGACAGTCCCCAATCAGCCATGTCGCCTCATAGCACTGGGAATTGTCCGAACCGTGAGGCCTAATCTCGGAGACCTCTGCAATGTCAGTGACCACATAGGGCAAGGAACACGAGCATTCGACTCCCTCATTGACGGCGACATTATTCAAACACGTCGAGAAGGAAGAAAGTGACACAGCAGGATTGATCCCGAACATTCCGTTCCTTCAAGTATTACCACGTTTTGGGGGCAGCAACGCCCGGGTATCTTACACGCTTAGACACCAGCAATGAGTAAGGAATAATTGAGACGGCTTCATTTTAGGTATTTAAATTGGTTTAGTGAAGTGCTGTCTGTTTAATTTTCTTTCTACTTTCTGTGATTCTCGAGAACAGTGCTTTTTTTTTCAAACTTTGTCTTATCTCACTCCTTCACCTTCAAGACCCAGGTCAGAAAATGGGCGAGCCTGCCATGAATCAATGCTGCCAATTCTCACGGATTCAGGTGGCTGCGGCTGAAGGACCGAGGCAAGACACTCCTAGCGACACTACGTAAAAATGAAAGGAAAACTCATGGCACTGAAGAACTGAACAGGAAATAGAAATAAGCTTGAAACGAAGCGCAAAAGTACTAACCTTATACGTGTCGAAATAAAATGGTTGCGTGTAATCCTCCCGCATTACTGATGTGCGTAAGATAAGGTTGATGACCCTGGCCCTATAGCCCCCAAATATGCGGTCGTTTTAATCGGAACAACCGAGTGAATGTCAGGGATTCGTCCCGCTGTGTCACTTTGGGTGATCGGAGCATGCGTGGAGAACGTCGCGGTCCCCGAGGCAGTCTAATTGTCGACGCTACCATCGTCGCTCGACGCGGTCGCTGGCATTGCGAAGGTCTCGGGTGGATGTCCGGCAACCTTCACACTTCGTCGCGCTGTGTTCTCTATTTGCTTGGCGGGCGTCGCCATCTGTGTCACAGCCGAGTCGTCGTAAACTTGAGTCGTCACTCTGCGTGATCGTCGACGAGCAGGAGGAGGCCTTGGGGATGGGGCCTGGTAGCATTAGACAATATCGGGTGCTAAGGGCGATGTGACCTGATGGGAACTGTATTCAACAGCTTGCTTCCTAGGGGGCTTGTACCATCGACAAGGTTTTTTCGCGGTTGCTGCTTCCAGAATGGCAAGATTGGAAGCGGTAGAGCTCTCTGGCTACTTCTGTGGGAACCCTCTTGACAGTCTGCACCCTGAGTCTAAGTTTTTGGTTCCGTCCCAGGACGTGTTGGGGCGAGATTACTTCATATGCAAGCCCACGTCCATTAGACCAGCGCTATGTTTTTTTTTTTCGTTTTTCTACGTGGTTGGGCTCACGTTCCTCCCTATTCTGTACTATTCCAAGGATTCGCCCACTAGGATTCACTTTTTTTCGTCGTCCTTTTGCCCACAAGAAATCTTAGTCGTGAGAAGCGGTAAGGTGGTGGCTGCAAAGCCGTCCACTGAGTGTCGTGTAAAAAAGGCATCTTCTTCTAGAACCAAAATCATCCCAATTGCTTGCACTTCCTTTCTTTAAAGCGCGGCATTGGCCGCTTTCTTATCACGAAAGCTGGGTCACGCCGATAACGCGCATGTCGTTCGCAACCGGAAAATACCGGGCGTGCGGCGATGGTGCAAAGGAAGGAAAGCATTATTATTATTGCTCTTGGACGAAGCGAATACCTTTCTTACTCGACGTTTTAATTGCCTAACTGGATAAAGAAAACCACTTACTTTAGGGCTCAAGTGCAAAACGCGTCGTGCCAACGGCTGCAATACGAGCGTGGACGCATTAAAAATGAGTATTCAGAGAATTTGTGCACATTATACGAAACAGAGGAAGCGGTACTACCTGGCATAGAAATGTCGGAGGAGAGGAAATGGCAACTTGCAGGAGCCACCACGCCCGAGCTCGCGTGCACCGTACGTTGATGCACGCAATGTATTCGGGGGAGTCTCTCCTCACGAGCACGTAAATCACCTTCCACCACATGGTGCCAGAGGGCCATACCTGTTTCTCAGACACAAAAAGCAGAGGATGAGGCAGCTACTTACCCACTGCCGGCCCATATTATCTGTTCAATGCACTTTCGGCCCTCGTACAGCTGCTTTTCTTCAGATTCCCGGAGACTACTCAACTGCACAGCCATTCCGCCCGAGTTGTTGCCCACCAGGATGCTCAAGAACGAAACAAGGGGCAAAAGAGGTGTTGGGACTTCTTTCACTCGATGCGCCCGGAGACATGGTAGTAAGTTGGTTCTCGTTTTAGCTATGTCAATCTTCTCGAAATTGACAAACCTGGTTGCAATTCAATTGCTGCAATTACGGTTAATCCGGAATCGACAAGCAGAACTTGTGCTGCGTAGATTGTGCAGTATTATGCAAGGTACTGCTCTTGGAATCGCCAGGCATCCAGCGGCCTTCATCTCGTTGGAAATGCCAGAAAGGATTCGCCAGGGCGTTGTGCGAAGCTAGTGACGTGTTGCCCAATACGTGCTTTATCGAACAAGAATATTCACTTTGTGCAGGTGTATTTATGAAAGGTAAGAAATTCTAGTATAAGAGTTCTATGATGAATAAGCTTTTTCATCAGCTGTCGCAAGAATGCTGAAAGTCGGCATGCTCGTGTTCGATAGTCGTTAGATGTGAGGACGAGCTCTAAAGTGCAGCAAGCTGTCCTGATAATAGCACTTAGTCATCTGCGACTAAAGTGCTTCAAATTTGAATCATTGGATTAAAAAACTTGCCCTAGTATTAGAAAATACTGTCTTGACTGTGGGCAGTACATTCTGCACTACGTGACTGGCGTGTTATGGAAGGTGGTGGGAGAAATCAATAATTTAAAATTGCAATGTAGTAAATGCCACGTATGCTCTTTGAAGCCAGGTACTGCAATTACTTTTTCTTCTGGGTTGCACTTGGCTTTCGAACTGAACAGGGCAGCAAAATGTTTCAATATTAATTAATGCGAGCTGTTGTTTATACTAAGGGTAGGCTGTACACACTTTAAGCTGTGAATGTAGAGAGGCTTAATGCTGCGCAGTTTTATTTCAAAAATGCTGCTCCATGCCTTGTCATTGTTTTACAGCTCTTAGCCCGCTTAACGATTACCTGCTGAAATTTCGACACGTTACGTAGCCCCCTATTTTTATTCAGGTCTATAACCAATGTTGGTTAAGTGTGACTAGCTGCAGCCAGCTTAGATAGAAAATATGTCCTGGAATGAATATGTGAGAACCTTATTCCCACAATTAAGCAGAGTAGCCGGTGTATTAAGCCGAAACCGTCACACTTTTCCTGGTAGCAATAAAAGAATGTTATATTTCGCGCTCTTCAACTCTTAATTATATTATTGCACGCTAATATGGGGAATTACAACATTATCAAACTTGCAGCAAATATTCTTGGTCCAAAAAAAAGCACTTCGTTTAATAGAAAATGTCTCGTTTCCAGAACACACAGAACCTTTATTCCACAAACATAAAATCATGAAGATTCACAACATATACAAGCATAAATTACTGAGAACATACAAAAATGCCACATTAGGAAGAACACAGCTATTCGAAGAAATTGCAAATCTTCGAGAAAATACAATTTCCTATCCTTTCAGGTATCACCCACCATACTACGTTCCTTTCTCGCGTACCCATTATGGGAAAGAAAAACTTGATTATGTACTCGCAACCACACTAAATGAACTAGAACAAAGAGATGTTGACGTTCTTAACTTTACTAACAAAACCTTACTAGATCTGTTTACATAAATGTATTAGAACTACTCATGTTTGTATATTTACAGTAGCTGGTTTTACTAAAGTGATTGTAACCCAAAACATACATTGATGTTTTTTTTTTTCATTAGAACACCGTAGTCTACATAACTACTTTTGGTAATCGCATTGTATATACTGTGGCTATATAGACTTGTTAGATGTTTTGCCCTGTCACTACTGCTGTACGGGTGACCAGAGCTTAGTCAAGCTGCGCAAGTGCAGCTTTTTTTCTCTGGTCCCCTATTTTCGCAGTGACAATGCACTGTATTGTCTGAAGCGAAAATAAAATTTGATTTGATTGATTGACTGAAAATTGTGTCTGCGCCTAAATTGTCTTCATAGTGCTGGTGTCACACGTGTCGCGGTTGTATTTTCTTCGATCACAGTTGGTTGCAGCACCCTGGCTGAGTAACTGAAACTTGCATTATATGTAGGAAACTTTGCTTTGCAATGCCCGTTTTTTTTCCCTTCCCTTGTTTTACACCCTTCGAGAAAATGAATTACTACCAACTAACTTGAGCAGAAGCGAGGACTGCACTCCTGTGCTATGTAGTTTTCTTTTTATTTTCAGACGGCGATTACCAACAGCGACGCGCGCCACCACCAGGAGATGAAGTCATTACTAACCGCCTTAAAACTAACACGCCAATCATGACAAGGCGCCTTTCTCAAAGATAGGTCCTCCTATCGAAACGTCCGCCAGCCTGTCTGAGGCACTTCCACTGTTCACCCTGATTATTCCGCTCCATTCAAGTAAGTACCTTTCCATTGCTTAGCCACCACTGTAACTAATATCTGACACCTGTGGAAGCTTTTGACACTACTACATCTTCATTGTGTTTGCTGGAACGCCTGTCTACCAGAAGATCAAAGCAGTTGTTCTCCGTGCTTGCCTTCTGAGGCGCAAACAGCATCTTTGAAGTCGCTTCATGCACTCCTGATACACGTGGCACCAAGTCATTGGCATACACGTCACGTACTATATAGGCCAGGTACAGTGTGTCTACCTATCAGGAGTAGTGTTGCGCATAGTATGTTACGTTCTTTGACTGGTTATTCGCCTATTGAAGAAGAGAACTTGGTATGTTGCTCTGTAATGAGATCACTGAGGGAGAGCGAGCAGCTGATGACAGGAACCCTCTTTTCCAGCGGAAGCTTCTTACTTCGAAGGCTCTTGAGTTGTTCGCATTCTGAAAGTGAGGCCAACTTGTAGCTAGTATTCAACCGTTTCAAGGAACTTGTTTTTCGGGGGGGGGGGGGGGGGGGAGGCACTGATGAGAGTAAGAATTTCTAATCTCACTCATCATGTCTTCATTTCCTCTTAACGTAACAATGCGACCTTTCGGCTTGGGTTTTAATGTAAATATCAGCACCTTTGAAACAATAGTTTAGGCTGTGACTGATTATGCCACGAAAGTTCTATTGGCATCATACGCACCATGAAAGTTCTTTGTAATAGAAATTGAATGTCAAAGTAAAGCTTCATTTCAAATTTTTCATAAAGATTCTACAGTTTTACGGTCATTTCTTGTCGTATATAATTGTTTTATCTACATGCGGGTCACCTTCATTGCATATCTATATCAGAATATTCTAGTTTTTAGTGAACGAGTCTTCCAGAATATGTTGGTAAAACTGTTCCGGTGAAGATTAGCGACTACCATTCAGCAAAGGTAGTGTACGCTATGTCATGTTGGGTTGGTGGGTGCGCACTGATAATGGTATAATGAGCAGCACTTTATTGTGTCACGTTATCTAACGATGCGTCTTCTTATCGAAAGAGCTGCACAGTTTCAGCCGTCATAGAGGCCTCCACTGCTACTAAAGATTGTTTTTCCTTTTATAGGCAACCATTTGCTGCGTTTTTTTCCTCAATATTTCATTAAAAGTCTTTCGAAAACCTACAGCTGCTGTTTTGAAACAAATACTCCCTGTAATCGCAACAGAGGTCAGAGGAGAGAGCATACACACTAGTTAACCACAATTTCTTCCAGCTCAGGTCATCTTCGCCTCGGCTCAGATATTTCTGATTTCAATATATAAAAAGCTATGTGCACACAAAATGTATCCCTGTCTTGATGCGTGTATGAACCACCCTAAGATCATTTTGTTGATTTCGAACTGCGTACAGGACTTCTTTGAGGAACCACCGGATGAATGTAAGAGACAAAGCAACTCTAAGATGAGCAGCTGTCAGCTCTCACCAATGCCGCCACAGGTATATCAGCATGGTATTTGCACTCCAGCATCAAGTGGTGTAAAGCGTTCTTAATGTCCACCAGGCGGAAGTCATTCATTGCGTGCTTTGATGATCGGTGCACGTGATCTCAAGCATAACATTTCCTGCACGTATCCACTACCTCACTCTTCTGACACTTGTGTGCCAGAGTGTACCGCTTATTTTTTCAAATGTGCCATATTGTCTGAATACTCCTTTAGTGTTCGGTCATCCTCGTCTTGCAGCTGTTTGCACGATGATATTTGCCCCTCATATTCTAGGGTGAAGGGTGCTCTCACCCCAGGTAAGGATGGTCTGCTGCCACAGCCTGAGCACTTGTCATGGCTAAGGCCCTTCTCGGAGACAAAAGACGACGTATAAGAGTCCGAATCGAAATGAGCGCACGCCTGAAAAACTGCGGAAGCGAGAGGAGTCTGCACAGTCATGAAGGAAGACGTAGAGCAGTATGCGCAGGCACTTCCGACGTGGGCCCCTGAGGGAGGTCATCATGCCAGCAGACGCACCACCGGACTTGGTAGACTGCGATGCTGTGGCAGACTTCTCATTCGCGTCCTCAAAGAGAAGGTTCTCTCGCCTGCGCACACATCTGCTAAGGAAGCTGTGAACCTGGACTCTGAAGACTGTCTAGAGACTCCTTAAATTTTGGCTGGAGACCTAGACTGGTAAGATTCAGGCTGCTTGGGACTCGGCAACCACGTACAGACGTCGCCGATGTTCCTGGCACAAGCCGCCTTCAAAGCAAGCCACCGAAGACGGTCCGTGATAGGCCACGTCGGCTCGTAGAAGTGGGTGTTGTCGAACTTGTAAGGCCCGATTTCGAAGACCTCTGCAACATCACTGACAGCGTAGGACAAGGACAAGGAGTCATTTCCTCAGCGATGGCGACGTTATTCAAACACGCCGAGAAGAGAACAGGTGATACAGCAGGATTGATCCCGGACTTACAGTTGCTTCAAGTATGACTAAGTGTTAGAGGGGCGCAATGCCAGGGTTTTTACCACGCTTAGACAGCAGTAATGAGCAAGGAATAAATGAGCTTCTTTTTTTAACGTTTAAATTGGATTAGTACACTTTCGTCTGTTTTTTTTTTCAACCTCATTTCTACTTTCTCTCTGAATCTTGACTGCAGCGTTTTGCTTTTTTTTTTCAATAATGTTGTCTCGTTTAGCATGTCTTATCTCACTCCTTCACCTTTAACACTCGTGTCAGAGAATGGGCGAGCCTGCCATGAATTAATGCGGTCAATTCTCACGGATTCGGGTCGCTGCGGCTGAAGAAGCAAGGCAAGACCCTCTTAACGACGCTACATATTTTTGAAAGAAAAATGCATGGCACTGAAGAACTGTACAGGAAATAGAAATGAGCTTGAAAAAAAAGACGCGCAAAATACTAACCTGATACGTGTCGATATTAACATGGTTTCGTGTAATCCCCCGCATTACTGATGCGCGTACGCTCAGGTCGATTACCCTGGTCCTATAGCCCTGAAACATGTGACGTGTCTTTCCGGAACAAGTGAGGAAAGGTCCGGTATTCATTCCGCTGCGTCACTTTCGGTGATCAGGGCGTGTGTGGAGAACGTCGCAGTCTCCGAGGCAGTCTAAAGGTCGTCGCTGCCGTAGTCGCTGCCGTCATCGCTCGACGCGGCTGCTGACATTGCAGAGGTCTCGTGTTGATGTCCGGCAACTTTCACCCTTCGTCGCGCTATGTTCTCCACTTGCTTGGTGGGCATCGCCGTCTGCGCCGCTGCCGAGTCATCGTACACTAGCGTTGTCGCATGGCGTGATCGTTGACGAGCAGGAGGCCTTGGGGGTAGGGACTGAGGGCATTACACAATACCGGGTGCTAAGGGGGATGTGGCCCACCAAGAACTGCATTTGACAGCTTGCTTCCTATGGGGCTTGTTCCATCCATGAGGTTTGTGCGCAATTGCTGTTTCGATAAACGGCATCATTGGAAGCGGTCGAGCTCTCCGGCTACTTTTGTGGGCACCCTCGTGACAGTTTTCAGAGTCCGAGTTCTTCAGTTCCGTCACCGGAAGTGTTGTGGCAAGACAAGCTCCTTCGCAAGCCCAGTTCCTAAGACCTGCGCATCATTGTTTTCCTTTTACTTCATGGTTGTTTTCACGTGCTTCCCGCTTCTGTAATCATCCAAGCTTTTGCCCATGTGGATTTACTCTTTTGCGTCATCTTCCCTACGAGAAACCTCGTAGTCATGACAAGTGCTGAGGTGGTGGCTCTGAAGCCGTCTTCAGGAAACAGATCGAGTGAAAAGGGCATCTTCTTCTCCCACAACCGTAATCATCCGAATTGCTTGCACTTCCTTTCCTTAAAGCGCGCCGTTGGCCACTTTCCTATCACGAAAGCTGCATCACGCCGATAACGCGCATGTCGTTCGCGACCCGAAAGTACTGGGCATGCGGCGATAATGCAAAGAAAAGAAAGCATTGATTATTGCTGTAGGACGAAGCGAATACCTTTCTTACTCGACGTTTCCTTTGCCTACCTGGATGAAGAAAGCCACATACCTTGGGGCTGAAGTGCAAAAAAACGTCGTGCCAACGGCTGCAATGCATGCATGAACCCATATAAAACGAGTATTCAGAGGTTTTGGCACATTATACGAAAGAGATCAAGCGGTACTTCCTGGCATACAAGTGTCGGAAGAGACGAAGTCGTAACTTGCTGGAAACTGCAAGCACTTCCACCACACGGTGCCGGACGCGTTTCGTCGACAGAAAAAGCAATAAGACGAGGCAGCTGCCTAATATTATCTGTTCCATATTCTGTTCCAGTCCATAATATTATCTGTTCAGTTCACTTTCGTCCCTCGTTGAGCTGCTCTTCTTCAGATGATTCCCAGAGACTACTCAACAGCACAGCCATTCCGACCGAGTTGTAGCCTACCAGGATGCTGAAGAATGAAAACAAGGGGCAAAAGAGGTGTTAGGAATCTTTCATTCAATGCGCCTGGAGACAGGGTAGTAAGTTGGTTCTCGTTTTAGCTGTGTAACGCTTCTGGAAATTCACAAACCTGGTTGCGTTTCATTTGCTGCAAGTATGGTTAATCCGGAATCGACAAGCATAACTTGTGCTGCGTAGATTGTGCAGCATTATGCAGGGTACTGGACTTGGAATCGTCAGGCATCCAGCGGCCTTCATCTCGCTGGAAATGGCAGAAAGGACTCACCAGGACGTTGTGCGAAGCTGGTGACGTGTAGCCCAATACATGCTTCAACCAACAAGAATATTCACTTCGTGCAGGTGCATTTATGAGAGGTTAGAAATGCTAGTATAAGAATCATTTGATAAATATGCTTTTTCATCTGCTGTCGCAAGAATGCTGAAAGGCGGCATGCTCGTGTTTGACAATCGCTAGATTTTAGGACGAGCTCTCGAGTGCAGCAAGCTGCCCTGATAATAACACTTAGTCATCTGCGACTAAAGTCCTTCAAATTTGAGTCATTGAATTCAAAAACTTGCCCTATAATTCAAAAATACTGGCTTGACTGTGGGCAGGACATTCTGCACTGAGTCACTGGCGTGTTATTGAAGGTGTGTGGGAGAAATCAATAATATCAATTTGCAATGTAGTAAATATGCTCTTTGGATCCAGGTATTGCAGTTACTTTTTATCTGGGTTGCACTTGGCTTTCGAACTAAAAAGGGCAGTAAAAAAGCTCATTTTGTGCGAGCTTATTTATTTGTGCTTATTTATTTATTTATTTGAGCTTATTTATTTGTACCTATAATTCTTTGTGCGAGCTATTGTTAAATCAAAGGGTAGGCCGCACACATTTTAAGCTGTGAATGTCCAGAGGCTCTATGCTGCGCAGATGTTTTATTTTAAAAATGTTCATCTATGTCTTGTCATCTTCTGACAATTCTTAGCCCGCTCATCGATTACCTGCGTAAATTTGGACACGTTACGTAGCCCCCTTTTTTATTGTTAATTCAAGTCTATAAGGAATGATGGTCAAGTGCAGCTACCTTATGCAAGCTTGCATACTGCGAAATTGTGCCTGGGCTATAGATTGCCTTTATAGTGGTGATGTCACACATGTCGCGTTCATATTGATTTTCTTCGTTCACAGTTGGTGTCAGCACCCCGGCTGAGTAACTGAAACTGGCATTATATGTAGGACACCTTGCTTTGCAATGCCCGTTTTTTCCCTTTTTTTGCCACCCTTCGAGAAAATGAATTACTAACACCTAACTTGAGAAGAAGCGAGGACTGTGCTCCTGTGCTATATAGTTTTCTTTTTATTTTCAGACGGCGATTACCAACAGCAACGCGCGCCACCACCAGGAGATGACGTCACTACTAACACCCTTTAAACTAACACGCCAATGATGACAAGGCGCCTTTATCAAAGATGGGTCCACCTATCGAAACGTCGGCCAGCCTGTCTGAAGCACTTCGACTGTTCCCCTGATTATCCCGCTCCATTCAGGTAAGTACCTTTCCATTACTTAACCACCGCTGTAACGAATATCTATGACACCTGCGGAAGCTTTTGACACTGCCACATTTTCATTGTTTGCAGGAACGCCTGTCTACCAGAAGGTCAACGCAGTTGTTCTCCGTGCTTGCCTTCTGAGGCGCAAACGGCATCTCTGAAGTCGCTTCATGCACTCCTGATACACTTGGCACCAAGTCATTGGCATACACGGCACGTACCATAATGGCCAGGTAGAGTGTGTTCACCTATCAGGTGTAGTATTGTGCATAGCATGTAACGTTCTTTGACTGGTTATTCGCCTATTGAAAAAGAGAACTTGGTATGTTGCTCTGTAATGAGATCACTAAGGGAGAGCGAGCAGCTGGTGAGAGGAACCCTGTTTTCCAGCGGAAGCTTCTTACTTTGAAGGGTCTTGAGTTGTTCGCATTCTAAAAGTGAGGGCAGTTTGTAGCTAATATTTAAGCGTTTCGAGCTACTCGTTTTTTTTTTTTTTTGTCACTGATGCGAGTCGAATTTCTAATTTTGCACTCATCATGTCTTACATTCCTCTCAACAGAACAATGTGGCCTCTCGGCACGGGTTTTAAACCAATTATCAGCACCTTTGAAGGAATTTTTTCTATAACTAATTATGCCACGAATGTTCTATTGTCATCATGTATCATTGTCATCATATGTATCGTGTATTGTCATCATATGTATCATCATATGTATCACCGTGTATCCGCTTTAAATACTTTCTTCTGTTTAATAAACCTTCAGTTGTGAGAGCAAGCGCTGTCCTTGTCAGCCTCTTCTGTCCATCTGGCTTCAGTGCGCTTCAACAAAAATTTTCAATCATGATCATCATACAAACCATAAAAGTTCTTTCTGAGAAGAGAAAGGGAATGTCAAAAAAGCTTCATTTGCAAATTTTTCAGGAAGCTTCTACAGCTTTACGGTCAGCTGTTTTCGCATATAAATGTGTTTCATCTATATGTGGGTCACCTTCATTGTATATGCATCAGAAAATTTTATTGTCTAGTACTCGAGTCTTCGAGAACACGTTGTAAAAACTTCTCCGCTGAAGATTAATGCGTACCCTTCAGAAAAGGTGGTGTACGTTATGTCATGTTTGTTCAGTGCGGCGCACTGAGAATGGTCTAATGAGCAGCATCATATAGTTGCGCGTTATCTAACGATGTCTCCTTATCGAAGAATCTGCACAGTTTCAGCCGTGATAGGGAGGCCGCAAACACTGCAACTATAGATTCCTTCCTCTATAGTAAACTATAGTAGTTCCGTGTTTTTCATCAATAAAGGATAAACGCTTATCAAAAACAAATACCTCTTCTTTAAAACAATCACTTCCTGTACTCACAACAGAGATAAGAGGAGAAAGCGTACACACGACTTGACCACAATTTCCACACATGTACAGAGGTCATCCTTGCCTCGGCTCCGTCGGCTTTCCGTATATTGAAAGCAGAAAAAAAAAACTATGTGCCATACAAAACATATGCCTGCGTGTTTGATGCCTGTCTGAACCACCCTGAAATAAATTTCTTGATTTCATACAACGTCCAAGACCTCTCAGAGGTCTTAGAGGTGTACGAGACAAAACATTTCCGAAATAAGCAGCGTTCAGCCATCACCAATGCGGCCGCCAATATGTCAGCATGGTATTTACAAACCGGCATCCAGTGGTGAAAGGCATTCTTTATGTACACTGGGGGAAAGTCCTCGGTTGCATGAAGTTCCCTACAGGTAACCGCTTACTCACTCTTCTGACACTTTTGTCCCAGAAGGTACCACTTCTTTTTCCCATATTGAGCCAAAATGTCTGAATACTCTTTTTGTGTTCGGTCATGCTCGTTTTGCAGCTGTTTGCACGATGATATTTGCTCCTCATCCCCTAGGGTGAGGGGTTTTCTCACCCAAGGTAAGGATAGTTTGCAGCCACCGCCTGAGCACTTGTCATTGCTAAGGCTTGTCAATGCTGAGGTCGTTCCTGGAGAGAAAAAGACGACGTAAAAAGTTTCGAATTGAAATGAGCGCACGCCTGGAAAACTGCCGAAGTGGGAGGCATCTGCACAGACATGAAGGAAGACTGAGAGAGGTTGGAGCAGGTACTTCCAAAGTAGGCCCGTCAAGAGATTGTTCAGCCAGCAGCCGCACCCCATGGACGCCCAACGCTCCAAGCTACTTATCGAAGAAAGCGCCGCATCCAAGACCTCCGAGAAAGCGGAAGAACTCGGTGGTCGAGTCTACCATCTCCAAGAAAACAGCAGCACCCTGTGTTAACCGTGAGGCCACAAAATTCAGGTTCATCGATAGACCTTCCTCCTGACTACGAACCGGAGGTGGCGAATACTATAGGGACGGCCGCTTCGCTGAAACGATTTCTCAAGCTTTGTTTACCTTCAATTTATGAGCTCGATCGCAACGGATCTCGTGTCAAAAAGGGCGGTAATTTACGTGCTGTCACGACTTCATTATTTCGTGAAGGGTATCAACCAGTCTCGAGAGGCAAAATGAAAAAAAGGTGCAAGCGAAAATCGGTTGGTTTTCCTGAAGGTGCCACAGTGATGACGTGATCGTGAACGGATGATTCAACGGAATGGCGACGAATTTGATCGGTGTTACCGCTCACTGCAGTACGCGTGCTCGTGAATAAAGGGTTTCTTCTTAGTCTGACAGTGGTGTCGAGTGACGTTTCTTTTCTATAAGATCTGCGCTGTGTTTCCACTTTCTTTCATGGTTTGGTTCACGTACTACCCGCTTCTGTAATCATCCAAGCGTGCGCCCATGCGGATTCGCTCTTCTACGTCATCTTAAACCCATGGGAAACGTCTTAGCCATGACAAGCACTCAGGTGGTAGCTTCAAAGCCGTACTCTAAAAAAAGATTGACTACAAAAAGGTATATTCTTCTCCCACAACCGTAATCATTCGATTTGCTGGCGCTTTTCTTGAAAGTGTGGCGCCGGCCACTTTCCTATCAAGAAAGCTGTCGCGCCGATAAGGCGCATGTTGCTCGAAATTGTGCAAAGGAAGGAATGCGAAATTACGATTATTGTTGAGAGACAAAATGACTAGCTTTTCACTCGATCTTTGAGTCAGTCCTATCTGGAGTGAGAAAGCCAATTATGGCAGAAATGCAGCAAGTGTCCTTACAAGAAGGACAATACAATGATGGTCGAATCCTAAATGACCATTCATACTGTTTGGTACATTATACAAAATCAAGGAAGTGGTACCCCTGGCAAAGAATTCCCAGATGAGAGAAAAAGTGGTTACTTACAGTAAACTCCACGCCGGATCTCCCGTTCACCGGGCGTTTATGCACGCAGTGTATCAAAGAACATTCGTGCAAAGTCTCAAAAGCCCTCTTGTGCTTTTTAAGGACCACCGGACTTCACGAGCGCTTGTGAAAGAACTGTGCGAGACCGTGCTGTGTAGTCTCGAGCTGACAATTCATCCATCTCTTCCTTACTCCTCTTCTTTTCTTTCTTTTCTATCATTCCCCCTTACCCCACCCTCAGTGCAGGGTAGCCAATCGAGCCAAGCTTGGTTAACCTCCCTGCTTTTTCTCTCTATTTCTCTGTCTCTTTCTCTCTTTGTCCACGGAAATGAACAGCACCTTCCGCCACATGAGGTAGAGTGTAAGAAGTGTTTCATGGACGGAAAAAGCAATGGGAGGAGGCAGTTTCTACCTGTTGCTGGCCCATATTAGCGTAGGTTCAATGAACTATCGTCCCTCGGACTGCCACTTTTCCCCAGATGGTTACCAGTGAAGGCTGCTCAACAGCACAGCTGTTCCGACCATCTTGTAGTCCGCTAGCTACGATGCTGAAGAACGAAGGACGGCAGAAGAGAGGTGTTGGGAGTTCTGTCATTGGGTGCATCTGGATAATGCTGGAGTGCAAGAACAATTCTGACGTATTACTGCCATCACGTCCCCCCAAGCGAAACCTCTGACAAGAGCGGACTGAGAGAGTTAGAAGACCAGTGAGATGCTCTGCTGATTACACTACACCCCGAAAATAGTGCTCAGTCAATGGCCATAGCTTGCTGCCGCTTTTCTGCATGTTTCTGAATGAATCAACCAACGATAAGCCTGTGCTATAATTTTTTTGGAGTTTTCCATAGTGTTGTTAAGCAATTGTCCTTACTTTTCAATAAACTGAGCGCTGTGGCATGCGGAATCAGTGTTACAATAAAAATCGTACATTTAGACCACACTGCCTTTCATTGTTCGTTAACTGCTGGTTGTGCGCCGGTGGCGCGGAGGTTGCTTTATTTTCCAATGCGAAGAATTTGTAGGCGCACTGCATGCGCTTTATGAATTTTAGTCTACGTATGTATATAGGAAACGACAGAAGCGGTAAACTGATACGAAACGCTAGTGCTCGCAGGTAGGGTAGCTGTGGACATGCTACGTACACCAACTTCAGACGATGACGCTTACCTACAATTTATGTAGTTAAGCGCTATCTTCTGTATCGTGGGAGTACATAAGGAAGGTTTATAAGATTGGTTAGTCGGTCCTGCAACCACGATTGTCGTTGCTAACATTGGAGTTAATTGGAAAAGTAGTGCCAAGACCTGCCATGGCTCGCAGAAGGCTGATTGCCACGCAGAATAATGGGGTTTGATTTATGCCGCGTATTGAGATTCTTTAAACTCTTTCCACTAGACAAGAATGCAAAGATCATATCCGAGTACGTAGTCACAATATTCATGTCATGACTAGCGAGTCATGCTCGTTAAATCACGAACCTCTCATACTAATTAGGCTTATTTCAAGCCCAGCGGCCGATCTCTAAACCGACACGCTCTCGAAGTTCCTGCAGTGTGCAAAGAAATGCTTCGCATTTAAAACCGCCGTTCATGTGGCATTCCTTTTTTAGTGCCAACGCGATAGTGCACAGGATAACGGATAAGATTTCCAGGTGCCACAAGCATCGCAGAAACCTTTCGTGGAGCAACGCAGGTAAGTTCGAGAGTTTAAGTATAAAAAACGTGGCTTATGACGTTGTCATGGGAATCGATACAATACTAAATTAAACATGCCCTCGAGGGCCGTCTCGGCGGTTCGCTGTCATCATGATCAACACAGACGTAATGACAACGCATGCGGCTGGTGTCAAGGCCCGACACCCGGAGATAGCCGAATAAATGCGCTTTGCTCTGACCATAACTTGCCTGGAAAATCAAACTGTGCTCAGTGACTTGAGCTCGGCTGTGCGGAATTCCGCTCAGGGTGTACGATTTCGACCTAGGCCTTTCGCATACTAGTGCGTGCCAACCAGATTCACGTTCATATGGGCGAAGTCTGCCCGCATTTCCTCAACCTTAACGAAGTAGAGCACTTCGCCCCACGTGACGCCACAGCTCGTGGAGTCGCTAACCCTGTTGAACAGTATACGGGCCGAGAGCGACTTCGGCATTGAGCTTCCCTAGCAGATATGCAAATAGAGAAATGTATTGGTGCTAGAGAAAAATCTTATTCGTTCTATGGGAGCTGTATTGGTAATTTATTGGTCTTACTAGGAATCTATTGGCAGCGATGAATACCAATTGACCGCACCTATTTGTCACCGATACGACCGATAGGCGCCTATAAGTTGTAGCTATCTGTCACCCATAGAAACAATTGGCACATATTGGCGCCATTAGAGTTCAATAGGAGAGAGCTATTTGTCCCCTATCGGTCCAATGAATATGTATTAATACCTGTAGGTGACTACTGTTGGTGCGGATTGGTGCTCATAGGCTGCAATACGTGAGACATGTTTGTCGCCTATATAACCAATAAACAGCATCTATTCGTCATTCATAGACTTAGCTGGTGTGAATTTCTACTAGAATAAAGTATTTGACGTAACCTTGAGAACGTGAAAATTTCAAAAGGCGATATTTTTGCGATTTTTTCTCAAAGTAATGCAGATTGTATATTATTTAAAACACGACAAAACGTAAAACATCACAATATAGAAGCCCTCCTAGGGACATAAAGTAGTCTTTTTGTCTCAAAGAGGCCCTAAAACGATTTATCAGCGTGATTGATTGATTGATTGATTGATTGATTGATTGATTGATTGATTGATTGATTGATTGATTGATTGATTGATTGATTGATTGATTTGTGGGGTTTAACGTCCCAAAACCACCATACGATTATGAGAGACGCCGTAGTGGAGGGCTCCGGAAATTTTGACCATCTGGGGTTCTTTAACGTGCACCCAAATCTGAGTACACGGGCCTACAACATTTCCGCCTCCATCGGAAATGCGATTTATCAGCGTGTGACGCAACCTTGAAATATCCAAAACTTCCAAAGCCAATAGTCTTGCCATTTTTTCTCAAAATGATGCGGAAAATAAATGATTTAAAACGCTACAAAACGTCAAAAAGTTGAATTATAGAAGCTCTCTGATGGCTATAAAGTCGTTATTTTGTCTCAAAAGGGCTCTAAAAATCATTTATCGGCAATCGACGCAACCTAAAAAAATCAAAAATTTGAATGCTTATAAATGTTGAATGATAAGTCGGCATGATAATAATAATAAGTCGGCATGATAAGACGGTGTAAATGTTGTTGTGTAACTTATGTGGCACTTTTTTGATTAATAAATGGTGAATTTATATGTTAGAGCCTTGGCACACGATCTTTGAAAAAAAATGACAGCCTAATTTCAGATTTTCGAGGTTGCATAGAACGCTGATGATTCATATTTAGGGCCATTTACAGACAAAATGACGAGCCTGTGGCCTTCAGAAGGCGTCTCTTTTTTCAATTTTCTGGAGTTCACTAGCGTTTTAAGAAACTAAACTTTGGCATTTTTTTTTAGAAAAATAGCACTTTGGAAATTTTCGATTTTTCAAGGTTGCGTCGAACGCTGATAAATCATTTTTAGGGCCCTTTTGAGACAAAATACCGACTTTATAGCCATCAGAGAGCTTCTATATTTCAACTTTTTGACGTTTTGTAGCGTTTTAAATCATTTATTTTCCGCATCATTTTGAGAAAAAATGGCAAGACTATAGCCTTTGGAAATATCTTTGATTTTTCAAGGTCGCGTCGAATGCTGATAAATCATTTTTAAAGCCCTTTTGAGACAAAATGCACGACATCAGAGCCCTCAGAGAGCTTCTACAATTCAACTTTTTGACGTTTTGTAGCGTTTTAAATCATTTATTTTCCGCATCATTTTGAGAAAAAATGGCAAGACTATAGCCTTTGGAAATTTTTTTTTATTTTCAAGGTTGAATCGAATGCTGATATATCATTTTTAGAGCCCTTTTGAGGCAAAATGACGACTTTGTAGTCTTCAGAGAGCTTCTATATTTCAACTTTTTGACGTTTTCTTGCGTTCTAAATCATTTATTTTCCGCATCATTTTGAGAAAAAAAGGCAAGACTATAGCCTTTGGAAATTTTTTATTTTTCAAGGTTGCGTCGAATGCCGATAAACGATTTTTAGAGCCCTTTTGACACAAAATAACGACTTTATAGCCATCAGAGAGCGTCAATTTTATGATTTTTCGACGTTTTGTCGGGTTTTATTGCATTTACATTCGACATTATTTTGAGAAAAAAGGGCAACACTTTAGCCTTTACAAATTTTCAAATTTCCAAGGTTGCGTCAAAGTTGATATTTCACTTTTAAGGCCATCTTGAGAGAAAATGAAGACTTTAGAAGCTCCGGAAAACTTGTATTTTTCGATGTTTCAACATCTGTCACGTCTTCAATTGTTATGCATTCAACATCTGTCTTTACGGCCGCCAGAAAACATTTTGTGCCCCAAGGCAGGGACACAAAAACTGTGGCAGTATAATGCACAAACCTATTTTTAAACCGTCTCTTCAAACCGTGGCAGTAGCCGAGTGGTAAAGTGCTTGTTTCGTAATCGCAAGGGCAGGGGTTCAAATCGTGATGCCGGCCTCTTTGTGGAAAAATATTCCTTAAAGAATTTAGAATTTTATTTTCTGACGTTTTGTCGCATTGGCGGAATTGACTCAGATTATTTGTCACTGAAGTTCCCACCACAGAGGTAGCATAATGGTATGAGCGTCTGCTTCCAATGTGGGAGGTGCCGGGTTCAATGCCGTACCGGTCACCGGCCGGAAAGCCACCGGATTCAAAGGCAAGAGGGATGTGTTACCCGGACCTGGCTCAATCCACAGTGGTACACCCCTCGCCCTGGGGATTTCTCGGGGTTAACGCGAGCGCTTCGCAGTTGTGCTACGGCACGGTGAGGCTTGTCATGCTCGGGGGGGTTGCTTGAGCTACATGGCGGCTATTGGGTACCCTGGACCTTCGGCAAGTCCAGAGCCGCCGTAGCTCGTGGCCCCTACTTTTGCAAAAAAAAAAAATGCTTTTTTCACGAAAAATGGAAGCATCATTTTATTTGGTAGCAGATTTTTTTTTTTCAGGCGTGTAAGCCACAACTGCAGAGTACCAATCCGCATTTCACTTTTAGTGTGCGGCATTGCGCACATTTCAGGGTTGATACTTATGTATCTGGATGATATCCTGGTGTTCCGGCACTTTCCGCTCTGTATATCGAACCATCAACCTTTTGGTTATGAGCTGAACACCATATGCACTGGGCTACTGCCTCGACACAGGATACACAAATTAGAACTTGCTCTGCATAATGTTTTGCAGGTCAAATATAAAAACAAACAACAAGCTTAGGCGTATTAGCGCCATTCACCGCATCGCCTTGTTTTTTTTTCACCCTACTGGCACCAAGATTTGAACCAGTGACCTTTCGGTTTAGAGCTTACCACCTTACCGACTCGGCTATTCTGCCACGGCATGATAAGACGGTGTAAAAGTTGTTGTGTACATTATGCAGGTCATTCTTCAATATTAAATGGCGAACTTCTGTGTCCGAGCCTTGGCGCACGATCTTTGATAAAAAACAGAAAGCCTAAATTGAACTTTTAGACGTTGCATCGAATGCTGATAATTCACTTTTATGGCATTTTTCTGACAAAATGAAGAGCTTATAGCCTTCGGAGAGCTTCAATCATTCGCTTTTTCGAAGTCTTAGCGCGTTTTAAATCATTTATAGTGGCCTTGATTTTGAGAAAAAATGCCAAGACTATAGCCTTTGGAAATTTTCAAGTTTTTAGAGTTGCATCAAATGCTGATAAATCGTTTTTAGGTCCTTTTTCAGACAAATTGACGACTTTATAGCCTCCGGAGAGCTTCTATCTTTTGCCTTTTCGTCGTTTTAACGCGTTTTAAATCACTTATTGTTGCCATGATTTTGAGAAAAAATGTCAAGACCCTTTGAGAATTTTCAATTTTTCAAGGTTGCATTGAATGCTTATAAATCGTTTTTAGGACCTTTTTCAGACAAAATGGCGACCTTATAGCCTTCAGGGAGCTTCTATCTTTCGCTTTTTCGACGTTTTAACGCGTTTTAAATCATCTAGAGTTGCCATGATATTGAGAAAAATTGGAAAGACTATATATACCCTTTGGAAACTTTTGATTTTTCAAAGTTGCATCAAATGCTGATAAATCGTTTTTAGGACCTTTTTCAGACAAAATGACGACTTTATATCCTTCGGAGAGCTTCTATCTTTCGCTTTTTCGACGTTTAACGCGTTTTAAATCATATAAAGTTGCCATGGTTTTGAGAAAATGTGGCAAGACTATAGCCTTTGGAAATTTTCGATTTTTCAAAGTTGCATCATATGCTGATAAATCGTTTTTATGGCCCTTTTGAGACAAATTGAAAACTTTTTAGCCTTCGGAGCGCTTCTATATTTTGATTTTCTGACGTTTTGACGCGTTTTCAAATCATTTGTATTTGGCATGATTTTGAGAAAGAATGGCAACACTACAGCCTATAGACCAACGTTCACACCATCGTATCAAGCCGTGGCAGCAGCACAGCGGTAAAGTGTTCGACTCACAATCGGAATAGCAGTGGTTCAAATCCCGCTTGCGTACACATGTCTAAGCAGTGTTCTTAAATCTTTGAAAAATTTTATTTTCTGAAGTTTATTCGCACATTGTTGAAAGTGACAGATTATTTGTCACTGAAGTTCCCACCACAGAGGTAGCATAATGGTATGAGCGTCTGCTTCCAATGTGGGAGGTGCCGGGTTCAATGCCGTACCGGTTACCGGCCGGAAAGCCACCGGATTCAAAGGCAAGAGGGATGTGTTACCCGGACCTGGCTCAATCCACAGTGGAACACCCCTCGCCCTGGGGATTTCTCGGGGTTAACGCGAGCGCTTCGCAGTTGTGCTACGGCACGGTGAGGCTTGTCATGCTCGGGGGGGTTGCTTGAGCTACATGGCGGCTATTGGGTACCCTGGACCTTCGGCAAGTCCAGAGCCGCCGTAGCTCGTGGCCCCTACTTTTGCAAAAAAAAAATGCTTTTTTCGCGAAAAATAAAGGCATCATTTTATTTGAAAGCAGATTTTTTTTTTCAGGCGTGTAAGCCCAACTGCAAATTACCAATCCGTATTTCACTTTTAGTGTGCGGCATTGCGCGCATTTCAGGGTTGATACTTATGTATCTGGATGATATCCTGGTGTCCCGGCACTTTCTGCTCTGTATTTCGAACCATCAACCTTTTGGTTATGAGCTGAACACGATATGCACTGGGCTACTGCCTCGACACAGGATACACAAATTAGAACTTGCTCTGCACAATGTCTTGCAGGTCAAATATAAAAACAAACAACGCACTTAGGCGTATTAGTGCCATTCACCGCATCAACTTGTTTTTTTTTTCACCCTACTGGCACTGGGATTTGAACCAGTGACCTTTCGGTTTAGAGCTTACCACCTTACCGACTCGGCTATTCTGCCACGGCATGATAAGATGGTGTAAAAGTTTGTACACCTTATGCAGCCCATTTTTAAATATTAAATGGTGAAATTTTATGTCCGTTCTACCACGACTGTCTTTTCGAACAGGAAAGCAGCGGTGAATTATCGTTAATAAGTGTCCCTACAAGAAAATCGCAAACAATTATCGATTGTAAAGGGTCCGGTATCCTCCCACCAACGCCTCCTCTAGAAAGATGCCTGCCGCATGAGACGAAAAACAGCTGCCACACCCTTTCTCTCCTTCATTTTAAAATGTTCTCGGTCGCTAGCATCACCTGTGGCGAACGCTGCAACAATGCAACACTTTGCATAGCCTCCGAAACAGCGGTGCAATGTTGCAGGTCTCGAACAACTCTCGACTGACGCGCCCCTATGAGCCTCGGATGAAAGACGCTTAGCTGGTACGGCCGCCACCGTGATGATAGATGAATGGATGGATATGGCTGTACCCTTTAGATCGGGCGGTGGCTAGTGCCACCAAGCCGTAATACTTAATGAACCAAAAACTAGATTTATTTTTTTTTCTTTAAAAAGTGAGTTTGAGGATTCGTACGTCGCAGTGAAGGGTTTAATTTTCACTCGTGCCTTGACTTTAGCCGCCAATCAGATAACCTCCTTCTAGTTAAGCCTACCCGCTTAAAGTCTATTTTGCCCTCACTGTCCCTAAACCCCAGTGCTTTGAAAAAACTCTGCGCCATCATCCTGAACTATAGGATGAAGCCCTTTACAGAACATGATCAAGTGTTCGGCAGTTTCTTCTTCCTCTCCATACGCACTGCATACTGTGTCTACCCCTTCGTGTTTGGCCCGATATGTCTTGGTTTGCAATACTCCCGTTCTGGCCTCAAACAGTAGAGAACTTCCTCGAGTAATATGATAGATCCTTTCCCTGGCAATTTCCTGTTTAAAAGTTCGATATATCTCTAGTGCGGACTTCTTAATCATGCCAATTCTCTACATATCGGTCTCGGCTTCCTTCACCTTCTTAACGGATAATTCTTTTTGATTTGACCCCCAGTTGTTTTCCAAATATTTACCAGACAATTTTCTGATTCGCTTCCGCCATTTTGTATCGACATTCTTCATGTACAAGTAGCTGAATACCTTCCTAGCCCAACGCTCCTCCCCCATTTCTCTCAATCGCTTCTCAAATTTTATCTTGCTGCTCGCTTCCCAGCCCTCAAATGATATCCATCCCATATCACCTTGTACTCCCTGATTTGGTGTATTCCCGCGGACGCGTGAGCTCCTAAGGCAAGCCTACCTATTCCACGTTGCTCAATTTCTAATCTTGCTTGAACTTCTGATCTCATGCACAAGACCGCATTGCCGAACGTCAGACCAGGAACCATGACCCCTTTCCATATTACTCTCACAACATCATACCTATTGTAATTCCACAGTGCCCTGTTTTTCATTGCCGCTGCATTCCTGTTACCTTTAGTCGACACGTATATTTTGTGTTCCCTTAGGTACTCGGCCCCATTTCTTATCCATACGCCCAGATATTTGTATTTATCTGTTATCTCTAGCGTGGCCTCCTGTATTCTAAGCTCACTACCTTCATTGTCATTAAAAATCATGGCTGCTGATTTTTCCTCACTGAATCTGAAATCTAACCTATATCCCTCATTACCGAAGATGTCCAGGAATCTCTGCAAATCTTTCTTGTTGTCGGCCATTAGCACTCTATCATCTGCGTACATCGATGCTGGTAGTGCCTGTTCAATGAGTTTTCCTTGTTTGACGAAAGCGAGGTTGAAGCCCAGTCCACTTCCCTCTAATTTGGTCTCTAATCCTTGTAGGTACATGATGAATAACAAGGGTGACAGAGGACGCCCCTGCCTAAGCCCCTGTTTCACCTCTGTGGGCTTAAATACCTGTTTTTCCCACTTTTTAACTACCTTGTTACTTTTATAGATCTTCTTTGAAAAATTAGTGACTACATCTTCCACGCCTAGTGTGTCCAGTATTCCCCACAATTCCTCTTGAACCACGCTATCGTACGTTCCCTTGATATGCAAAAATGCTAGCCACAGGGGCCTGTGTTCCTTTTCTGCTATTTCGATGCACGGCGTCAGTGAGAACAGATTGTCTTCCAACCTCCTGTGTTTCCGAAACCCATTCTGCAGTTCCCCCAGCACCCCCTCATGATAGTGTCGGTCGCGAGTTCCACCGCGCGGAGCTTGTTTAAAACCTTAGGCAGGCCAACTCCGCTGGGAGCGCGAGCCATTCCCCAGGCATCTTTCTAGAGGAGGCGTTGCTCCCAGGCACCACACACTTAGCAAGAGGCAAGCGTTGGCCTGAAGCCTCCTTCATACAAACACGCACCCGAACCCATTGTGGTATGTAGCCACTATTACCCAGATCAGTACATTGACAGGAGCAATTTATGCGAAGAAAAGGTGAACCTACGTTGCATCCTGTGGGCCTGTCCAAAGGCGGTGCAACAGGGTTGCACAATCAATACTGATGAGTAGTGGGAGACCACGCTGTTCAGCAGACCCAGGTGAACAGCTCTTGGCAATAGACGCCAGACTCTGCCCGGACGGCGCTGCTAAAAACGGGGCCACAAGCGCCCTCATTGCCACGTCGCTATAACTGGGTAGTGCAAAGAAAGACGTCCGCAAGCGAATGTCCCCCTTTTCCTCTCGTGTTTAGACGTGGTTTCCTCAAAATTAAAAAGCTGGAAAGCTTCTTTTCGTCAATCTACCATTGTTTCAGAAAAGTAGGAACCATATCGAAGCTAAGCGCAATACCGCGCAAAAAAAAAATGGTTCAGTTTTTTCAGCAAGTCAACTCACAAGTGCACGCGCGCATCGCAAATGACATCGAGTTCGAGGCGAGCACTTGGACGTGCGTTCTGTTACGCCTAAATGCGTTAAACTTGGGCACACGCGTAAGGACAAAGCGATGAAGTACATGCACAAGCTCGCTTTATTCGGCACGAACGGTTTCGGATGCATCCATCTCTCACTTCCTGTGCATTGAACTGTTTTATTGCGCATCCTCGAATGTTGTGTAGACGATTGTCTTCCGTTTGTACATAGTGCAAATGGGGATATATTGGCGATGCGTGGGGACTGATGGGGATTCACTGAGAAACACCTAGAACGTTCGTTGGGGATTGGTGGGGATTCGTTGTACACCGAGAAAGTGGATACGTACGTATCCACAAGGAAAGGCCAAACTGAAACATCCCAGATAGCTCAGGCAACTGCGGAGCCCACGGGCAAGAAAAACGTTACGTTGGAAACGGCCAAAATTCACCGATTCAGTTGTATGAGCGATGCTGTGCGGCGACACGTTTATCGGGTGCTCCACCAGTCTGCATTTAACTGTTGCACGACACCACCACAGTCAGAGGCTCCGCAGAGTTTCATAGTCAAGGTTACCACGGTTATCCGTCTAGGCTACATTGAAACAATAACGAGATACCCACATTATCATACTTCCTCGAGCGATCAGCTGTGGAGAAGCAAAGTGGTTCGCTTACCCAAAGTGCTCGCAACAGCCCGTATTCGCTCTTGCGGCTTTGCTCCGCAACAGCTACGGAAATCGGTAAAACTAAAGCCCTTTACGTTCATGGCAATTCACATGGTGTCGACGGAGAGCTTTCTTAGTAGCGCGCGGAGCTGTTGCATCTGCTCGGTTTTCGCCGTTGTTTTTAAAGCTTTCAAATAAGAACTGCACGTGCCTTCTGTCGTAGACAATCGCACCATTTCTCGCCGCGAATAAGCTAGAGAACGTTAGAGCTCTTCGATCGTGGCATGCACCAGGAAGCCGTGGCGACTTGATGGGCCTCCGCTGCAATATTGTCTGTGAAACGGACGCACTTTTTGGTACGAGCCTAGCCAAATACGGCGTCACTCAAGGCAATTATGCCTTCGGTTCACGGCACCTCTGAATCAACCTAGCACTTTATTCACATTTAATTAACTCCCTCATGTTTATTATATTAAATGGTCATTCGATTCACCGGAATTTTCACTTGCCTCCCTTAACGTATAGTTTGTAGTTTGTATGAGCCACTCCTCCGCGCCCTCTACCACCCCGGAAACTGTTCCTGCACGAGTCATTTTGTTCAAGGAGGCGATTACCCAGTTCTAAGAGTGCAATCTTTCTCAACGCATGCTTAGAATATGTTTGCGCCATGTCGTCCGCGCTTAAACATGGCGCCGCCTCCTTCACTGCACAGTCGCTTCACTGCACAGCCGTTGAACATTTGGCTAGGCGTTGATATAGTGTACTGGAATATGGGGTAGTGTGTTCAGGGAGGAGCCGTGGCTGACGCAGTTTGTATCGATAGCCGCGAGATGGCGCCACCTTAGCATGGGCTGTCACTGCGAGGCGGCGCTGCCCATGCTACGGCAGCGCCGCCTTGGGAACCAATTTTTTTGTCCACGTGCGTCGCTTCACGCGATGCATGGCGAGAGAGGGTGCCTGAACACACTACCCCATATTCTAGTACCCTATAGCTTTGACCAAGTGCACTTCGTCAACGCCCAGCCATATTCAACTGGTGCCTGCGTTTACTTGTGAACGTAGTTGCTCAAAAAGCAATACGCATATCTCAGGTGCAAGATCAATACGCAAGCATTACGTGGCGTGTGCTTTTACAAGAAAATAGACACGTAATTCTGAAAACCCCAGTGTACCTTCAGCTGCACTGCTAATGCGACACAATGCACAAAGAAGGCCGGCAAAAAGACCATCTCTTTCGATTACATTTGCAGCAAAACACGCGGCTTCGCGGTCATTTTCCCTACCTCCTACAGCAGGTCCCGAGCCAGCAGCTCATTTACCACACACAAAACACAGGGTACTGTAAAAACCAGATTTATTTTTAAAACATCTTTCCCGCGACCTAGCTACAAACTATCAACAGGCAAAAAGAAATCTAACGGAGGTTTTTACAAAGCAGGTTCGTGAAATGCTGCACAAACAATTCTGGTCCAGCAGAACAAACAACATGCTCAAGGAAACGGCAAAAATATGTACACAATAGACATGTGAAATGCGAGCGTTGCAATGAATGTGTCGTAATGTCGTGTGCATAGCTTTTCCAAACACAAACGCCCTCCCGCGGCTCTCGCTCGAAACCCAGCCTTGGTAGCACGGACGTCGCACTCGCTTCACGTCACGCGACGAGGAGCGGAGGTGACGCCGCGCCTGGAACAACAACGTCTGCTTCGAGTGCACGTTTCGTTTGCAGCTAAGCAAATTCGAACGGCACGAGCGTTGAAGGCGAACCGCCTGTAAAAGGAGGTTGACTGTGTTCTGTGAGGGTTATGTACAGCGTGAAACATGCCAAGCGATGAGGGTTTTAAGCTATGTACAGTAGTGCTGTTTGATATCACAAGTAAGGAATAAAATTTCCTCGACTCATACCCCGTATTCAGAAACGCCCATCGACTTGAACTTGGATTGCCACAGCCTTCAATGTAGCACAAATGCATCGAACGTGCCACTGCGTTCGAAAGTGCACTGCATTGATGGCGGTGGCAAATAAAGTTGAAGTCGGAGCGATTCTGAATACGGAAAATAGCATCTCAATTATTTTCTTTTTGTCACTCCATCGAAGATGCCTCCATTCACTAAGCTATAAACAAGTGGAAGTGGGAAATTTGGTTCACAGTGTGTTCTGTGGTGAACAGCTGCAGAATCTCCAGCACAGATACTTAACCTTAATGGCATGAGACTAAACTTTGCTAATATAATTAGCGTTTCAAGAGGTAACACTGCATTCTTTTGCGCATTTACAACCTGGCTGGCACAATGTCACAAAATCAGTTGTCGCCAACACCTGGCTAAGAGAAGAAGACCCAATTATTACCTTTTATGTTAATTTATTATTTAAGTGAATTCATTGTATATTTATTTGGATATTTCATTCAATTTAATAATGTCCAGCAATTAAAAATTATAGTATCATAAATTATCCTAAATTATCCTAAATGGGGTGACACAGTGCGTCAAGAGAGACAGACATTGCCAGACCTTCTCTCAACCATGGAAGCCATGGTCTGTGCGAAAAAAAATCCATGCAAAATACTTCCTAAGTGTTTCTGCGAAAAGAACTAGTAGCAACAGTGCAACAAGAAAATAAAAACAAATCACTTAAAGAACCGTAACCAGAAATCACAGCTTCTCACTGCACTGAAGTCGTCAATCAGTGACCACACTTAGCACTGCCTGGCCTGATCAAACGAAGCTCGTTTGACATTACAATAACAAAAGCTAAGTGGCTAAATCAATTTGCAAGAAAGAAAACACATTCAAGAAGCTTGGTGAATGCACACACTTATACTTCCTTGGCACTTGAAGGAAAATTTATATCGCAATCAAGCACACGCTACCCATTCTTTAGCGAGAACACATCCATCGCATTTAGCACCGTTCGAACACCTGTTCACTAGAGAGCCAGCACAGAAAGTTTAGACACCGCAAGACAAGAAAAAGCTGAATATTCTCATTGCTTCCCCCAGACGGCCCTGAATTTGGTCTTCTAGGTTGTTTTAAAATGAATTAGCATGTACCATGCAGTTCCATCACATACTCGCATAAATTGCTAAAAAACTCTAGCTTTGAAAGACGTAGTGGCCTCTAAACTTTTAATGCTGACTGTACATTCATTCATTAATGGTAGGGATTCAAAAGCCAAACTCATACTTCCAAAAAAAAAACCTAAAAATTTCAACACAAAAACACTGAAAACTGCAAGGCTGAAAAAACACAGCAATCAGACTTCCCAGAACTTTCAAAATCTATAGTGCTGCAAACTCACGAGGAAGTTATAGAAGTGTTGTAACATAAATTGCCAATAACTATGATTACATTTCTATCTTATTATTTCTTTTTATTTTATTAAATCAATGTCAGTTTTCGAAATTGCTTACTGTATTTTACTCCGTGATATTGGCGGCGAGTCGGAAATGATATTCACACATCCACATTTCAAGGTTCTTTAGGGCGCACAGAACACAAGCACGACAGACAGACAAGCGCTCGTCTGTCTCTAGTTCCCGTGTTCTGTGCGCGCTAAGAAGAGTTAAAATATGGACACGTACCAACTCGTCCAGCTATCACTTATATTCACACATCTTCTAAAACCCAGATCTCTCTAAAGTAAGTTGTAGAAAGTGGGCGTATTGAGAGCCGAAACATTCTTATATTATCGGCAAATGCTGGGGAACAAGCAGAGACCTTAGACATTTTCAAAGCAATCAAAGTGCGTAGCTATATGGCTGAGAAAACACAGAAGCAGGCTTTTAAGAAGAAGTTACTAGTCTCCCACACATTTAACAATTTCGCTGATCCCAATGATTGCATCCACTACAATGCACGCACTGCAAGGACGTGGCAGCAAGTCTGCTGAACACCAATGCATGTCCCGCCTTTTGTCACAAGATTTCGGCAAAGTGGACTGACAACAGGGCTTGTTGCAGAGATGGTTGGCTAAGACTTGAGCAAAAAACAGATAAGGCGCAAGGACGACTGAGACAAAGCGCAAAAAAATCCGACAGACACGGGCGCCAACTTACAACTGTTTGTTTACAGAAACCGTGCCAATCTATAGGCTGTCAAACAAGCTAATCTCTTAGCAAGAGATTCTTGTGAAGATTTCTTAGTTATGTCTTGCTGCTATAAGATTGCCTTGTTTGACCGTATACTTGAATTCCTGCAGTTTCTGTAAATAACAGTTGGAAGTTTGCACATGTGCCTGTCAAGTAGTATAGTAGTATCTTTGCTTTGTCCCCGTCGTATTTGTGCCTTACACGTTTTTTCCTTAGATTGACAAAGCTATCAAGATTTACATTAGCACATATTTTCCAGTTGAAGTACACAAAACAAGCTTTACTAACTAGACCCCTACCTCTATTATGCAAATTAAAAACATTAAAACCAGAACATACGCTCACACCTCGTGCATGTATTTCAGCTCATTTCTCTTGAGACAGAGGAACAGTTCTCTCAAACGCCACACAAACGCTGCGTGACAACGCAAGACACTGTCAGTCCACTGGAAGATTGTCCATGTGATGGCCGTTTGCACTATATACATTGACAATGTACCCTTTCCGCGGGATCTCGACCCAACGAATGACAAGTGAACACATTGCATTCAAGTCAGCCTGAAGGACACCAAAGCCAATTTAGCAAAAAGAACAACCTGATTAAATTTAGGTCAGGCAACATTTGCATGCCTAAAGCAATTTTGCAGCCGCGAGTGGATCAATCTGTTAGCGCATCGAAAACATGCTTGAATCTCTACATGTGCACGATGTTCGGTGTGCAAGTGCCAATTCTTGCACAACAAAGGCAACATCAGTGAACTTCTTGCCTCCCTCGAAACTTTCTCTCGAGTTTTTGTCCGCAGAGGTCTGTGCTGAAAAAATGATGCAACGATGCGAAAAAAAAAAAACCAAAGGTGAAGTGCATGACCAGTCCATTGACACTCTGCTGCTATATACAAGCGGCGCGTCAGTGTGACAAACAAAAAAGAAACAAAAAACAGGACGGCAGAAATGATGGTACACTCTACAACATGCTCCGAGGGTGATGTCAGACGGTGATGTCACCGAACTCCTGGTTCCAGCGCTCGTAGAACTCGAGGCTCTGTGACGACACGCTGCAGCGGACTTTCTTGAGTGAGGTCATGAAGTCCTCGAGTGTTATGTTACGCATCTACCAATGAGAAGAGCAAAACAATGCACACAACAGGTTACACAGAAGACAGTATGGATTAAGATCTGCAAGCTACTACCACGGCCGCTGAATCAAAGCGCACAAGGTGCAGCCTGCTGCGTGGAGTCGCTGAGCGTTAAGGACGGAAGGAGAGTGTTGTTGACAGTTCCGGCCGCACCTTTCGAGGGGGGCGCTAGTAGTAGGGGAGACGTGGGTGAGGCACGTTGCTGAGAGCACGCCTTTATTGCACAGCGGTGAGAGTTTACGGGCAACGATAGCCGGTAGTCCCGTTAATTGTGATGTGTTGTGCCTCTTACAAACTGAAGTGTAGGTCAGCTGGGTAGTTTAAGTGGCAGCATGCTGAAGAACTGTTCCGTTCCCTTGGACACGTCAAACGCCAAGAAAAATGCCCATTTGGCCTACCATGAATTTCAGTCAGATGCTGAGCGCCGACAAGCTTGGCTCAGAATTATCTCCAGGCACGGACGGTACTAGAGGAAAAGAAACAAGGTGGGAACCCAGATACCATTCTTTGGTTTGTTCTCTGCACTTCACTGAAAATGACTTCAAGAAAGGCGATGAACCGAGATTGCTTTTACCAGCTGCTGTCCCGACGCTGTTACCGAATTACCCTTCATATACGCAAAAAGGTAAGCGCTCCTAGAATAAAGAAGCCGCCTTAAAGAGAAGTAGCAGATGGCAGTACGTCAGTTCACACGAGCAATAGTGTAAGTGGCCCACATAAAAGCTCACATGGAGATGTCGAGCCGAACTCTTCAGCGAAGACGAACATGCTGCAGCTGCGGGATTTTCAAAGGCAACATCCGACTTTGCACTGCCTACTGAAAGCGAGCACCAAACAAGCTCATGTACAGCTAAAATGACCCAACCCTTGATCTCAAGGAGATGATGGAAGACTCGATAGAAAAAAAAAACTAATCACCTGCAGCTAATATCCTGCAACATTCAAGTCCGGAGAAGTGACAACGTGTGTAAACTTCACTCTGCCCTATTCCCTTATTTTACAACGTGCCCAGCACTACGGCGTGGTTCGGGCAGCCTTCAAACCACAAACCACACCAGTGATGTTTTTCTGAAACTGCTGCTTTGACCGCAGCTAGCCAAGTGGACAGGCAAGGCAAACGCAACTGTGCAGCGTCTCGTAAAGCTGCCACACAAGCCCCTCTAGAGGAAAGTGCTATGCCTTCGAAGCCAGACGGCGCACCACTAACTTCATTTTTTTTTTAATGTACTTTACAATGTGAAAATACTCAGCCATGAAAGAAAACACGTGCATGCTTAGACCAGTGAGTGATTTTTTTTTTAATTAAGTTATAATTCAATTTACGCACAAAGCGTTGCATTTCCCTACTTTCTGCATGCACGTTGCAGTATTGAAATCGCACAAAGAAGTTTTGCAATTGCAGTTTGTGAGAACATTGTGCAATGCATTCGGGACCCAACTTAAAACACATGAATCAGCCCTGTGATGCAAACACGAGACAAACTTTGTCATTAACGCTTTCTAGTTTTCAAGCATGAGGTCAAAGCTGGCTGCTTCCACGACGAGCATGTTTAGTCACGATCAGTCCGTTGCCCACAGAAAAAAGGAATAACCTCTGCATCGAAGGAAAAGTCCTGTTGTAGCGTAAAAGAATGCACTGAGCAGGCCAGAAATTTGACGTGTGCACTTAAAGCAATTTGACGCAAACGCAGCGAGCACGCGACGCCGCTTCCCAGGTACAAACCGTCCTTGAGCAGTGGCACGGTGATGGAAGTAAAGTGAACTAGGCCTTTCCCAGCGTTTTCGGCACACGCAGAGAGGCCGCACCTGTGCGCTTTGATCTAGCGGCTGTGCTACTACAGTCAAAGTTCATCACAGGTTCGTTCTAACATGAATATAGCTTTGTTGTATGCAAAAATTCAGAATAGAAAATTTCTGGCTCATCATAGAAATGCCACTCACAATTTAATTATTTTGACTGATAATTCATTTTAGTACCACATATTCATTCATTTATAGAGAATCAATAGACCCTTTTTGACAATTGTAAGGTTAACTTTCCTGCTATACAGTTTTCCCGAATAATGGCGGCTGGTCACTTTCTGCATACAGATCATCCCAGCCTAGTTTACTCGCGCTATTACATAGGAAACGTAGGTTCATCTCTCTGAACATTAATGCACATAACAGACTCCATTCCAAGCAGGGCTAATATGCCGTGCACGAAAGCGCACTCGCACATTGTGAAAAGGGTCTATTGTATGTATGCTATAAAAGGCATCGTTTGAAAATTGAATTATCCAGAGCAAGCACCAAAAGCGATGAAAAGGCTGGAAACAGTAAAGCAAAACTCTGGGTGGCACCCAGTGGTACTGCTCAGAGTCAAAAGACACAACATAAACATATACATCGTGTAAGTGAGCAATTCTAATGTTATTCAAGCCAGTCCAGTGCAGTGCAGCGGAGCATACCAAACTACGAACTCCAGGAATACCGGTTAACCCCATGAAGACATCTATCTCTCTCACAGTAGGCTCGCCAGCAAAAAGAAAGCAAGTTGTTACCCTAAAGCACTTACTACTTCGAATTGCCGCCCAATGTTTCCGAACCTCGCACCTCCGTGAGATAACAAAAAATTATGACGAGACTGCAGCATTCAGTGCAATACCAAATCGGTGAGGTTGGCAAATAGATGTGCTGCATTACTTTTCGCGCATGCACCACCTCTTTGCAACACCAGTTCTACCGATACATGCGAATGCGTCTCGCAGCAACGCCATGACGTCATCGCTATCATAATTGAACAAATCCGACCATGAACACACTTTGCAAACACACTTGCATTAGTTGCCTCTAGAGTTTACAAGCTCTAGAAAGGCACTTTCGCTGTCGCAGTGCTGCATGTTCTGCACAGGTATGAATTTTTTTTTTTTTTTAATCCCTTGGTGTGGGACACAGAAATGTTTTCGTACCACATGTGGTCGCCGACAGTTTTGCAGTTATGCACTCTAACCTCACTATAACGTAGTTTCATCTTACATGAAAATATGTTTGTTATACCCGAAATTTCATTATTACTATATATTACTTACACTTTCTATTGCAAAACTATTTATTTATGGTGCTTCGTTATAACCAATATTTCGCTACATCCGGGTTCGTTGTATCACGGTTTGAGTCTATTCACTTTAGTACGCTGTTATCACTGGCACAGGTGTCTACCATTGCTTATCTGCTGGTTATCAAAACCCGTCTAGAAAACGAGAGGGTGTTTCTATCTAAAGTGCAAAACTGAAATAAGTTAGCTTTAAGTCACCCATTCTCTGTCAAAACTTGTTGCAGCATTTCTTGCAAGCATGCAACGCTCATGCTGAAGTCGGATTCGTGTCAAATCGCCAAACACGAATTTGGAAGCTACCGCATGTTTGATGCCCGCTATTTGTAGCTTAACAGTCTCTACGTATACCAGTCCGCTGTAGCTGATGCAGCGAACTCATATACCGTTTTTACGTGATTTAAGTGACAATAGTGCCAGAAATAGTGACAGAAATCTACGATCATTTGAAAACACTTAACACACAAGCTAGAGCTATGAAATATCAAGAGTTTCCAAGACATTAGCATATGCTGCTTGTTTTAGAGTCACAGATGATGGTTACAGCAAACTTTAGAAAGCAAGGAGTTTGACAGCAAAAGTTGCCCAGTTTGTCTCAAGGGCTATGCAAGCATAAGCTTTTTCTGGTACACAGACTTTTCCTATTTATAACCCATATACTATAAACCTTCAAAAACCAGAAGGCTGTCATTAATTTGATTGCAATAGTACATATTCTATGAAACACCACTTTCACTCCACTTGTCAGTGTTTGTTAATCTTGCCCACAAATGCACTAAAACCTCAATATAACAAACCCGAATATGAACAAATATTCATTATGAAGTAAATGAAAAATAGTGCACCAACAGACACAGTGTTGGGAAGGTACCTTTATAATGAAATTTTGATTATAGCAAAGATATTCGTGTAACACGCAACTTCGTTATAATTGGGTCTGAATGTATAATACAAGATAAGCTCATTAAAAATGATTGGTCACAGTGCGAGACTGTTTTGTCCTTTCGTCTTGTGAATATGTGCTTTTTGAGCCGATTTGATGATGATTTGAGATGATTTAATTTGGATGAAAAGAGGGGCGGCAAAGGAGTTACGGTTTTCACTTTGTCATTTTTCAGAGCTATTAGCAAGCAACTTGCAAGAAAACCAACTATATATTTGAATTTAGCATAAAAAGTTCCATAAACAGCTCAAGTTCTATTGCTCTAGGGTGAATATTAAAAAAAAACTGTCTTCGAGTAGCTACTCCCCTTAAACAATACCCCACATCCTGTTGCATAGCCCTAAGAATTGTGAAATAAGTGAAAACACTTTCATCAAGCTTCTGTAAAGACCCTGGCGGTCCCCGATAGCCATAGTACTTGGGTCAACAGCAGCAAAAAGCCATTACAAAATTTTCTCAGCGTCACAAGCAGGTGATACCGTACAAGTACTGCATGGCAGCAAAGCTCCAGTTGCGAGCAAGATTCCACGCATTCACAGCACGCAAGGCGTAAGTTTTGGCAGGTTAGCGAGTCCCACAGTGAATTTCACCTGCCTTTCGTGTGAAGCAAATCTCGCACCTCGGCATTTGCTTCTTGCTTAATTCAGAGCCCGACTCGCGAGCCTGCCAAACAGAACAGAGCGAAAACATTCAGCACAATATATGAACTGCGTAAATTATCAACTAGAAATTTCAGTGGCTCGTGTAGTCGACCGCCAAAAGCAAAGTTCCATACAGCATGCAACATTCAGAACTGAGATGAATGCCCAATTATTCACTTGCCTTTTTGGGGTCGACGCACCGGACTTGCTCAGGATTGAGCTCTGCAAGAAGAGAACAATCCCAAATTAAACATTTCTTTCAAGGTCTCACACAATCAAATCTGAAACCACAATATGTAACATGTTTACTCGCATAATAGGTGCACTTTTTTTCCAGAGAATCCGGTGCCAAGTTTAGGATGCATCTATCTATGAGACAGGATAAAATTTCCAAAAATTTTATTTCAGACAGCAGCATAGACCGCCGATAGTGTAAGCTGCTACAGTCGCAAATATCTGCACTACAACTGAAACAACCTTCTTCATAGACTACACTAGAGCAAAACACGTTGAGCATGCAATCTTGCATGTCTGAGAATTGGAGGCATGCAATGCAGTGTGCCTGCTAGAATTCAAGTTCCCAAAAATTAACAGCGAAGAACTCGCACTGCTAACGAAATGAATGTGGAAAAAAAAAATATTGTGAAAAGGAAGCACCATCGCTGAAATTTACGGATGTACTTTTCAGGCCACCACCAAAATTTTGTTTGATTTCATGGGCTCAAACACCATATAAAAAACACAGCAATCGAATAGCAAACCATCTTCGAGTGTTGCAAGCACAACCCATGCCCCCTTTTCTTCAAGTAGAGCCACAACAATAAGTTATGTTTGTTCTATACAAAACCACACCTTTGGTCGTCCACGAACCCCACTGAAAAACAACTAACGCTGCTCAGGCCTAGCCTAGAGTTCGGGATATTGTCGCGCTAAGTTTGTACAAACCATCATGAATACTAGGCGTTGAAAAGGTCATACTCAAGCAGTGATCCAAGAGTACCAGACTTTATACAATGTTCAGGTTCGCGGCTGGGAAATCAACAGGGACGAAAATCTGCCGAGCGCAGTGGCAGCCAAGTCGAAAAGATTTAAACTTGTGAACAAGGTATCAGACGTGACAGCTGTGACGTTTTTACCCAACAGGACACTAAACGTGCACTTGACGAGAACGTGGTCGTAAATTCTAAGCGAGGCGCGTGCAGCCAGAGCCATCCATGTGCCAGGACAGTTTACTCAGAGGTCGCGGTCTTCTTGATTCAACCCTTCCTCCTAACTGACCTTCCTCACCCAGTGAGCCCACGCAGCATTGCTGTGGTTTTTTTTTTTTCTTCTTTTTTTTCTTGCTCATGCAAGACGAGCGTTACGGTGCAAACGCCACTTACCGAGACAACTGAGGAGGTGGCCATAGTGCTCGCGGTGGCGACCATTGAAGCCGAAGTAGTAATGGATGGATGGATGGATGGATGGATGGATGGATGGATCCATAGTGACTCGCAAGTAGCGATACGCAAATATGCTAATGGCCGTGTCTCTCGAAAGGAGCTGCGAATCCTAATGACTAATGAAACTTCAGATCAAAAATGACACTTTCGTCATATGGACCCCCCCACACACACACACACAAACCCCGCTGGCCGGCAACGAGGCGGCGCACGCGGCGGCTCAAGCACTCTCGAACCGAGCCGTTGCGAACGCCGACGCCGCCTCGGCCGAAGTTCTACGCGAGGAAGAGTGGGAATGGGAAGATCGCAGGACTAGTTACCACGAAATAACACAGCATTACAAGCTAGGAAGGCGAAAGTACCCTCCGCCACACAGCAGGTTAAATAAAAAACGGGCGATTGCGTGGCGACAACTGCAAACAAATACTTATCCCAATCCAGTTCTCTTTAGTCTCTGTTACCCTGATCTGTATTTACCAGAAAAATGCAAGGTTTGGGACGACAGGGCTACACTTGCCCACATACTATGGCAATGCTCGAGTTTAGATGACAGCAAAGACAAACACCACGATCAGGCACTTTCGGACGGCAAGAAACGCTGGGAGGGTGTTCTGCTCAGCTCCTTATTAGAACAACAACTGTGGGCCATCCAGCGAGCCGAGAAAACCACACAAGCCCAAGGGCTTGTGGCTGACCCTTAGGCTGGTGCTGATGACCGCCATAAGTCAACTTTGCTGGACTTCATAAATAATGTTATTCTTCTGTACCGTGCAAATACGGTACAGAACTACTGATCATGGGCCAGTGTGGGGTGCGCCTTTTACACTCGAACCTCATTATAACAAAATTGCATCATACATAAAAATAGGCTTATTATTTACAAAAATGCATTGTATCTATTGCATTTATTTATTGTATCTATTGCGAGGCCAAGCAACAGAAGCACCGCTGCCACTGAGCTCCACAGCCATGTTCCAGCCAGCACAAGCCTGGCAGCCGCGATATAACCCGCCACTGCCGCCATTCCCCACTTCTCACCTAGAGTGATGACTTGAGGACTTGGCAGTGGCCTTGGAGCGCAATAATATTTCGCTCTAAGGATTCATGTACAAGCCACTAGAATATCGTCTTCCGCGTGACCTCAAGTGCCGCCTCACGTACTTCTCCTGGAGCCCTCGCCCTCACGATGATCTGAGAGATGGTGTGCGCCAGCATGATGGCATTTAACATCTTTTTTCCGAAAAAGCAACACCACAAATATGCTAATGCTATCCTGCATGCTATCAGCACTTGCCTCATCACCTTCCAGGAAGACTCCACACCACAGCCAGTCCGGACCATTCTATCGACAACAACTGGTCATACAGGTGACACAGACCACCCTTTCGCGCCAACCGACCTATCATAGAGAGACTCAGAGCCCCAGAGTCCATGGCTGCCGTTTCCGGTGTGCCAGCGTGCCACTGACCTGCACACCATCCGAATCACTGCCGAAACCTGCTCAGCTGCACTGTCTGCCCTGCAGAGTCCTCGCCTGTCCCAACACCTGTGGAAGCCCTTGACACCACGCACACCATGGAGCCAGAGCCTGCTGTCGCGATGCACACCATCAGTTTTCTCAACCCACCAGTTCCTACTGCTGAAATGCTTCAAGACACCTCCACCTACAGCTCAAGAAACAGCCAGGGCTTCTCAGAGCTGCCCAAGAGGGTCTACTCTCGTTTTTCTGATGAGCCACGCCACATGACCTGTCGCCAATGCACAAATGAGGTACCATCTACTACCATGAGCAGCCATTTCCTGTTACCTCTGTCGTCTGGTCGTCACTTCATTGAAGGCTGTACCGTTTAATATGCACAGTGCACGACCTCTGGTCTGTCCGGAACAACCATTGCGCAATCGACAAATGCACCATTGTCGACAGTCAAGAAGCTGCAATGTGCGACCCTTAGAGGGGCGTCGATCATGCCATTTACACTACTTTCACCTCCATCATTTCCAACGCGCCCATCTCCTTTGCTTGCTGCTGCTAGCGTCGCGCAACCATCGGGGTCCTTGCCGGCTGCGTGGTTCCCAGTGCCGCCCATAGAACTTGTCAGACTCTTCCGCAGTCCGTACGCCATCCCCCCTGACGATATTCGAACTTCCCTTTGGTCAGTCTAGGAACTGCCACACATTTGTATAGTGCTTATAAGTTGTTCTCACATCTTTTACATTCCTTTCCATCGTGTAACACTGCATCGAACATGCGGAGCCTTTGTGGCACAGCGCTAGCAGCCAGCCAGCTAGATAGAAAGATGACGAGCACCAGTAGCTCGTGGCACAAGACGCCTAGAACGGTCATGTGCTCCTGGCTGGCCGGACACCACGGTACGTCTTCAACTGCTCATTGAAACAGCGATGACGACTCGTCTACGCCGGATGCAGTCACGTCGCTACAAGGGTATGTGAAGCACACTGTACACCTACTGACCAACTGGGTGCTTTAATATGTGCTCTGTAAATGGTACGAAAAATTCCAGCATATTGCTCTCTTCAGAACTGATGTCTGTAGCTTAGAAGAACATTACGTAAATTCTCCTAACTTCAGATTACATACAATAGAGGAATAAACTACGTAAAGTATGTAATCACAAAAGATTATGGCCTTCAGCAATTGATAACATAAAAAGGTGTGTTCCTCCTTACACAAATAAGAGCATTGTGCCTTATAGATTGCCTTGAGCACACACATGTGACATAACTATGCAATGAAAACATACGCTATGTTCTAAATAAGCGTTACTTCAGCCTAGATTATAAATGTGTACCTTGTATTTTTGTTTTGTTTTGTTTTTTAATGTCAGTTTCTATCCTATTTTCATCACTTTGCTGTGTATTCGTATTTTATTAATACAACAAGCAGAAGTTCTTGTCATATTGTGGCTGTTATTGCATGGGAAGGTGGGACCAGTCAAGCTGCCCACACGCAGCTTGTACCTGTGTAGCACCTATGCCTTGCACCTATGTAGCAATAAACTTCAAAACTAAACACCCCAGCTTTCAGTCTAAACTCGAATTCTGAAATAAAGTTCCCCTCCTAATCAAGTTGAGAGCTTTTCATGACAGAGTAAGCATACGGACTCCTCCATGCAGAAACAGGACAAAAAAATGGAAGAAAAACCGCACCTCTTATGGGACCCAGAGCGGCGTCTTTGGCTAGCGCCGTCAGGTCACTTCCTGAGTAGCCGCTGGTCACCCTGCAGGATGCAAAAGTAACAGGCATGCCCACATTATGGAAGAATGCAGTCAGTGCGCAAGACTCAAAATTATTAAGAGGCTGGAGGCATTGTTATCATCATCAGCCTGACTGCCCTGACTGCAGGGAGAAGGCCTCTCCCGTGAAAGCACATAAGATACATACATATGTATCTAATGCATGTATCTATACATATATGTATGATAGGATATAAATATAATATCAATATGACATGTATTAATACATATATACATACATACATACATACATACATACATACATACATACATACATACATACATACATACATACATACACTTTGTTGGGACAACGAAAAAACAGAAAAGGTGCCTATACTCTAAAAACAAGAGATAGAGTTATTTTATTCTTTTTGGGGAGTTACTAGTGGACACATATAGGACTCTCTCTAAAGGTGCATGCTGACTCTCTTTGGAGAGCATTATGCTTTCTCCGAAGAGTCGCGTGAAGCATGACTCTCCAGGAGAGAGTTAATGCAAGGACTCGCCAGAAAGAGTAGTAAATACTCGTTTTTTTTTCACAGAGCGTGGGCGAACAAGATGACCATCTATTCTGATGAACAAATGATGTGGGCAAGGGCACAGGGGGCACTGAAAGATTGAACGCTGATTGATGCGTGCCGGAGCTCACAAACTATATGCTAGTATTAATAGTGATCGCTGGTGTTTTATGTCCCAAAGCCAGCGATATGATTAAGAGAGACAACATAGTGGAGAGCTCCAGAAGTTTCAACCAACTGGGGTTTTTTAGTGTACCCCTGAATCTGAGCACACTGCCTTCTAGTATTTTACTTCCATTGAAATTCGGCCACCGTGCCGCAGCTCTGAAAATGCTGTTTGGGGTTCCTTTGAGAGCTCTTGGCCTATCTAATGCATGAAACATATGAACATACTGTACAGATATTCATAAATCCTTGACTACTGCAAACAACATTAAGTTTCTCATTTACAAGTATGAAACACTTGTGGAGCCTTGCAAATTCTGAACACTAAACTGACTATAGGTGCAATGTTACAAAGGAGACCACGTTCACAAAAATATGTCAACACGCCCAACTGGCAGCCCTTTTAAACTAAATTAGTACTGCCAGGGAGGGTTGGAGAGGTTTATACCACTGCCAAATGTTTCAATTTCACATGCAAATACATCCATACCATGATATAACGAGCTTGGATATAACAAAATACCGGTTATAATGAAGTAAATGAAAACGTAGCCTTGCAAAAGCTGCAATGTTTGGAAGAAACCTTTATAACAAATTTTCGGATATAACAAAGTTACTTTAGCACAAGACGCAACTTTTGTTATAATGAAGTATGAGTGCACATGCATGCACCCATAGATGTATAAAAATGTGGCTGAACCCCCGAGAAACTTTTTTGGTTATGCCCTTAACTAACTGAACCCGACTGTACAACACTTACCTTGCCAGGTACTTCAGCTTGTCAAGCGACAGCGGGCTATTCTGCTTCCTGAGCAGCTTTTCCAGCAGCACAAGCCGCGTTTTCTCATCTGGCAGGGTCACGTACACCCGCTTCGTGAAACGCCTGCAGAGACACGTGTAACGCAATAGTCCATAGCTAGTTTATCTCGCAAGGTGCCGATTCGGGTACTGTTCAGTTTTGTACAGCAGCACCCAGTTCATTACAATGCCAATCAATGATGATTACATTACATTGCTAATGCACTCAGAACTCAATGTAACGAAGTCAGATATAATGAAATACCAGTTATAATGATGCAAATGAAGAAATTGTTTATAATGAAGTTTGAGTATAATCACACAATTACCATAGTTACATTAATGCATGGTAGCCTTAGTCATTGGCAACGCATCAAACAGTTTAAAGATCATTCTAATCCACCCCAGGATTCCTGTGCGGGCCTAAAGATGCAAAAGTTTGCTTCCATTGGAACAGTTTCCGATATTTTGTTTAGTTACCCATTTACACGTTTTTTTATCTCTACCATCACCACAAAGCTTAAAGTATTGTAAACGGCTTCAAACATGCATGCCGTTAAATCATGCTAACGTTTGAGCTGTACCCGTCTTTACGCTCAGAAAACATTCAAACATGTTTAGGCAAATAACCAGAAGCCATTAGGGTCCTGCCTCTAATATCTCGAAAAATAACCCCCGTATAATTACGAAGTAATTTCAAAGTGGGAGATGATATTAGAACAGTGTGGCATTCTTGAGCGTTCGGTTTAAATTCAAGTCAGTGATTTTAGGTTTTCGATGTGTGCGGAAATTCTTTTTTTGTTCAACTTTCTGCTCAAATTGAAGGTCCAATACAGAACCACCCCTGCCACGCCGATCTCTCACAGGCTCAAAGCAGAGACTTTGTGAGGTGATCAGTTTGCGACTGAAGCGGATTACGGAAGTTAGCTTTGATGCATTGCCAAGCTGTCATGGGATCAGGCATATCGAAATTCAACTGCCCAGTGTGGGGATGCCTTTATAGATAAGCAGTGGAAATGCACAGAGGTCTCATTATGGTTGTTATGCACTGCCTAGCACACAATGCACCAGTATAATTTATTTGCTAACAGCGCCATCATGCAAACACCATGTGCTGCAGTTGGCTGTCCTTCTACTGCCAGACTGCTGGAGTGCCACAGAAACATTCTGCTTTCGAGAATGAAAGCAACTGTCCATTGCCGCGCGCGCATGTGACCGAGTGCGAACCAAGCATGATGTTGGCATGACTAGCACTCGCAATTAAATGCTTGCGTACTAGGGATGTGCGCAGAATAAATTTTAGGTCGGAAACAAGTAGTGATTCAATTGAATAATTATGAATGGAAAAATTCGAATTGTATATATTATATATTACATAGATAAATAAATATATGCTTTCGTCAGGACCCAAAAACTCCACACAATATATTTAAAAACTGAAACAAGGCCCATGTGCCAAAGGGCATTGGGAAGAGCTTTGAATAGGGCACAATTTGAACTTAAGTAGAATGCAAGTTGGCTTAATATGTTCATTTTACCTTCAAATTAGACTTCAGGAAATAACATGAGGTCTAATATGCGTTTTCTTTCATTTCAAATGCTTAGAGATTCAAAATACCTGCTATTCACGTCGATGAAATTCAAGTACTTCTATATTAATTCGTATATTCGAAGCACTCGAATATTGGCACATGCCTAGACAAGACTGCTCGAGTAATGCAAAAAGCAATAACTTGTTTTTACGAGGGCCAGATTTTTGAGCCAGTTTCTCAGTCCCAAGGATGAGAGGGGTCGGCCACAAAAATTTGATGCTGACCATACCTCCTTCTCGGTATCACCGAACATGTGACAAGACAAGACAGATATCGCGAAAATATGCTGTACTTAAACAACGCGTGCCGATACGTAGGTGCTCACCTGAGAGCAGCGTCGTCGAGCTCTTGAGGCCTGTTCGTGGCACCCATGACAAGAATCCGCTCCTCATTCCCTGTGTGCAGCTGCAAGGAAGGGCAGTACACTCAGCTAGATGCAACTATCTTGTACATCCTCACGAGTAATACAAAACGTCTTGCAAGAGTAGTCGCGTGTTTAAATTTTAGCCAACCTTGAACATAGTCCATGCTCATAGCAGGCCCGTGGCCCAGGGGCTACGCCTCCTCCCTCTAGAATTTTTAATGGAGGGCGTGTTTTATCTAGTTACTGAGGAAAAAATAAAAATAGACATTTCTTAAGGCATCTAAGAAGTGCCCTCTCCCCCTCCCCACCCCCCGCAAAAAATTAATGACTACAGGCGTGGCTCACAGCTTGATAACTTGGCACTTGTGAAATGGTACGCACCTAAAAGAGCAGTGAACAGGGCTGGGAGGACATTTCAAGCTCACGCTGCACTTCTTATTGTCAGTGCGATGCAACGATGCACAAGACATCAAGGAAAAACTTGCGAGGAGCACACAGTGTGGCAGCATTGTAGTGCTACGCATCCATCAACACAAGAATCATGACCTCGCAAAGGCAAGCAACACAGCAAAACACGTGCATTTTCCTGTGAGTGGACAACCTTTCCCGTTAGCGTCTGAATCTCCTTACACCAGCTTATTCGAAATAACACGCATGTTTCCTTTTTGCTACTTTGACGGAAGGACCTACGAAAAACTGCTGCCCCACTTTAGCCATTAACAGACAGGATGCATGAAAAAATTCTTTTGTCGGACACACACTATGCTGACCTAAACAAAAGCTTCCCCCTCACGCTAAAACAAAGCTATTTCCCTTGTAACAAGCATTTGAGTGTAATTACCTGGTCAAGTACAATACATCTGGCCATGGCGGCTGGCACTATAGGGTCATAGCGGAAAGCAGCGTTTCTAGCATTTCCTACCGTTCTCTACCAATACCACAGAAATACCTTAAACATACATGAGTGTTAATTATCTATCGGTTATATGATTACCTATACGCATCCCGTCTGTTAATGGCTGGAGTGTAGCAGCAGTTTTTCGTAGGTCCTTCGGGCAAAGTAGCCAAAAAAGAAACGTGTGTTATTTCAAATAAGCTGGCATAAGGAGACAACAAGGTCCAGACACTTAATGGCACAATTCCATCTCTACCTCCTCTCTAAAGGTCATGTGTCTACTTGCTCACTATATATTACACAACCATTTAGATCAGCTAAAAGTTTTGTTCAAACGTTGAACAGTAATTATTTTCAATTTCTTCAGTCACGTAAATGGAACTCTAAAGAAAGACAATATGCAACCTTGCACAAAAAACACATGAACGAACGACTTTAGCACTGCCCAATCATCTACTAAGCAAACTAGAAAGCTTCACGATTCATGCAACTGAAAAAAATAAATCCAACTCCACTGCTCACCCCATCAAACTCGACGAGGAACTCTGTCTTCAGCCTCCGTGTAGCTTCATGCTCATTGTCCTTCCTCTCGCTGAGCAGGGAGTCAACCTCATCTGCGCACACCAAACAAAGCATGCCCAAGCTGTAGCGACACAGCAAGATGATCCAGTAGGTGTGGGCTATATTACAACTTAGTTCGATCACCTTTATCTTTCATGCAGTTGCGCAGAACGAATAGCACGAAGGCCAAAAGAGAGAGCAAAATAGTCAAGGAGGACAAGTGTTTGTTTACAAACACCTACACTCGAGTTCGTTAACAACACTGTTTACACTCAAACCTCACCCAACAAAGTTTCCTCTTACAGCAAATTAAATGCATTATATTCAAAAATTTATAAATAAGGTATATATATTCCCAACACTGTTTATTGCAAGGCCATTTTTCACTTATTTCGTTATAACCGATACTCTGTATACCTGAATTTGTTATGTCGAGGTTCGAGCACAGACAAATTGCCACCGTGTCAGCATGTTTTCCTTATTGCAGAAGTCTCAAAGAGCTCCCGTGTATTGCGGTTCTTACTTCAACACAAAAACTTATCTCTTCCTAGAAGCGCAGAATCGTTAGTGCAGTTTAACTTTACGGAATGAGCGTTGACCAACTAGCCAAACTTGGTGCTCCTCCGCTAGGGTTCTTTCACAGACACTCAAGTCTAAGCACACATGCGCCTATTTCTCTGCCTTCATCGAAATGCAATCGAAGCTTCTGGAGTTCGAACCACTAGACCACTAGACTGCCATAGCAGGTTTGTGAAAGATGGCTAACCTCCCACACAGTGCATAAATAAGATCAAGGCATACACTAGTAAACAGCAAGCATGGTACTGAAATTGAAAGGTCTAAGAATAACTACTAAATGATTACAAATAACACTTAAACCTCAATATAACAAACCCACTTATAACAAAATATGGATAATAAAAAAGTCAATAAAAATAGTTCTGCAATATATAGTGTTAAGAATGTACCTTAGTAACAAATTTTTTTATATAAAGTTTGAGCCTATTCACGGCAGAAAAACTTGAGCAGTGTTGAGTAGGCACTGGCCGCCTCCACTTACCGATGAAGATGATACTAGGCTGCAGTTCTCGTGCAACAGCAAACAGAGCTCGAACCAGCTTCTCTCCCTCACCAACCTTTGTTCAGAAAAAAAAAACAATGAGTAATCATCAGGAACAACACATCTGCAGCTTATTCAAATGAGCACCGGGACAAAATGAACATTCCTGTGCACGAACGATCTTGGCAGCCATTCCATATCTGCCTTCGGCCGTAGTAGAAGGCTTCATAAATTTTGACCAACTGGTCTTCTTTAACATGACGTGGAAGTATATGAGCGCACAAGGTAAAAAAATGAAAGCCTCTGACAGGAGTAGAAGGACTTCCTTCTACTTTGTGCACTCGTATACTTCCGCATTATGTTGCACCACCTAGCCAGCATTACACCATTTTCTTTAATGTGCACTGACATTGCACAGGGCACTGGCCTCTACCCTTTCACCTCCATCGTAAGGCAACAGTCGCAGCTGGAATTGAATGTATTTCAACCGAGAAACATGGCAGCTGGGATAGACAAGCATTTCTCTAAAATGACTCGCCATCCGTAAGCAGGGAGTGATCCTAGACTGATGCTTGAGAATATTTGTTCAGAATAAGGCTTTCAGAAACAAATTAGTGAGTCTCAATAGTAAATTTCTTAAAACTTTGCACTTATGAGAAGTGCGAATATGCAAATGAATTAGTAAATTGGTAATTTATGTTATGCAATATGCTAAGGGTACAGAATTTGGCTCTACGCAAGAATTTTACAAGAACATGAAAAATTAAAAAAAATTCCATTTCTAGCACAACTAGCAATTCCCCTATCCATGCAGTTGAAAAATATGCCGATACATGCCATTATGACATCACACACATTTACTACCTTAAATGTACAACACAGTTTTGCAGCCCAGCATGGCCAGTGAATGCTTGTGCAGTGCATTGCCTCTGCTGGCGAAGGAGCACTTGCACAATCTATGCACAAAATTCACTCTCACCGTGTGGTGAGCAGCGAGTCGGTGGCGAGGGAGAGCGAATTCTCCCCAGGCAAGAAAAAGCGGCCTCTCTTTTGTGCTCAAGCAAATCTACCATCACTACAGCCAGACAACGATACACACTAGGGTTGCCACTGGTGGCTACTTTTCGCCAAATTGACAAATTTGAGAGGCCTGTGGCGACCTGAAATTATGAAAGGCGAAATGGCAAATGTTTGGCGATTTTCGGCTTAGGTGTCCACCGAGTTATGCATTGAATACTCAGTGTCTTCAAACTAAATGGGCACACAATCCGTTTCTAACTTTCGTAGTTCCAGACCCACCGATACAAGGCACACTTAACGCACAATTTAGCATGTGTCTTGTTTCTCACGTATATCTCCTGATTCACCTAAGGAGGTACTGTCGCACTGGAGCCTCCGCCAGCAATTCCCCTGCAAATTTAGGTCAGTGGACTGCTTCGCGTGCTGTGAGGCAGTGCTGTTATACAAAGTTTTTTAGGTGCTTTTAGAGCTTCAAGCTTCTCGAAAGTTTCGCTTCTGAAGTGGCTAGGGGACAATAGGCCGCATGTTCCGAACATAGATTCAACTGTCGTGAATAGCTTGTCGACTTCTTCCGCACTGTAGTACCCCTTAATTTCGTATATTGAGCTTAAATTAGCTTTTAGAAACTCTTCGTGTGGGCTAACAAGTCTGGCTTTTTGAGCAGCCTTCATAAATCGCAGTGAGGTGAATGTACAGTTGAACCCCACTACAACGAAACTGATGGGGCACGGAAAAAATTTTGTCGATGCAAAAATTTCGTTGCAGTGAAAAAAAATATAGCTGATCTGAACTAGCAATACAAAGGAAACGTTTATTCTCAGTTCAAAAGTCTGCTGCTCCTATTCTGTCCCAGCAACATCACGACGCGATTCTCACCATTTATAGCGAGGCCATGGAGAAAAGCATGCTGAAACAATGCCCAATACCGTCTTCGTGAACGAACCAAGCAGTTGCATTAAAACGTTAACGCCAGCACCTGTCTGCCATCAAAAGTATCCGACAACGCCGAGATGGAGGCAGGGGTATCGTGGAGTGGCGACTTTTGCATTATTCTATGCCATTCTTATTATCCATCACTTGCGGATAGCTGATCTTGTTTATAATACGGACGAACGGCCGCTCTGATTAGTTCCACAACTGGCCAAGCGCGAATCTTGTGTGGCTATGATAAGTATCGAAATCGGAAAAGGCCTCGTTCGCGTTGCAACAGAGCTGCAAGAAGAAAACCATGAACTGAGCGACTGAGCTTCAGCTTCAGATCGTCTGCGGCTCAAAAGCAAGCCAGCAGGGCAGGCTCGTTGCCATGCTATCGAGCAATGGCTGCGCCCATGCTTGCTGAACAGCGGCGGTATAGCGGCGGTTTCTGGTGGTGCCAACGGCCGTTTTTAGACTTGTTGACGCATTTTGAGGCTCTGAAAAGCATCGAATGTTGAAGACTGCTGACGGGGAATTGTGAATTTTCGTTGTAGCGATATTTCGTTGAAGCGGCGTTTCTTGTAGCCGAGTTCACTGTATATCGTAAGCATGATCCATAAAGTGTTGTGCGAGCATTGCAAAGGTTATGCAATACTTCCAATTCAATTATCAGAAACATAATATCATGTAGCGAAATTCTCTAAGTCTGCAGGTAGGCTACACATGTTTATCTTTTGTAGCGATTGCTTCATGTGGTATTCACTACAATGGAAGCCATCACAAGCTTTTGTTATGAAGCGCAAGCATTCAGGAATGCTGCTCGTGCATGCACGCCCTTTTTCAGGGCTCTTACGGTGGAGCAGGCTTTGAAAAACGTCAATATAATTTAGGTTTTATGGTTTTTAGTGTACTCCTCGAGGCTATACATACTTAGCAATTTTAAAGACTATAGTCTTTCTTGGGGTACTTCAACGCAAAAATTTTTGTCCGTCTTTCTGTCTGTACATTGTGTGTCCGCCCTAACGATATACCAAACGGCTGCGAACGATACCCCAAATGGCCAAACCCCATCTGCAGATCCCACCAACATTGCTCAAGTTTAAGCGTTCATACTTGTGTGATTGTCAATTAAAAAGCAATTATTGCGCATATCTGAGGCACCATAATAACACAACAATATTCTCTATGTGTGTCTTAATACTAGGGAATGCATACATAAGGAATTCTAAGGGCCGTAGCGTTTATTGCACTGCGCTGACAATGCAACGCTATGCTCAAGAAGGCAAGTGTTTCCAACGGTTTTCCCAAGACGACACACGTGGTGGCACCTGACATCTACGCTTGCAACTCGGACACCTTATCGCCCTCCGAAGACAGGTGTGGCACGCCTTGCTTCGTTTTTTGGACGATAACGGGCAGGTACGCTCGGGTCTAACGTGCTCGATGCGCTCGTTAGCCTTCGCTGCACGGATCGAGGCACTCTAATGCAGCGCCACCATAATACAATTCACAGATTTCCTCGCCGAGAACATCAAATAAACAATTTCTTCACTCTCTCCAGCCGCAAGACTATCGTGATTCGACAACATTTGCAGTGAAACATGCAGATACGGGGCCAACTTTTTAGTACTAGTGATGAGACACGTAGAGTGGCGACTTTTTTGGCGATATTTGAAAAAAAATGGCGACTTGTGGAGACATTTTGCTCGTCCTTTGGCAAATTTTACTTGAAAGTCAGTGGCAACCCTGAATACGCGCCGACACACTGACAGCTTAAGTTGTTCCGCTGCTTTGACAATTCCTCCTTTTTCTGCTTTGAGCATGAGACACTCTACGAAAAGGTGCTCACGTATTCGAAGTTAGGCGAGGCCGCGCTGATGTTCAAGAATGTAGAGTGGGATTCGTGGGCGACTGCCTTCGCCAGCATAGTCTTCCGTTGCCTGGTGGCCCCAAACAGCAATAGGCCCTTGGGCGGTGCTCTCAGACCTGTGAACAGCTGTAGTGAAGAAACATAATATCAGACTGAACACATGCCCTCTACCTGAGACTCACTCAACGAACTGCAACAGCAGCACATCAGTCAAGCAATTTGACTGACTGACGAAATGCACGCCAACCAAACAATTCCAATAAACAACTGACTAACCGACTTCAATTATTTAGGGACTATAATGTCCATGCATTCTGCACCCCTTTCAATTTTGATGTTTTGGCATTAAGCAAAAAAGCAAAATGGCATTTTGCAAAAACATTTTATTAGCCGTAAGGGGAAATCTGTAAGAGCTAGGACAATGTTGCAAATTTGCTACGCTTAACTCCAAGTCTATTAAACACCTTTTGAAGCTCTTCAACATGTTTATTGTAATGTAGGCAATATGTAACAGCCAGTATTGTTGCCATAATGTTAATGCAACGTCAGCAACCTTACAGCCCAACATTTGCAATAGTGTGGCTATGCTCCATTATTAATGGTGCTATAAATAGTGCTACAACATGGCCACATGTGCATGCGCGCATGTGAATACGTAACTTCACAGCATGGCGGACCGTCAAGACACCGAAACCACTTTTTTTTCCATTCATCGTTTATGATAAAATATGTATATTCCAAATACACTTGTACCTCGTTATAACAAATTCGCATCTTGCACGAAAATAAGTTTGTTATATTCAAAATTCATTATGAAGGTTTGTTAACAACACTATATTCTATTGCAAGAATACTTTTTATTTACTCCGTCATAACCAATATTTCGTTATATCCAACTTCATTATATTGAGCTTTGAGCATAGTTCAAAATTCTGGAATTTGTTTTTAGACTGCAGAAATGTATTCAAACACTGATATTCACACATTCACACAGCCCTATCTGAATTCCATTTCCTGAGAAAGGTGAACGTGCTTCCCAGGTTGCAGAAAAAAGCCATCAACTCACTTCTGGCCTGTCTGTGGGCAGGATCACCATTTCACTGAGTGCCTGCTTGGCCACTTCTTGGCCAGCAATGTCGCTGAAGAGCACCTCAGGCCCACCATCCACGATCTCGTCGAGGATCATGTGGGCGAGCCGCGAGTCCACGCCTTTCAGCGTCGACACCCGCCTTCCTTCACTACCACCCCGGAAGGATCCTCCTCTAGAGCCAGGCCGCGCTGCTGTAGCAGGGGGCTGCCGACCCTAGGGCAAAAGTTTCATGGGAATGTCTCACTTCGACTCAAGATAAGGTATCTCAGTGAAATGATATTGTAGCATTACGGAATATCACAGTGCACACCAGGTTACACAATTAGCACGCACACGAAGGGACGACACAAAGGACGATATTGTGACGTTTTAAGCGATAATATCGTACAGACATAGGAGAGGCAAAGATGACGAGAAGAGGAGAACGAAGAGCTTTGCAAGGTCACCGTGTGCTATCACGAACAAATATCGCTCATCTGTTGTGAATAAACTACTTCATCACAACTCGCTGCAACAGTTGTGGCACTGGTGCGAGATATATAAAAGGCTTTTTTATTTAATGGCTAGGATAGCCGATAATACTCCTAATGTTCTACTCCCATTGCAATCTTGTTCTCTATCCCAATCCTTGTGAAAGTGATTTCATGAATGCAGTCCACTAACTAACGTGAAGTAGAAACCCTAGGCATATACAATTCAAGAAACGGTGATGTTTTTTTCTGTTGTAACGCAGCTTTGGCTGCAAAGCTTCAGAAGGTTAGTTTACTATTTATTTCTTGGTTTTAATGTCTCAGACCAGCAGACCGCCGCGGTGAGTACCTTCAGAAAGTCAAGTACTCGTTGAACACCAATAACTTCTCAAATGCTCTCGCACCTTGGGTTGCTGCGAGTTTGGTTGTTGGTGGTTGAGCCGCCGCCTTGCTGCTGTTGGCGTTGGTCCAGCTTCGTTGGCGGCTGGCCGGGAAACTCGCGACGGGGATTTGGCCGTTGTCCGAGCACCTCCGGCCGTCGTGTTCCGAGGCAGTGTCTGGGCCCGTGGAGCGACTGCCTGCGTCGCCACTCCTGGCCGTGATGTTGTTGCGGCCTGGTTCCTCAGCGTAACTGCAGTGCACCAGAGAAGAAACGTGGAAGGGACAGATGAAAATGTACTTCATTTACCAATAAAATTCACAGAACCCACTAGACACCTTCAAAATTTGTGACGCGACTGTGTTTGATGCACGAATCTCAAGGTGGCATCTCCACCCGCATTTTCTTTTCATGCATTCTCTCGGTTACCAAGTGTCATCTCGTGCTAATAGCAATGTTTTAGGAACTGTGAAACCACTTCACTAAAACGCAAAAAGTTGTCTTTCTCTATAATGTTCCTTTAAAGCACCAACTCTACTCGGGAGCATATGGCTCACGCATGGGCTATATATCAAAATACCACTGAGGCCTACAATTCACTTCCAAAAAAACAAGGGCCTATACTGTCCTACTTTTGTCCTGCACTAACCCTATGACAGTTACTTGCAATTTGAGGCCGTAAAAAATTGGCTAGCTTTTGGAATAAAAAAGCATTCTCCCATAAAAATAGTTCACAAGCAAACAATGACCAGCAACGACACTTCAGTACCAAACTGCAGGTCAAGGCGACATATATATGCAATTGAGCACACACCCCCAAATCGCAATGAGATCAACACAGAGGAGGTGTTGATGGAGAAGGGTGTTCCCTTGAAGCCAAAAGTGACGAAGTCTAGCCCACCCTATAGCCAACACTACGTGGTACCATTAAGCAAGACAAACAAATCAATACAGTTAAACCGGTATATAATGAAACTGACAAACTCCCAGAAACATTCATTATAAAGAGGATTTAGTTATAAGCAAGCTTGTTTAGAAAATTCAAAAAATAAGCACGCAATAAAAGGGGAACCGAAGACAGATCTTCATACCTTCATTACTTCTTTAGCGGTAAACAAACTGCATTAATATTGCGATAGCAATTATATGGACACTCTCAGCGGGATTTCGACGCTGCTGCCATGTTCCCTAACGAGTCTGAAACAATAACGCATCCATGTGCACCATAACTTTTACGATCGGGTAAACGCGTGCGAGGGCTGCTGAAGCAGAGATCTAAAGAGCCGGCCCATCTTTTATTGCTTGGAGGGCGGAAGCGATAATATCCCTCAGAGTGCTAGGAACTGCTGTCGAATGCTCAAACAGAAAGAAACCACCTGCCTGTGACATTAAAAATGCAGGCAGGGGGGGTTTTGTTAGAGTAGTAACAATGAAATGTTGCACATTGAAACACACATTCCTCCTCTCTCAGGTGATACATAACATGATTAATGGGGATTTATATAGAAAAATCACTACTACATGAGAGCTGCTACAGTGGAAGCCTCTGAAAGTTTAGACCAGCTGGGGTTGTTTAACAAGCTCGAAAACCTAAGCACATGGACTTCCATCAATTTGCAGTCATTAAAATGAGGCTGCACCTTTGGTATACTATACAAGGCTATGCGATGGTTTCTTTCCCTCTCTTTCCACTTTCATTTCCTTCTATGCCACTGCAATGCGAAGTTTTTTGTACAATCCATGCGAACAAACGAAAAACCTCCCAGCTTTATTGTAAAAACACACCACAGCTTAACTAATGAATAGAAGAGGGCCGAATGCCACGCAAAAAAGCACTGACCACCTGAACGCGGCGACAGGGGCGGCGACAGGCAGCGCCGATGCCTGTCATTCACTTGGCTGCCAGGACCGCCATTCTCGGCCATCTTTAGCCACGAGGGGCCGTCCAGTTTCGCGGCTGCGTCGTGGCCAGGTGCTGCCTTCTGCCATGCTCGGCGCTTTTGGTTGGCCTGAGGCCGGGCCACGCCCGCATGCCAGGGCAAGTCATCGCCGAGGTGCTCAATCTTGACCATGCTCTCTGCACAGCACATGCAAATGCCAGACACATGCAGCAGCAACACAGGGAGGGGGGGGGCATGCAAGCGGTGTGCCAATGCACTAATGTAATTGTGATACGGTCATCGTGTATCTAAATCTAAATACACAGGCCTCAAGCATTTTCGCCTCGACTGAAAATTCACAATAACCACTAGAAGCTATAGATGGGCTCATGAAACATTGCACAGCCGGATGCACATATCGACTGCAACAGTGGAAAAACTGCGACCCTGCACCTTCTGACAGCTACATGCACAAGCGTGTCCACGATTCCTTTTCAGGGGGGGGGGGGGAGGGGCAAAAAGGCAGTTTGTCGCAGTGCCTCCTCACCCTATTAAGTGAATGTATAAGACATACTTCACGCCCCCTCCCCTCTTAGGACACAAAGAAGAGGAGCAGGTGCCCCCCCCCCCTTGCCACCTCTGTACGCATGCCTATGGCAGCGCGCCTAGACTATACTTCAATTTGTCTAAAGCTCTTCCATCTGCTTCGTTGCACATACACCACTTCAGCTGCACCCTCTTCCACCCAAACACGACTGCCATGGCTGGAAATCAAATCCATATCCATTATGGCAGTGATATACTTAAGTGGTCAAGCTATAGCAGTTACTAAAAGAATCAACCTAAATGTCCGACTCTCATACAATGTGACATACACGGTAAGCCAAGCCTGAAGAGATAAGAATTCCCTTGTTTCATTCCCTGTGGTTCCTGCTATGTCGTTTTATTTCTTAGTAGCGTGCTAAAAATTTCGCTCTCCCTGAAATCAATAAATTTTGTCCCCGCAACCCCTACTTTTCAGTATGTCATGCCTTTTGAGCAACTTACAGCATGTCGTCCAGATATCATACAAACTATGACACAAGTGAAGCAGGATGTTCTTACAAATGGGCTGCACATCAGGTGAAAAAGGAACAGCTCCAGCTATTCGCTCTCCACACCAATTCTGTGCAGTGTGTCGTAAAGCAGCTACATTTACTGCAGGACTCACAACAATGACACCACAATTGAAGCAAACTAACTACAGGCACATGAGTAAAGCATCACTGCAAAAATCCTGGCAGACTTCAGGCTAAAAGCCATGCAGTGAAGAGGCGCAAGGATGCACAGTGCTCACACAAGTTCGCATTCGGCGCCGCACATGTGAACCGAAATGAGAACATATCTGAAATGCTTGCAGACGGCAAATAAAACAAGTTCAAAGGAGAGAAAACAGCCCAGATCTTCTGATATTTGTTTGATTTACGACGTACAATCATGTAGATACTCAACAAATAGACCCCACTGCCACTTTATCACAGACAGAGCACACCTGTTTTCTTCAATCATCACCGAGTTATCGCAGTCTTCAAAACAATAGAAAAGCCACAAAAGGACCAACATGTTTCAAACTGGATCAAGTAGCACGGCAGGAAACTTTTGTTTGGCCGTGCTGTAGCAGCTTCCCAACTAAGACAAAACAAAAAAGATTCTGCCAACCTAAGAAGTCGAGCCTGTCCTTGGCCATGTCGAGGTTCACCTTCATCTTGTCTGTAAGCCTGTGCGCTCGCTCCCAAGAAGGACCTGCATTTAGCAAAAGAGATGACATTAGGAATTTGTTTATCCATATTTCTTTACCCACGGAAACAAAGTTTTTTTTGCCTAAAAAATAGTGGATGCATAATAGGGCTTTTTGCTAACGCACGTGCGTCTTCTAAACACACGAGTACATGACATTGACTGAACGGACAAGATTGTCTTGAAATGATAGTGAAGAAAAAAATTTTTTTTCTAGTAATAAATTGCTGTTTCCCAGATTGAAAATAAGCAAGCTCGCCACGAGAATAAAGTGGCCACACCATGCCAAACACCATGACCTTGGATTTCCAGGGAACCTGCAAGACACTATGTAGTTCCCAATCGGTTAAAAAAAAGTATATTGTCCAATGAGGGTGCCACAGACTTAACATACTATGTTTAAGAAAATTTCTTCAATTCAATGCCACAAAAACTGAAAATACTCCTTGAAATTTATGGTGTCCAGCAATGATTTCAAACAGACATTTAAAAATGGAACCTCATATACATGCTCCCCCGCATAGCTCGTCTGTGTGGCAGTGAAACAGACTATCGGGAGCCTAGCGCGCAACACCATTGGTGCGAGGCGAGGAGACATATAATATGGCCACGGTGGCGCAGTTTATAAACACCGCTTCGAAGGTGATATCAACGAAGTCTGCGAAATAGCCCGACCAATATATTTAGGTCTCCGATCTTGCCTATTTCATAAATCTCCTTTTTCCAGACTAAAAAGATAGCTTTCCTGCGATGCACCTTGCTCAACAACGTGGCAGCTTGGTCAGTTAAAAAAAAAAACTATGGACCATCTACCCTGATGGAATGCGAAGCAGCAGAGGTGCACACAGCATTGACCCGGTTGAAACGGCCGTCGACGTGGGTGCTGAAACAACGACCTGAAGCGAAATTCGGTGTAGCGTTTACTCGAGTAAACATTTGTTTGAAACGCGAAGACACAGGAGGCGGGACGCGCTAAAGACGCCTGCGCTCGGCTTCCTTGGCTCGCGTCTCGTCGGTGTTACTACCCGCGCTCCGTCTCTAATCTCGAACGCGATCGGTGTTCCTGACTCGCACCTCGTCTGTGTCGCTGGTCTTCCGCTGCCGACGCTTTGCCTGCGGCTTCCCTGGCTCACGCCTCGTTGGTGATGACGTCACCATTCGCGAACGCGATCGGCTTCGCTAACCCTCGCAACGCCGGCGACAGCCGGGAAAGGTACGCGCACACTAGCAGGATGCATGCCGCGACGGCGTCCCGTCCATCGGAGCGGCAAGCAGCAGCGCGCTGTCCACATTGTCGGCGCCGCATTTATCAGATTCTCGAAGCGCGCGCAGCGCACGCACTTGCCGACTCGCAACTTCTCGCCGACAGATTGAGGGAAGTGGCGCGGGTGAGATGATGCCCACGTGAGGAGTGGGCTCGAGCGATGGAGAGGGTGAAGCGAGAGAGAGAGCTGACACGCGGCGAGCGCGCGGCAGGCAAGAGAGAGACGTCACCGCGCACTACTAGAAAGGTGTGACCTATTTGGCACCGCTCCAACACTTGCGGCAAGGGGAGGGGTGCGGACGGAGGGACAGCGTTACGCAGGCTAGTCAAAGAGCTGCTCCGCATCTACAACTGCAGTGTATACGGGGTGCTACATTCTTGGAGTGAACATCACTCTTCGGGCACTGCTCTGCGGAGGGTCATTGCATGGCGCGGCCACGCACCAAAACGAAGCTGCAGAATCGCACAATAGCGCTTTGTCTTTTTATAATTTTTCTCGCCTAATGCAAATGGTACGCATTTTATGAGTCAGACGTTCATCTTAACAGCGTACAGACTACACTTGGTGATTAGTTATCCAGGCACTAGATTGAAAACTGCGGTGGCGGGGCTTCCGCAAAGTCGTGTTGCGGCAGCTTGCGGCTGATTTCGGGTTTTCTTGTTCAGTGCATCTCTCAGTGCCTCATTACAAGTATACTGTTCTTGGCAAACCAAACAGCTTCTTTAAGGCTGCACACTGACCCTTTGCACCACGAAAACTGTGTTTCATCTTCAAGATGTGGAAATACATGTACGAAACTCAGTGGGCCCTGCAATGTAACATCGGCACGGCCACACAACACCCACTGCGTGGAAAGGGTACCCTACATGCTTTGCCAATAAACCCGATCATATGATTCCTGCAACCACCTTATCATCGCAAGCTTTTTATCCTCACCAGCCAACTCAACCTTCTGCTTCCCCAGTACTTGCCTTCTCTGGGTATCCAGTCTTATTAACGGTTATCATGCCTACGCGATTCATGCCATGCCCGCGCCCGTCTCTACTTTTTGGCTTCGACTAAAACGTCCTTGACACCCGTTTGCTCCCTGATCTACTCTACCTTCTTATCATCCTTCAAGGCTAACGTGCACAATTTTCCTTTCCACTGCATGGTGCGTCGCCCTCAATTTAAGCTGAACCCTCTTCGCACCACTCCAGGTTTTGGGGTGTTACAGCGTAACTGCAACACCCAAACCAATGCAAGTTTACACGTGCACTCAGTTGTGTTATGAACGATGAAGAGCTAGCAAAACAGAAAACTGGGAAGCCGACCTTTTCCTTGAGAGAAGTCGATGGCGATTCCTTTCTGTAGTTCCTCGATACCCTTGCGGTAGAGGTCGATGGCCAACTCCTTGAGATCTGCAGGCAGAAAGTCGAAAATTTTGACCAACACAAACTGACGAAAATTGCGTGCTTCAATTGCGTGTTCACCGGGAACTGCCTGCAGCGTGGAACACAGATTCGTACACACACTTACATATGACTCCTTATGTTAAACAAGTACGGCGAGGCAGGCACTGCATATCCAACGCTCCTTCACACGGCATGGCGTAGACAGGTAGCATCAACGGCTTCTATAAGCCACAACACAACTTACCTGTTAGCACAGACATGTGTCCACCGAAACTCTCAGACGTGGTCCGAACCAAAATGAACAGCGTGAAATCAAAAACAAGGAAACAAACAATAAACAAAACAAAGTTAAGGACTGAATATATAAGACAGCAAATCAAGTTTGAACGTCAAAACACGACGTCGCAATCAGTACTTAAAAAATGATGATGATATGGTGTTTTTTGGCGCAAGGGCCATTTGATGGCCAAAGAGCGCCAGTTCATGGGACGAAGAATGTGGACAATGTTATGATTAGGGCTGTATAAAGGCCATAAAATTCCTCGCAACAAGGCGGGTAAAAAACATACAAGTAATAAAATCATAACCATGGCGTGAAAGGTGTGTGTGGTGTGAATAGGTGACAAAAGTGGTGATAATGAAAACGATGGTGGACATGTCTGGCATTAGCACAAGTGCCTCACTCGTTCATACCCTTGCGTCCAAGGGCCGTGAGGCAAGTGCTTTTTTGGGTAGCCACCGCAGCAAAAACCTCTCTGGAGAGGTTGTGCTACGGAATGCCCGGGTATACGATATGAAAACTATGAAGTGCTTTTAAAAACGCTAACAAGGATTTATGACTAAAAAGCGGTTCCCTACCGACGAACATTGCAGGGTGTAACGGTATACGTTGTCGGTAGGGTAATGGAAAATGTTGTTTTCTTAGAGTTTCTAACTGTTTACATTGAATTAAAACGTGAAGAACTGTTAATGCCTCACCACATTTATCACACAATGTTGGATCACCACCGACAAAAGATGTGTATGTGTCATGTATGCGTGTCCTATCCTGAGTCTTGTTAGTGTTACCTCTGTTAGACGTGATTTTGATACTGGTGGCCAAGGGCCAAGGTGCGGCTTGATAATGTGTAGTTTGTTTCGTGGTGTGTATCCACTTGCTCTGCCAGTAGTCCCTGAGGTTTCGTTTGAGAGACGGCTTAAGATCAAGGGCCGGGATTGATATGGATGTAATGGCGGTGCTCTCATGGACGGATGCAGCGAGCTGATCCGCCCTCACGTTGCCTTGGATCTCACGGGCCCTGGCACCCAGCACACTACAACATGCTGTTTGAGTGTGTAGAGTGTGCATAAAATGGAGTAAAGTGAAACGAGGACAGGGTTTTTTGTTTTTAAGACTGTGCAGAGCCGTTACCACACTGGGAGTCTGTATATATTACTGCTTTTTGTATTTGTGATTGTTTGATGTGTTAGCTGCCACAAGTATCGCGTAAGCTTCGCTGTGAAAATACTTGTGCCTGGATGTAGAGGGCAGCATCCGAAAAAGGAAGGGCCAACAGCAGCGTAGGACACAGAGGAGTTAGCCTTAGAGGCATCTGTAAAAAACTCAGGACGTGTGTATTTGTGTTGAAGTTCCAAGAAGTATGTTCGAATATGGGCAATAGGCACATGTTTCGTAACTTCTAGGAAAGACACATCGCAATCTATAGTCTGCCACTGCCACGGTGGCGGGTATGCTACAGGAGCCATTAAAGTGTGTTCGAGTGACACTCCAGTGTCCTCAGCTAGACCCCTCAGGCGAACTGAGAAGGGCTGCCTCATTGAAGGCCTGTTTTGAAAAGAATGGAGCTCGACAAGTCATTAATAGTATATGAGGGGTGCCTCTTGTCTGCTTTCACCTTAAGGAAATATACAAAGGACATGTAGGTTCTTTGCAGATTAAGCGACCACTCATTTGACTCAACGTAAAGGCTTTCTACGGGGCTGGTGCGAAAAGCACCGTAGAAAGGCGGATGCCCGAATGGTGCACGGGATCCAGCATCTTCAAAGCACTTTGAAGTCGCAGACTGATAAACAATGACCCCATAATCTAAGTGGGTGCGAATTAGGCTTCTATACAGGTTCATGAGGCATTTTCTCTCACTACCCCACGTAGTACGTGACAACACTTTTATAACATCATGGCTTTTAAACATTTTGTTTTTAAATACTTTATGTGGGTACGAAGGTCAACTTGTTGTCCAAGATTAAGCCTAAGAATTATGCTCGGCTTTGACGGACAGACGTTGCCCGTTCAGTCGAATGTCAGGTTCCGAGTGCATGCCTCTCTTTCGAGAGAACAAGACCACGTGCTTTTTTTGGGTTAAGTCGAAATCCGTTTTCATCTGCCCATTTGGAGACCTTATTTAAACCCAGCTGAACCTGCCGCTAAAACATGGCCAAGTTGCATGACTTGAAGCCAAGCTGAACGTCGTCGACATATGTACAATAGAACATATTGCGGGGAATGGACAAGTGCAAAGAATTCATTTTAATAATAAAAAGTGTGCAACTAAGCACACCACCTTGTGGCACGCCTGTTTCCTGGACAAATGTTTGAGAGAGCACACTGCCAAATGGACACGGAATGTCCGGTTTACACGGAATGTCGGTTGACAGGTAACTTTCAATTATATGAAACATTCTTCCGCGCACACCAAGGTGGGACAGGTCTTAGAATTCCGAAACGCCATGTTGTATCATAAGCCTTTTCGATATCGAGGAACGCAGAGAGAAAATATTGTTTATGGACGAAGGCGTCTCTGATCTGTGCCTCGATACAAACAAGGTGGTCTGTGGTGGATCTACTTTCTCGAAACCCCACTGAAATGGGTCAAGCAAATTATTTGTTTCAAGAAAATGTACAAGTCGACAGTTTATCATTTTTTCGAAGACTTTGCACAAGCAGCTTGTAAGTGCTATAGGCCTATAACTCGAGGGTAAGAAGGGTCCTTGCCCTCTTTCAAAATGGGAATAACAATAGCCTCTTTCCAGGAGGTAGGAATAGTTCCAGAAGACCAAATAGCATTGTACAAACAAAGTAAGGTCTTTCGGGTTTCGTTTGGTAGGTTTTTTAACATTTCATACATCACACGGTCAGAACCTGGGGCAGAAGTACTGCAGGAGTTTAGAGATGTTCGGAGCTCAGCTAGACTGAAAGCTTGGTTATATGCCTCGTATCTAGTGGATTTCTGTTCGAGTTTCTGCTTTTCTATTCTTGTTCTGTATTTTGGAAAGTGTCAGTATAGTAGGACGAGCTGCATACTTCTTCGAAGTGTGCACCGAGGAAGTTTGCCTGATCTTCCAAGGTATCACTTGAGTGTTTACGAGTGGAAGTGTGTGTACTTGTTTCCTGCTATCTTACCGACCATGTTCCAGACTTTGGCCTCTTGTGTGTATGAATTGATCCCTGACAAAAACTTCTGCCAGCTTCTCTTCTGGCCTGCCGACGCGTTCTCCTAGCTTGAGACTTTATTTTCTTGAAGGTGTCAAGATTTTCGGCTGTCGGTGAGTTCCGAAGCAGCCTCCAAGCTTTGTTTTGCTGTTTGCGCGCGTTTCGGCATTCAGAGTTCCACCATGGCACACGCCGTTTTCCAGGGTGTCCATTTGTTTGTGGGATGCATTTTGTTGCAGCATCAATCAAAAACGCTGTGAAGAAGTTGACAGCAACATCAATGTTCAAAGTACATATGCCATTCCAACCTAGACGAGCGATGGTATAAAACTGTTCCCAGTCGGCTCTGTTTATGAGCCACTTGGGAACACGTGGTGGACACTCAGTTACTGTATTGTGCTCAAAACTACGGGGAAGTGGTCACTTCCGTACAGATTACTGACGACTTCCACTGGAGTAGAGGCACAAGAGATGGAGATACTATGCTTAGGTCTATGGAGGAGAAGGTGTTATTGGCGAGATTATAATATGTTGATTCTTTCGATTTAGGAGACACGCGCTCGACGAGAGAAGGAACTGTTCGATCAGTCGACCTCGCGCGTCATACCGAGAGTCACCCCATAGCTGCTATGCGCATTAAAGTCTCCAAGGAGAACATAAGGTTCCGGAAGTTCATCAATTAAAGAGTGTAAATCACGTTTTTGCAGCTGATAGCTAGGAGGAATGTAAATAGTACAGATTGTGATCAGTTTGTCAAAAAGAACCACTCGAACAGCCACTGCCTCAAGGGATGTTTGGAGTGTGTGTGCATGCAATTCCTTGATTCACTATGATGGCACACCTCCGGATGATGTCATGGCATCATCACGGTCCTTTAGAAAAATAACGTTTACGAAGAAAATTTGTGTTTTGAATTAAGGTGTGTTTCTTGTACACACAGCACTTTTGGTGAGTGTCGTGTCAGAGTTCTTGGATGTCGTCAAGGTTTCTGAGAAGGCCCTGACGCTCCATTGTATAATTTGAGCGTTCATGGTGAATGTAGAATAATGCTGTGTGTACGAAAAGCGAGTGGCTGTTTAGACGAGGAGTTTGAGTTCACTTAACAGGGCCGTCGCCAGGCCCTGTTATTTGCTTTTTTGTTTTCTTGGCGCACTCCAAGGAGCCACGCCACTCTTTCGGCACCAATGGTGCCGACGTATCCATTGCCTCCTCGGAGGCACTGGATGCCGCATGGGGGCTGTTAGTTCGGATTTTGGGCCTCGCCTGGTGAGGGGAGGCCTTGAGACCCGAAGACTCTGGAGTCTCCGGTCTCTGTTTGGGAGTAGGCGGTGTAGCCTGGGCTACAGCGCCCTTGGGGGCAGGTGCCACAACCGCCGGCTCGGTATGCGCGGGCCGAAGGGGTGGCGAGGGCTGGTGCGGCGGTGCCCCCTGACGCGCCGCATCAGCGTATGTAGGTCCGTAGAATGGAGCGACTCTTCGCCTGCTTCCTTAAACGTAATGTTCTCCTTCACCTTCAATGTAATTATTTCTTTTCTTTTTCCAGCATGTGCTGGAACGTGAATATGCGGCATGGTCTCCTTCGCAGTTATACAGTGCGGCGGTTGTTGCAGTTCTCAGACACGTGGCCCAGGACTCCACATTGTGCACAAGTCTGGCGACCACGACAGGCTTTAGAGCCATGGCCATACTTTTGGCATTGGAAGCAACGACGAGGGTTGGTATATACGGCCTGACAGATGTCTTGGTATACCCTGTTTGAATGGAATTGGTAGTTTACTGGATGCAAATGTGAGTATCAAGTGTTTCGTTGGTTTCCTTATTATCTCTTCTGATGATAATTCTGTACATTATTGACATTTGGCTCTTCCACCTTCCAAAGTTCAGTTTCGGTGAGTTCAAGTAAGTCTGCATCAGATACCACTCCGCAAGTGATGTTCATGGATCTGTGTGGTGTTATGGTGATCGGTAGTCACCAAACGTTGAGAGGCTGTCTAGCTTTACAAATTGTGCTTTGTCCCGAATTCGAGAAGAAGGTCTCTGCTAGCCATTTTGGTTACTTTGTATCCAGCCCGAGAGTTTCAGTAAGACACCTGGCAACTACGAAAGGAGTTACGGTCCTGGCTTGCTTTCCGGTTTTTCTCAGTGAAGACGTGGAAGTGGGGAAAAGTTTCTATGGCTGGTTGAAGAAATTTATGTCGTCGGTGCGTACCCGCTTTAGGCCGGTACGATCAGACAGTAGAGGGAATGTTCCATGCATGCCGGTCTTATTTGGTTCAGCAGCATTGGCGGCCACCCACCACGAAGCCCAACAAGGGGACGCTGCAAGTTTGCAGGTACTGAAAGCTTGCAGACGTCAGCCGTACAACACTGCCATAACCCAATGCGCCTAGACCAAAGTATGCTATTTGCACAGGGTTAACCCTTGCCGCAGGAAAATTGGAAGTAAACAGAAGAGAGAAGTAGACAGGAAAGCTAAAAAAAGTAAGAAAGACGAAGATGTAGGGAGAGAGAGATAGGAAAAGGCGACTGCCGATTTCCCCTGGGTGGGTCAGCCCAGGGGTGCCGTCTACGTGAAGCCGGGGCCAAAGGGGTGTGTTGCCCCTGCCGGGGGGCCTTAAAGGTCCAAGCACCCAGCGTGGGCTCAACCCCCAGGATCCCCTTTTCCCCGGACACGCAAAGCCACGCACGGCTAGGCGTGGGAGGGAGTCAAAACTCCCCCGTTAGCTCGGGTCCGTGGTGTCGCTACACACCAAACGCCTGCTTGCAGAGGCGCCCCTGCGGGGGACTTCAAAAATCAAGCAACATAGCTACAACATAATAGCGGTTTGAGATAGCAACTATGTTCTTTTTCTTAGCTTTTTTTTACAGAGCTCAAAGAAAAAAAAGTCAAAATCGAAGGAGAAAGCACAGAGTGCCTACAACTAAAGGAAGCTCTGGCGCTTGTCTATGTGGGAGCTGCAACACACGGCGCTTCAGCCAGCACGGCAATGACGGGTAGCACGCGGATTTGCCTAATCGTCGTTCTTTCGGCTGCGCATGAGTTCACGTGGCCTGAAGTCACTTCGTCGCGATAAGACCATCGAAAAATATTCAGCAGTTGCACTTAACCACCTCAACGTTTTGGGCTCACCAGTTCTAATCAGCTCGCGAAGTTCCCAAAGGTTCATTCTTTTATTCGAAACAAAACCAATAATAAAGCCACAAGTGCGGTCGAAACCCGCAAGAACAAATAATAGGCAAATTTGTGTACTACCCACCATTTCCACGGTGGCTGAACAATCGCAGCGCCAGAGTCCCCTATAGTTAATCTAAGCAAACTTTATGGGAGAAGGCAAGAAGGTTACCCAGAAAAACCTCCCGGTTGGCTACATCCTACGCTAGGGGCCTTAGGAAATGCGACAAGAAAGATGAGAAGGCTACCCTACACTGGAGTATTAAGGGGAGTAGAAAGAGAGAAGACATACACAAAATATAACAAAGTCAGTTTCGCGAAAAGGGTGAAGCAATGAATGCAATAGCACCATATTCGATTTTTTTTTTTTACAAAGCAAGGCTAGCATCCGATCTCGCGTAACTCTACAGAACTCCGGTGTAAAGGCGTGTTTACACTAGAGCGACACGACACTGAGACGACCCGACGAAGACACGAGACAGACGCAGACCATCGGCAGACGAGTCGCCCGCCGCCGACGACGACCACGCCTCAAAAGACGGCATGTCGTCGTAGTGTAAAACATAATGACAGACCAAAAACACCACCAAAACACATCGGCGGCCCTGACGTCGGGAGATCTGCGGCTGAGCAAAAATTTTCCCATGTCTTTGCGTCAAACGACCACGAAGGGGGAAATCTTTTAGGGAGATATCAATGCCCCTTCGGAGGCTTCCACAGCACTTGAATAAGCATCTTGCGCATCCCGCGGAATTTTTTTCTTCCTTCCCTTTTGTGTATCGCCACCCCCGTCCCTGGACGCTGTAGATTGTGGCAGGGGCTGCGCTGCATAGCCGGAAAGGGACAATGGCAGAGCAGGGAGCATGGCTGAAAATGAGGTGCAGGTGTGTAAGTTTAGTCGGTGTGACTGCGTGTGCCCTCAGTGTGGCTACAGAATTGGCCAACAAACGGCTGTGAGCACAAGGCACGGACAGTCTTCAGAGGCCATTGGCGAACTGTTCTTGTCATGTAGAGTAAATAGACGTTAAAGAACCCCATGTGGTCGAAATTTCCGGAGCCCTCCACTACGGCTTCTCTCATAATCATATGGTGGTTTTGGGACGTTAAACCCCACACATCAATCAATCACGTAGTGTAAATATGACGACAAGACAAAAAGACACTCCAAAGACAGTCGGCATACATGAATCGGTGCCGCGTCTCTCTAGCGTAAAGGCGCCTTAAGAGAGCACGGCCGCTCCAGGTCAGGGGCGGATCCAGCCACCCATTTTAGGGAGGGGGACGGTCACTTGAATTAACACCTGAGAGGTGGGCGCGGTCATTACTTTTTGTTCTTATCGCACAAAAACCCTGCAATGGCGTAAATACCGTTAATGAGTGCTTACAGTGGTTCCACTCATTTCTCCTATAACTGGTGAAAGCAAGTGTATGGCAAGCAATGAAGAGAGGGGGATGGGTGCTGACAGGCTTTGGGGGGGGGGGGCGATCACCCCTACCGCTCCCTCTGGATCCGCCACTGCTCCAGGCACACTTTTGGCACCTTTTTTGTGTGTTGAAAACACAGCCCGTAGAAGCTCCCGCCTGCTATGGGGGCACAAGGCGCGCGCTGATCGCTGCCGCGATAGCACGGAGCGCGCCCTCCCCCCTCCCTCCTTCTTCACTCGCGAGATAAGCGCGCGCGCGCAGACGACCTTGGCCGGAAAGGCAATGTCCGCTCCGCAGAAAGACGAGGCTAGCGCGTCCTTCCCCGTATGTATATGCGTACATATACACGAATGACAGCGGCGGCAATGGCAAAAACCAGCCGAGACTGTCACTACAATTGCTATCGCAATAAAACTGCGCTGGGTGAATGGATTGCCCTGTATAAACATACACTCAGCCGCCTCCCTTTTGGGTCAAGGTTTCCTCAGCCAAGAAAGGAAGCGACAGCCTTGAATTATGGCAGAGTGCCAGCCGCAGACACGTATAAGCGCATGGCGTGCGCAATTAAATCCCGCCAATGCGAAGAAAATCACGACGAACGCGCTCGTTAAGAGACATTAGCCGTTAATTTCCAGAGCAGCGTGCAGAGGAAGCATGCAGAACCGGCATACTTTTTTTTCCTGAAGTGTTAATGAAACCGCGGACCAATTAGTTCCTCTGTTCGCAGAAACGAGGCGTGATGAAAGTGAAATGTGAATTTGAAACGAAAACTCTTGTGGATGGCATATCAGGCCATCCACAAGAGTTTATATGACGAAAGTGGACATTATGATATGACAAAATTTGTGACAACGCCATTATTCAGCGTTAACTCACTATACACCCAAATAAAGACAAGAAGCAAAACTCGAGCACGAGCAATCTTAAAGGCCAGAACAGCGCATAAAACCGGTCTTCAACTCAATCGTCGGATTGGGATCTGCAAAAACACAATGTTTCGTCATTACAGCGGAGACACGGCGCAAGCTCGCGATAATTTATCCATATTTAGGCAAGCGAAACGACGGGGGAGGGTTGAACAAAAAAGTAAGCTATCACTGTCATTTAAATAGAGGAGTCTCTCGCATAACATACCCGAGTTCGCGGGTTCGGTCCCTGCCCACAGCAAGTTATCTTCGCGTCCATATTTCTTTCTTCACATTTAGATTATTTTTACTACTAACATCCCCTATGCTTTGCTTGGCAGTGTTGTCCGTTAGTGCTCATTATTATTGCGTTTTACACAGAAAAACGAGCACTTAAACAGTCAAGTCCGTATAGCTCACGAGCATGCTCATTAGGAAAATTGTAAAACGTACGGGATGAAGACGGTAAAGTGCGGGCCATGCCAATTGCGAGAGTCCGCGTATTTGAGCTTCCCAACATACGACATTGGCTCTTTAGAGGCAATAATAGCCGGCGTGGCAACCGGCCCCTTCAATTATCCATATCAACCATAGTTCTGCATTTGATAGTTTAGCATTTTGGGGGTAGGCTGGGACTTTTTTTTTCCACCAGCGTAGACAAGTAATTCTTTTGACATAGACACACATGACACACAGGAAAAGGGAGCTAATATGGTGGTCCAGAGTGGGCGCCCGGTCCTTGTCGACGAAGAAAAAAAGAAGCGGCCACACTCCGAGAAAGATGAACGTCCCAAAGAAGCGGGCGTGACCAGCATGGACGTCACACGCCGTTCGCGGCATTCACCCCGCGCGCAGTGTATGTAGTCTGCTATCAAGACAAAGAAGAGCCGCTCCGAAGAGGAAGTAAACGAACAAAAGACACGCGACTTAAAAAAGAGAAACGGTGCGGCAGCAGCATCCGCCCCGGCCGGATTGGAAAGAGAAGGGAACACCCAAACTCGATGTACAAGGAAGAGACGCGGACGAGTGTCCGTGTGGCACTTTGGGGGGGGGGGGGGGGGCGAAGCTCCTTAAGGCGTGGGTCGGTCGTCACCTGTATGTATGCATGTACGTAGTAACCACCTCACAACATATCCACGGAGTAAATGATGAGTGGGGCGAAGCTTCAGAAGGTTTTTTATCGGCAAACCGTGAATCATCCGCTGGCCGCGTCCGTCCGTCGTCTGTCTGTGTCCGTTTGACGCACCGAAGCGCGGACGGACTGACGGACGCTTCACCCCGCTCATCATCATTCGGCTTCGTGGATATGCTGCGATTTTTTTTTCTTCCCTACACATAAAAAGATGCGCACGAGTGGCGCCACCTGTAGGCAAACGCATAACAACTAGAGGGTATACTCTGGCGCTGCGATCATTCAGCAACCATGGGAATGATGGATAGAGGCCAGATTTGCTTAGTACTGGAATTTGTGGGTTCATAACGCGCTTGTGGCATTGCCGTGTGTAGGTTTCATTTCAAATGAAAATAACGAACCCTTTTCATTCCCGAAACCCGACGTGACCCGACTTGAATCGGCGAGCCCAAAAGGTTTTAAGGTGGTGAATTGCAACTGCTGAACATTTCCTGGTTTTCGCTTCGTGCCCAAAGCAGGTCCACGCCACGCAGAGCCACACAAAGCCAGAAGTACGCAGACGAGACAAATCCGCGTATTATACCCGCCGTTCCCGTGCTCTCTGAAGCACCGTGCGTTGCAGCTACCATATAGACACCAGGGCCAGAGTTCCTTCTATACGTTTGGCCCACGAGAAAGAACCGCATACGCCGTTTCTTGCCCATGGTGTGGAAAACAGCCAACGCTTGGTCACATTACATGGGAATGTGAGCCACGGCCACCCAAAATTGAGACGCCTCAGATTCCAGCGCGAAAATTCAGAGCGGATCAGTGGGAGACCTCGCTTACCAGCAAAGAAAAGGAGGCCCTAGTGGCGCTCCTGGAACAGGAGCGGAGGCCTGCTGAGACCAGCTGAACTCCGTGATTTATAGGAGCCCCACACACCAGTTTCTAACCCTTTTGTTTTTGTAGTTGCTTAATAAACGTTGTTTAACACCCAAGGTTGAGCTATTATAGACTTTGGTCCACATCATTTAGCGCTAACGAAAAGTGCCGAGGCTTCGTCTTATATATAAACTGTTATGAAAGTTTTATGCTGAAAGTTTGTAGAAGAAAATGTGTATATGTACGCGCGTCTAGCGCTTGGATGAATGCGTCGTTGTGGCCTCTGAAAGTGGCTCATGCTGCGCGCTAATGGAACTGGTCGCGGCGGCCACGATTCGAAAGCAGGCGGCACGCGATCCAGAACAGCCTACTGTCAACCGCATAATTAACGCGGTGTTTTTCTAAATCACAAATCACCTATTACACGGCACAGCTCCGACCTCAAGCAAGAATTCTTTTCATTGGGTGGGTGGGCGGGTGGGGGCCTTGAAGCGCTTGTGTAGTGTGGTTTGAAGCGCTATTATTGTCGTCTTGAGTATGTAACGACAAGCCCAAATTTTAACTGTCCTGAATAACGCCTACTTTTATTTGTTCTCGTCGAACCCCCCCCCCCTCCCTCTGCATCCAAATTTCGTTGGGGGTGGGGGGGAATGTACCCCAAGGCTCCCCCCTGGCTAAGGGCCTGACTCGACAAAAAAAATCACATTACGGTGATAACATTTCTTGGTGCGAACGCACTTACAGCAAAACGTCTCGCTACTTTCTTTCACAGTTTTTGCCCCTGATGTATGAAACGCAATATATGTAGACTCGACCCACCACGCTAGAAATTTCGTTTCTCAGGTTCGAATCGTTCATAAATATTAGTCATCTCGTCGCCAAATGCAGTCCATCATTAAAGGGGCATCATCAAACAGGAATCTTCATGTCATCATCAGGTAGCAAAAATGGTGCGCTGCTTTGTCATTTCCTTTCTACTATGGACCGACTATTCACTCATACGAATGCAATCTTTTCCGTCTTTAGCGTTCCTTTAGGAGTAAGCCGACACTCTGAAACGTTAAATGGAGATCCCGTGTTGTTCACGGCCCACACCACAGCCTGAAATCCCGTGTTGTTCACGGCCCACACCGCAGCCTGAAAAAAACGAAGGTATACGTCCGGACCATCTACGCTCGACCTGAAACAAGGACATCGCAAGTCCGTTTCCAACCTACGCCCGTTCTACTTTTAGAGATACTCCCCGAAAAGAAGAAAATAGCGTGGAGTAGTGCGTAAAACAGGCTGAAGACGAAAGTCAACTATCGATCCGAGCGGTACAGAACTGTAGCACTCGGAAAAACAAATACACGTCCACTGTCGGCTTTGCTTGAATACACATGGAAAAAGACTGCTTGTTCGCAACCCTGACCCAGGAAATGAGACCACGCGCTCATCGTCCCACACGACTACGACCTCTAAGAGACGGGAAAAAATGTGTGTGCGCGCGCGTACGAGGGGGGCAGGTGGAGTAGCTGCTTTATATCGTTCGAAACCGGCTTAATTGAGGCAACTGAAAAAGGGAAATAAACTACGCCGGCCAACTCTCCACGACGTGAATACACGGGAGAGACAAGTGAAGCATCGGGCTTCCAGTTAAAATACCTTGCGTTGGTAGGCTGGAAAGAGATGTTCGATGGAGTGTAAGAAGAGAGAGAGAGAAAAAAAACAGAAGGCGTTCACATTTCGGTGGTTCATATTACCACACGCGTTTACAGCTTACAGCTGTATTCGGTTTACGCCCACAATGACTGTCAGCAATGCTCGACACCGATTGCACTTCACTGTTCGAGAAGCTTCACGGTCGTGCAAATCATTTCTTTAAGCTCGTGCGCAGGACACAAACATTCAAGCTCGTTCCAGAGATTGCGCGACCACCATAGATAAGACTGCAAGGTTAAAACTGCAAGGTTAAGACTGGAAAGATGAGACTGCAAAGATGATGAGACTGCAAAGAAGATGAGACTGCAAAGAAGATGAGACTGCAAAGAAGATGAGACTGCAAAGAAGATGAGACTGCAAAGAAGATGAGACTGCAAAGAAGATGAGACTGCAAAGAAGATGAGACTGCAAAGAAGATGAGACTGCAAAGAAGATGAGACTGCAAAGAAGATGAGACTGCAAAGAAGATGAGACTGCAAAGAAGATGAGACTGCAAAGAAGATGAGACTGCAAAGAAGATGAGACTGCAAAGAAGATGAGACTGCAAAGAAGATAAGACTGCAAAGAAGATAAGACTGCAAAGAAGATAAGACTGCAAAGAAGATAAGACTGCAAAGATAAGACTGGAAAGATAAGACTGGAAAGATAAGACTGGAAAGATAAGACTGGAAAGATAAGACTGGAAAGATAAGACTGGAAAGATAAGACTGGAAAGATAAGACTGGAAAGATAAGACTGGACTCCAACGGTGATCATTTGATCGACGGCCGACGCCCCGTTCGCCGCTGGCAATGACAGTGTGTAATCGCTGTAATCTGACTTCCCGTTTAAAATCTGACTTTCCGTTCACGTACAATCTGCTGCCTTCGTCAACGTCACGACCACGCGAAAACATAGACCGGAAAAGCAGTAACTCCACGCATGCGCAGATTCGCGACACCTTGGGGAAAGATGACGATTTAGTCCGTGTTCCATTTGGTGTCGCAACCACCCCCCGAGCTCTTCCAACAAGTTATAAGCAGGTTCTTCGAACGGCAATCGTACCTAATTTGACGCCGTTCTGGTCGCGTCACGAAACCTCGGAATAGCACGAGAAAGACCTCACACTATAGCACGCTCGCACAACCTATAGAGCTTAACGAGCCCCCCCCCCCCCCCCCCTAGCGGGGTTTGGCAGCAATTACGTACTTGGGTATACACTGGCCAACCTATACGTACCGAGCATATGCTGAAAGGACGAGGTAAACAATGGGCTTCCTACAAGCCTTCGTCATTTCGCGTCTTATGAGCACACAGCGCTACTGTTAACGGAACCATACGGTCTGCGTTACGTGCCGCTTAATCGTGCCCCGCATGAATAGCCGGGAAAACAGAACATTTGTTCGTCTATTCCTGGCTGTGGCTATCGCTTTTTGATCCAAGACCCAATTGAGAGTGTTCCTTAGAGTCCGTAAAGCGTCAAGTGGTCCATGAGCTCAGAACGGCTCTCGCGTCATGACGGTGGCATAAATCATGAGCGTGACGTTCGAAACCTCCAGCTTATTGTAAGTTCGTTCGAACTTTTATTTTTTGTGCACATGTGATTAACTCTGTCTTTATATCTGTTAAATTTCCGCAATTGCTTTGCTTGGGGTTGGTTAGCAATGTATATATGGACGAAAAAAAAAATCCGTCGTCAAAATGCCGCCGCAAACTCATTTTCTTTAGTAACTTCGAAGATACAAGCCTATAGGAAAAATAGGGGACTAGCTATATCGGTACGTCTACATTTTATTCTTTACTGTATTCCGGATAAGCCCACGCTTATTGAGCATTTCTCTTTGCAACCTCTCGAAACCACCCTTTCCCTTCCTGCAACTGGGCGACGCACTTGACTACCCAGATCGACATTACTACGCTTTCATCCGCCTACCCAAATCCGCGCTATCCACACTTCCGAAACACGGACACCTCGTTAACGAGCTCTGTTCTAAAAATTACTTTCCTACGCGGCCCCTCGGGGTATGGGGCCTATATAGGGGCAAGCTTTCATGTTTGCCTTTTCAGCAATCGCTTCAACGCATCTAAGTTGTACCCTATTTCTCTCTCTCTCCTTTTTTACAATTTATCAGTGCGCCCAGCGCACGACACCCCGAGCCGCTAACGGGCGGTGATACTTCGAACGACAAAAAAATAGTAATACGTTAGAGAAAGACACTCCCGCGCAATCTGCGTATAAACAGCGGAGCTCTAAACCTAGCGCCACCAAGCGACGAACAAAGACTCAGGTTTTTCTATCTTTATCTTTTGTCTTACTTTTCTAGATCATTTTGTTTCTTATTTCTTAATATTTATCCCTTTCTTCATTTCTTTTCGTATTGCCCTCTCCTCTTACCTCTCCGCATTTAACCCTCACATCCGCCCTTCTCACCCTCTTTTATTTTCTACACCTTGCTGTGCTACACTGTACCTGATTACGCTATGATTTACCCTCTCCCTTTCTCTTTCCTCCTCTACCTAGCATCAGTCATCAGCCTGACTTCACACAACCTTACTAAACTATATTACACTACAAAACTATCCCATGCGCTACCCTCCCCCTTCCTTTCCTTCCTCCCCTCCTTGAAATCCCTCTTCCTCCTCATTTCCCTTCCGCGCCTCTTTACTATTCTATATAATGCATCGCTATGCTAGTACACTGTAGCTATGCTATAAGAGCTGCTTGGCATACATCCACCTTCTTATTGTGAGTGTGTGTACATTAGCGCAGTTTTGTGCGAACGACTAAGGACGAAACTAAAGCTAAAACAGCTCCCTTGCTCAAAAACCGCCATCTGCATTCAGCGAGGCCAGCAAGATAACGATGCGGCTCGCCCGAAACCATACAGTTTCCCGAAATTACCTAGAAGGTACTCCGGCGCTGCGATCGTCCAGCGACGATGGAATTGACGAATAGTACACGAATTCGCCTAGTCTTGGCGCCTGCACGCTTCAAGCGCATTTGCGGCTTCGTTTATTGCTGCGTTGTGGTTTTGTTATAACGGACCGTTTCAAACATCGCGACCAATTTGAATTCGTCAGCCTGAAAGGTTAAACGGATCCGAAAGTACGAGGATTATACCAATTTGTGAACTACCCATCTTTTTTCCTCGCGGGCTAAAGCGCCGCGCGTTGCAGCTCCCACAGACAGTACGCTCGCGACTGCAAGCGCGACGACTGCGATCTCGGAGGCAAGCGGGAAGGAGACAAATAGAGTTACACCGATGCGGACGAAGAAACGACGTCGCCTTTAGGTGCGCATGGATGCACCACTAAAAAAGGAGACAGCAAAGGCTATATAAATAGGCGCAGTGTCTATATGGATGATGCGGGTATAGGCCCTTCCCTTTCATCGTAGCCCCCTACCGGCGAGCTCTCGAAAAAGTGGGTCGGCCGAGGGGCGTGGGCTTCTCGAGAGCGAAGCGGTCGACCCTGATTTCTTGTTCTCGGAGGAGAGGAGCTCGTGGCCTCTCGGAGGGGCTTTCCTCTCAAAGGCAAGCACTATATGCATTCGAGTGATTGCGCGTACGTACACAGTACGGTCTAACGGACTTGCGTGCGCGTGTGTGCTCGCCTACACGCTCGTCCGTCCGTTTCCTCCGTTCACTCGGCGGAGATTTATGGGCTTTCATTCGCAAAGCGGAGGGCGCGTCCTCGATTGAGCGTGTATATATATATATATATATATATATATATATATATATATAATATATATATATAATATATATATATATCTATATATATATATATATCATTGCACATTGGCAAGGGTGATAATACCGTTGATTTTTATTTACTTTTCCAAAACTGGTACGAACAACCGCAGAAAAAGACGGCGGTCAATACTCCTCCCGAGAACTAAAAGAAAAAAAATCAAGTATACGGCGACTGAAAGTAGTAAAAAAAATCTAGCTGGTCAATCAGTTCATTGGCGATGGGAGATGATGTATGGAAGTGGGTTTGCAGCAACTATTGAAAAAGCCAGAAAAAAAAATAAGAAAGAAACCACGGATTTTACGCTTTTTTTCAAGCGGCCACCCACAAAACGTTGGCGGGTTTTTTTTTCTATTTTCTTACTTCTACTGGCGTTTGATTTTTGGGTGTTTTTTTTTTTTTTTTCACCCGAATAAGTCAACGGAGTACGCGCCAATACGCACCGCAGTGGTCAAGGCTCCATTCTGATTGCATCGGAATCGACCCCAAAAAAGTCACTGACCGCTGCGCACTGTTTCATTTCCTATCATTCGGCTTATTTTGTTTTGCTGTATGTTCCCTGCTCGTTGAAATAGCTCGCACGTCCCGTTTTCCCAGCGAAGCGGCCTGCGTGTTTCGCGCGCCCGCCGCCAACTGGGCGAATTGAAAGCAAATCGACCCATTGTGAACACGCCGAGAAGTTTTTTTTTTTTTTCTTTTTCTCGTGATTCGACATGTTTAGACACGTCCTTCAAACGCCTCCAGCTGAAAATAGGAATCAAACGCAGGTCAAACAAACGCCCCTGCAACGAATACTCTTTACACTTTATAGCAGTACACGGCTACGAAGTCCCTCATACAAGTCGTTTTTGTTGGAGAGGCGTTCGGCTGCACCCAATAAAAGCCCCGTACCGTTAGATATTTTTTTGTTTATTCGTGGATTTTTCGGTGAGATGGATGGATGGATGAATAGAACGGGAAGGAATGGGCTCGATCGAAGTGGATGAGATGGGATTGCATGACACAGGACGGGACGAGTGGATGAATCAGATGGGACTTAACCCTTTCGGTCAGGCGACAGCTCAGCAATACTTAGTAAAGTACATATATAGAGGCAGGCTTACGCTCACTCCAATTCATATTTAAGCCCCCGATCAGATAACAGCCCCTTACCACGTGACACGGTTTCTGACGCCCACTGGCGAGGTGGGGCTCAAACACGAGAGCTTTATGAAACTTACAGGTACCATTTCGCACACGATCGTTTTATCGTCCCACTCAGGGCTGTCCCTTCGAGATAAGTTTTCCAGACTGAAGTCGCTTGCAGCTGCTTGTGTGAATAAGGAAAAATTTGTTACTCCGAGGGAAATTTGGGGCTCCGTAAATGGCTGAAACTTCATAACTAAGTCATACTCTTTTCCGAAATAACATTAAATCTCCGACAAGTAAAACTGCGTGGGGGTTTCGCCGCGACCCATTTGGCTGTTTGTTCTGCTATGACCTTACAACAATGAACAAGTAGAATGTTTTGTGGTGTTTCACGTCTTCAAGCCGCAACACGATCACGAGGAACGCCGTAGTAGGGGCGGAAATCCCGAAATTACGACCACGCGTGGCTATTTAACGAGCGGCCAAATGTGGACCACTATAGCATTTCCGCCGCTAACAAAATGCAACCGCCGCCGCAGGGATCGAACGGGTGCCTTTGAGATCGGAAGACGGTCTTCTGCGGTGTTATCCTGGGGACGCCTACAGCCAAAACCTGGAGGCGGGTATCCGATAGGCGAAATCCCATCTCACGTGTCTCAAGTGCGATGTACACTTTACTCTTCCTTTGAAATAATAGTGCCACCGATATGCCACACCATCCTCATTCACACTCGCCTTCTTGATAGGTAATACGAATACGATCATCCTCATTCACACTCGCCTTCTTGAGAGGAAATACGAATACGATCATCCATTCACACTCGCCTTCTTGATAGGTAATACGAATACGATCATCCTCATTCACACTCGCCTTCTTGAGAGGAAATACGAATACGATCATCCTCATTCACACTCGCCTTCTTGATAGGTAATACGAATACGATCATCCTCATTCACACTCGCCTTCTTGAGAGGAAATACGAATACGATCATCCTCATTCACACTCGCCTTCTTGAGAGGAAATACGAATACGATCATCCTCATTCACACTCGCCTTCTTGATAGGTAATACGAATACGATCATCCTCATTCACACTCGCCTCTTGAGAGGAAATACGAATACGATCATCCTCATTCACACTCGCCTTCTTGATAGGTAATACGAATACGATCATCCTCATTCACACTCGCCTTCTTGAGAGGAAATACGAATACGATCATCCTCATTCACACTCGCCTTCTTGAGAGGAAATACGAATACGATCATCCTCATTCACACTCGCCTTCTTGATAGGTAATACGAATACGATCATCCTCATTCACAATCGCCTTCTTGAGAGGAAATACGAATACGATCATCCTCATTCACACTAGCCTTCTTGAGAGGAAATACGAATACGATCATCCTCATTCACACTCGCCTTCTTGATAGGTAATACGAATACGATCATCCTCATTCACACTCGCCTTCTTGAGAGGAAATACGAATACGATCATCCTCATTCACACTCGCCTTCTTGATAGGTAATACGAATACGATCATCCTCATTCACAATCGCCTTCTTGATAGGTAATACGAATACGATCATCCTCATTCACAATCGCCTTCTTGAGAGGAAATACGAATACGATCATCCTCATTCACACTAGCCTTCTTGAGAGGAAATACGAATACGATCATCCTCATTCACACTCGCCTTCTTGATAGGTAATACGAATACGATCATCCTCATTCACACTCGCCTTCTTGAGAGGAAATACGAATACGATCATCCTCATTCACACTCGCCTTCTTGATAGGTAATACGAATACGATCATCCTCATTCACACTCGCCTTCTGAGAGGAAATACGAATACGATCATCCTCATTCACACTCGCCTTCTTGATAGGTAATACGAATACGATCATCCTCATTCACAATCGCCTTCTTGATAGGTAATACGAATACGATCATCCTCATTCACAATCGCCTTCTTGAGAGGAAATACGAATACGATCATCCTCATTCACACTAGCCTTCTTGAGAGGAAATACGAATACGATCATCTCATTCACACTCGCCTTCTTGATAGGTAATACGAATACGATCATCCTCATTCACACTCGCCTTCTTGAGAGGAAATACGAATACGATCATCCTCATTCACACTCGCCTTCTTGATAGGTAATACGAATACGATCATCCTCATTCACACTCGCCTTCTTGAGAGGAAATACGAATACGATCATCCTCATTCACACTCGCCTTCTTGATAGGTAATACGAATACGATCATCCTCATTCACAATCGCCTTCTTGATAGGTAATACGAATACGATCATCTTCATTCACACTCGCCTTCTTGATAGCCAATACGAACACGATCATCCTCATTCACACTCGCCTTCTTGATAGGTAATACGAACACGATCATCCTCATTCACAATCGCCTTCTTGAGAGGAAATACGAATACGATCATCCTCATTCACACTCGCCTTCTTGATAGGTAATACGAATACGATCATCCTCATTCACACTCGCCTTCTTGATAGGTAATACGAATACGATCATCCTCATTCACACTCGCCTTCTTGAGAGGAAATACGAATACGATCATCCTCATTCACACTCGCCTTCTTGATAGGTAATACGAATACGATCATCCTCATTCACACTCGCCTTCTTGAGAGGAAATACGAATACGATCATCCTCATTCACACTCGCCTTGATAGGTAATACGAATACGATCCTCATTCACAATCGCCTTCTTGATAGGTAATACGAATACGATCATCTTCATTCACACTCGCCTTCTTGATAGCCAATACGAACACGATCATCCTCATTCACACTCGCCTTCTTGATAGGTAATACGAATACGATCATCCTCATTCACACTCGCCTTCTTGAGAGGAAATACGAATACGATCATCCTCATTCACACTCGCCTTCTTGATAGGTAATACGAATACGATCATCCTCATTCACACTCGCCTTCTTGATAGGTAATACGAATACGATCATCCTCATTCACAATCGCCTTCTGATAGGTAATACGAATACGATCATCCTCATTCACAATCGCCTTCTTGATAGGTAATACGAATACGATCATCTTCATTCACACTCGCCTTCTTGATAGCCAATACGAACACGATCATCCTCATTCACACTCGCCTTCTTGATAGGTAATACGAATACGATCATCCATCACACTCGCCTTCTTGAGAGGAAATATACGATCATCCTCATTCACACTCGCCTTCTTGATAGGTAATACGAATACGATCATCCTCATTCACACTCGCCTTCTTGATAGGTAATACGAATACGATCATCCTCATTCACAATCGCCTTCTTGATAGGTAATACGAATACGATCATCTTCATTCACACTCGCCTTCTTGATAGGTAATACGAATACGATCATCTTCATTCACACTCGCCTTCTTGATAGCCAATACGAACACGATCATCCTCATTCACACTCGCCTTCTTGATAGGTAATACGAATACGATCATCCTCATTCACACTCGCCTTCTTGAGAGGAAATACGAATACGATCATCCTCATTCACACTCGCCTTCTTGATAGGTAATACGAATACGATCATCCTCATTCACACTCGCCTTCTTGATAGGTAATACGAATACGATCATCCTCATTCACAATCGCCTTCTTGATAGGTAATACGAATACGATCATCTTCATTCACACTCGCCTTCTTGATAGCCAATACGAACACGATCATCCTCATTCACACTCGCCTTCTTGATAGGTAATAGGAATACGATCATCCTCATTCACACTCGCCTTCTTGAGAGGAAATACGAATACGATCATCCTCATTCACACTCGCCTTCTTGATAGGTAATACGAATACGATCATCCTCATTCACACTCGCCTTCTTGAGAGGAAATACGAATACGATCATCCTCATTCACACTCGCCTTCTTGATAGGTAATACGAATACGATCATCCTCATTCACAATCGCCTTCTTGATAGGTAATACGAATACGATCATCTTCATTCACACTCGCCTTCTTGATAGCCAATACGAACACGATCATCCTCATTCACACTCGCCTTCTTGAGAGGAAATACGAATACGATCATCCTCATTCACACTCGCCTTCTTGATAGGTAATGCGAATACGATCATCCTCATTCACACTCGCCTTCTTGATAGGTAATACGAATACGATCATCCTCATTCACACTCGCCTTCTTGATAGGTAATACGAATACGAGACATTGGATACGCAATGTCCCATAAGCTTCGAAGCCCGCATTTCACAGCACGCGCGAGCCAAGTCGTTGCCGACGGATACCCGTGGGCAACACTTCGTTTCAGGGCTGCTACCGCCCTGGCGCGAAGTGCGATAGCTGGAAGTCCACCAGAAACTGCTGGGCAAGGGTGTGACAAGTCCGGACAGCCTCACTCGGGAGGACCTCCGAGTTCACCGGCCACTGCCCGGGCCTCTCACGGCGACATCTTCAAGAACCGGGCTGCTACGCTGCTCCCTTCGCTGTATAGCGACGCCGGTTACCCACGTCTTGGCAGCTCGGAGCCCCACAGCACATCATCATCATCATCATCATCAGCCTGACTACGTCCACTGCAGGACAAAGGCCTCTCCCATGTTCCGCCAGTCAACCCGGTCCTGTGCTTGCTGCTGCCAATTCATATCCGCAAACTTCTTAATCTCATCTGCCCACCTAACATTCTGTCTCCCCCTAACCCGCCTACCTTCTATGGGAATCCAGTTAGTTACCCTTAACGACCAGCGGTTATCCTGTCTACGCGCTACATGCCCGACCCATGCCCACAGCACAGTGACAGCTCATCCTTCGAAATTCTCCCTTAAGGCTCGGGTCGCGTGCCACCAGCCTTTCACCTACCGATCTCGTACGTGAACGTAGCGCGTCAGTGCACCACCGGTGGTCTCGCGCAGGGACGCCCCATTTCAGTGTCTGGCTCTTTCCTCGTGTCCTCTTACTCATGACTAAACGGACGTAATAAAATAGTATTGCTTGGCGATCCTGTGAGTGTAGCAAATGAGATGTAAATTACGAAGCTCTACTGTGGTTTTCGAGCGTAAGAAAATGCGAAATTATTTACCTGTTCATGTAAAAAAAAATCTAATCGATGAGAACTACGACCTTGCACTGTTGCCTTGTAAGGTAAACCTTTACTTTGATGTATATATGGATTATTTCATTGTGTCGTGCATATAGTTATTTTACCTTGTTTTCAGCCTTTTCACCTTAAAATCAATGCAACGAATAACCTGATGTCTCGCTGCGGCTCGCCATTGTAGGATCAATTTTTTTGCTGCATGCCTTCCTTTGTATCTATGCCTTTATTTAGAAGAAAAAAACCTTCCTCCAAAACACGTGAAGAAACCACGATCTTAAATTAAGAGCACCGGTGCACAGGGGTAAAGTAGTGTTGACACGCTGCATTTCGCCAAGTAAGTAAAGCCGGGTACCGAAACCAGTGTCCATGAACTTATTGAAATAATTCGAACAAACACCGTATACTTACGCAGGGTGCCTGCAGAGAATGACAGAAAGAAACACAGCATTTATAGTTTATTTAAAACGGCTTTCCCACGATTCGGAAAAAAAAATCAATTAGATCCACAGACCACACGTGAATTGTTTTTTTTTTTTAGACAACGAAAGCAAATAGCGCGCGGCCCTGGCCCGCAACGCAGGAAAATGACGAACTGTTTCGGGGAAGTACACAGCCCGCGAAAACTTTCAAGGGACGTATACAGCACTCCGAAATTATCCTCAATATGAAGCGCGGCTGTTTGAACAACAGCTGCGCGCGTACGAGTCTTCAAAATGCAACTGTCACTTTGGACAGCGAGCGCGTCGTAGGGCGGATCGAGGCCTTGCGCTGACAGTAAGCTCATTCTTGCGCCCTTCTGCGCCTGCAGCAGCACTAGCAGCAGGCTTATAATCCTTCACTGCCCGAAGCTAATCCAGAGCCCAGAATCAAAAGGTAATCCAGAGCCCGAATGGGCTCTGGATTACCCGGAAGGCTGCGACGTTTGAAAGTCAGAAATGTTCCCGGATACATAATAAACAGTGTGCGTGTGTGTGTGTGTGCGTGTGTGTGTGATATGCGCATAGAAAAAGGACGAACGTGCGAAAATGTTTATTACTCGGACGTTTCCGCCGGACGAAATAAACATTTGTGTGCGAGGAGCTTTTTTTTTAAATGGGTTAAATCCAAAACCGAAACTAGCTCAAATAAGGCTCTATTTAAATATACATGTTCTCAACTTTGCTAACAAGCAGTAATAATAAAGAACAAATAACAATGAGCCATTTAGAATTCCTGTTTTAAAGAAAATGAAAGTACATGTGTCCCAAATGGAGCCTTACATGAGCTGTAGTATCGGTATTGGAACATTTAAAAAATTATACACATCCGCCAAGGAGAGTCCTGCCTTCCTTGTCTGTTGCTCGAATGTCATGCCAGGTCTTCGCAACCCCTCCCCCCCTTCCCCCCCCCCAGGTGTGTGATCTCATGTTCACTATTTTGCCTTGATCATGATGGCGAAAATTTTCCCTCGCAAGCGTATTCATAGGAGTCTCAAGCGAGAACCGATCACTCACTGATGAGGATCCATCGTAGACGTCTGGCTTAATTACTTCCATCAGTGCTTTCAGAGATCGGCGAAGTCCTGATTTCATTATAATCTCCAACAAATTATGTTGCCGCTAGCTAGTCTCTTCTCCTATCTTCGTTATATCTCTAAAAAATATCTCTGCTTGAAGCGCCGTCAGTTTCGGCTGCCCCTTCCGCGATTCCCCGCGCAGCCACGCAGTATGTGCGATGGTAGCTTTAAAGGGGTACTGACGCAAAGTTTTGCTTCACCATTTTTTTTGTTAGTTCGTTTATTTTTCGGCTTTCTCTCTTTTATCTGTAATATGTTGCTGCAGGCCTGTTAGCACACATGGCACATCGTTTGTTGCAACACACAATCAATTACAGGCTCGTCATTATCAACTGGTTCCAGTTTCGGACTTAAAGAGCTCCAGAAATGACAACCCGCCGAGTTTAAACACTATCTCCACCTAGCGTGCGCAGCTTTTAAACACGTCGGCACACAAAAACGCACGTCCAGACGGTCCGCATCAATTGCATTACTATCGAATAGGCGACGGGCCTGCAGTGTCGCCAAACACAACTTTCAACCCGTTCGCCGCGGCCACGCACTCGCGAGCAGCCCCCGAGAAGTATAGAGACGGCTGGAGCAAACGCGGTAAAAGAAATGGCGGATATGACGTCATCATAACTTGTCTTACTGACTGCGGCGTGGTGACGAGAGGGAAGTAAGGGGGTCCGCAAGGGAACAAAGTTTCCTAAATTTCACTAGAGGGGACTCTGGTACTGCGATCGTTCAGCAACCATAGGAATAATGATGGGTATAGTACACGGATTTGCCTAATCTTCGTTCTTGTAGACCTCGAACGTGCTTGTGGCTTCGTTTATTGCTTTGTTTCGGTTTCGTTTTGAGTGAAAAAATGGACAGTTATAAACTTCGTGGAGCCGGTTTGCAATGGTGGGTATGAAAGTTTAAAGTAGTGAATTGCAAGTGCTGAAAACATTTTCCGATTGCCGTTTCGCGACAAAGCAACTTGAAGCCAGGCGAAGCCAACCGGAGCCGAAAGTACGAAAATTAGACAAATCCGTAAACAACCAATCATTCCTATGCTCGCTGAAGCTCCACGCGTTGCACCTCCCATAGACACTAGCGCCAGAGTTCCCTCTAGTGTATTTATATGAAACTCCAAGACCACGCAAGGGGTCGCCTTCAGACGGTGTCAGTAACTTCAATATTCAAACTTTGAAATTGCCGTAAAATACCTTCCAAGCTACAGTCGCTATTGATATTTTGCAGATGATATACGCATGTTCACGGAGATCGATCTCGCGTGCAGGCTATCTGGGCCGTCAAATTTTGCGTCAGTATACCCCCTTTAAGTTCCTGGAGACTCATTTCTTAGACACTTCTATAGAAACGTGGCTAATTTGATGGATGCACAGCAACGACACACTATGTATGGTGCCGCAAGCGCTTTTGTATTGAAAAGAAGGGACGTTCGCTGATAGAATCATCTCGCGGTTTTAATAGGTACAGCTAAACTTTGTCCAGCTGAGCGATACCACTCAAATGCGTGAATAGAAGTTTCATCCCGCGCTTCTGTAGCGTGAGGCAGGCTGATGAATCCAATACACGGTCACCTTTTGAAGTTCCTTGAGACTCATTTCCTTCTTCGAGAATTGGGCGATTATGTCGCCAAACAGTCAAAACCCACGCGAACTTTCTCACGGTAGACGCAGCATGCGATGCTCACCATCTTTACGCGTCTTGCGGCGACGTCGACAGGCATTGTTGTCGGAGAGCCAGAGCAATCCGTGCGTGTACCACGGGATCTTGTCGACTGCGCCGAAATTGCAACGACACCGAGGAATCACGAATGCCATACGGTCGCCTTTACTGTTTAATTCAGTTCTTTCTCTCATTCTAAGAATTCTACTCTTGCGTAGCGTGCAGCACTAA